>VCII01000010.1:600000-1137500 GCA_006030095.1 Triplophysa siluroides | reverse complement strand
GTATATTATAACAAAACCCATGTTCTCTGATACACTGCTGTAGTTTGTCTTTTTTTGTCAAGTGCTTTTGTCAAATAAATATCTTAACCAAGTTTTTTTTTTTCTCAATTATGTTCCATCCACCACGTATTTTTATGGTTTATTACAATCCGAGGCAGCATTCAAATGGCAAAAACTGTCCATACTGTATCACTTTTGACTACTTCTGTAAATAATAACTCGCAACAGATTTCAATTGAGTTTGATGTTAGCATGTTGTTATTAACAGTGTGCTACTCGAAAGATGGATTACACATATTGCACACAAACATTGGGCAAACGTTTAGAATAATGCACATTACTGTCATTATAACAGTTTAAATAACAAATGTCTCCGTTTAATATTAAGCTTTAAGTGTGCTCGTAAAAGTAAACATCAGTTTTTATGATTTTGATGTTTTGTTGACATTTAACTTATGCATATGCTTGTGAATGTAAATATTTTTCACGTTCGCAGGCTTTTCAGTTTAGCATTGCAACTGGTCTGTGAAGTGGATCAGATTAAATTAAAGGCAAACAAAAAGTTTCAACTAAATGACATTTGCTCAAATTAGTTATATAGTGACATGGCAGATGAGATTAGAGACCTGCAAACCTTTATCAAACTCCCATTTTCTGTCATATCTGGAAAAAAACATCAATGGCATAATGAAGTTCTAAAGATTTTCAATTTAGTACTTCTTTTTACATCATTTTACATTCATTCTGTCATCATTTACTCAAGATCAAGTCAAGATCTGCTTGGTTATTAGCATTCTTCCAAATATCTTTCTCTGTGTTCATCAGAACAAAGACATTTATACAGATTTGGAACCACTCGAAGGTGAGCAAATGATGACAGAATTTTCCTTTTTGGGTGAAGTATCCCTTTAATGAACATGACATGAATGAAGGATTTAAATGCATGCCAAACTGTGATTGTAAATGTGCAATAAAAATCTTTCATCTCTTTTAAGGAAGGCTTGACGTGATATTTGCTTAAGACAATATCAAGCAATGAGTGCTGAATATATTGCACGCCAAAGCGCTTTCCCTGTTTTGAATAGCGTGACCTTGAGCGGTAAACATTCCCTAAAAGACACACAGATATAAAACAGAAATTAAAGCCCATTCACATCTGCTGTTGTCCACACATTTGTACACCCAACATGATTATGACTACATGTGAACGATTGCACACACACACCTGGCAGCGCTGCACTATTCAGTATGCGAGTGGGAGCTGAAAGTGGGCCGCACATCCTCAGCCTTGGGGAGGGGGTGTGGTAGTGAAGGCCAGATATGAGAGGGGCTCATGTACAGAACACGTTTAATAAAAAGCGAGGAGGAGGGGTATTAGGAAGAGAGAAGGGGGGACTGTCGTTTGGCCGTAGCTTGTCGATTGGCCTTGAGAGTAGAGTAAATGCCCCGCACCCCTGACCGAGAGAAGAACGGTGATGTAAATGCTGACAGGCAAGAACCAGCCCCATGATAACCTAAAGAGAACACGCTCAGAGAGGTCAGAGGTGAAAAAGCTCTTTCTTCCCCTCGCTCCTGCAACAATTGTCCTTGTGCGGTTAAAGAAACAATATACGGTTTCAAGATGAGGAGTTAGACGGATGTACTTAACAATGCTAGCGAGAGTCGTGATGCATTACGCTTTGTTTAACTAAGCCTTTGCTGTATATTTAAAGGAGAAGTTTACCCAGAAATGAAGTTTTCTTCTGTGGAATACACAAGGTGTTTTACCGTGTCTCCAGAGAGGTTTATTTTGTGAAATAAAGCCCTCAGTATCCCATCTGGGAGAAATGGACTCAAATTTAAAGTGATAGTTCACAGAGAAAATGAACATTCTAGCATCATTTACTTACCCTCATGTCATTACAAACCTGTATTTATTTCAAAGAACAAGACATATTGAGGAATGCTCAAAACCGTATTTTAACCGTATTTCAAAAATACACTGTAAAAAAAATCACGGTCATTTTAGGGCAGCTGAGGCACCTTTAAAATACAGTAAAAGAACAGTATCATCAGGCAAAATTAAATGTTATTCTTGTATTTTTTTCCTGTAATTTGACTTTTTTACCACATTTAAAAATATGTGAAAGAGCTGTTAAAAACAATCAAATTCTGTAACAATCAAAAACATGTTTTACACTAAACATGGTGGTAAATAAATGATGAAAGAATCTTTCTTTGCTTTCATAATCTTTATGTCAACATCATTGATTCTTGGGTGTCTTGTCACCTTAACCTGACATTGATGCATCATATTGAACTGAATTTAAATGAGCTACCCTACACACATCTTTTAACTTGTATCAGTTTGAAATGGCATGAGTAAATGCTGAGAGATATTGCATTTTGAGTTGATTTTTTATTCCTGTAAATACCACATGAATTCACCAGACAGGTCAGAGTTACTGTGAAAATGAACCTGGTTTTCATAGTCAGCATAACTGAAGATATGTTGGGACAGTATGATTGTTTTGTCTTTACGGCAGGATGACTGTCGTGTCATGTCTCCACTCAAACGATAAGAAAATAATGTATTTAGAAAACACTCATATCAATGCCCAGTGCTATGTATGACTTCTAAACAAAGTGTGTTGTGTCCGGAAAAAAGCAGCAACATGCAACATTTTGTACAGAATGCCTATGAATAAAAATATTTTGAAAATGATATTTTTCAAAGTATGAGCGCTAATGCTGCCTTCATGTGAACCATCCATCAGAGCGTTCGCTATTGACAACAGTTGGGAACCTGGGACCTGAACCACCAAGTGCCATAAAAAATTGAAGACCTATTAGAAATCACACCAAAGTTGAAGAATAACGGAACAAATAATAATGAATAACATTATAAACTATATTTGCCAACGTGCCCACAAAATGTCTTTCTTTAAGAGAAATCAATTATTTTTAAAGAGACGCATGCAACCATAAAAATCAGCCGAGTCAGGCAGTGAGACTTCCATTCATTCTTTCTGTCACATGTGTATTTACACAACCTACAGAGGTCGGAGTTCAGTGAAGCGGTACTATCAGTGCATAAATATTATTCATCCTGCAATGATGGACTCTCTGAGCAACACATTCAGTGTTAAGGACTGGATTGATGAGAACCTGTGCCATTGGGTGTCTGTTTATGTTTACATGACAAAACATGGCAAAGCGTGTTTGCAACTATGGAACTGAGCGACTGATGGCTTGAGGTCAAGCTCACCTCTGTTATTGACGAACACAATTTGCTGACTTGTAAGTGCAGGTCAAAATGATATCAGTTCAATCTTGAGGGGAGTCATTTACATCTTTTATGAGACTGTTTGGATAGTAGCGCTTCTCACAAAGAAAGTGATAAATAAACTTTAAACCTGAGACTATTAACCTCAAGCAGTCAAAATGTGACATTTTTGGGGGGTCTAATTTATGTGTGATCAAAGTCTAAATATAATTTAAACCCCTCATTTGTGCGATTTTGCATTTCTTTTCGCAGGAAACATAATATAAAAAGCAAAACTACTTTTTACATTAAAAAGCCACAGCAAAAGCTGAAAATGTCAAACTGCAAATTAATAACTGATACATTAACATTGTAAACTATCAAAATAAAGCTGTAAAATTCCATAATAATAACAAGAATAATAACAAACAATGTTAGGCATATTTCATATATTTTGAAATATTAAGAGTAATATGTTTCCATTGTATTATATTAGAATTATTGTATTAAAACATTTCTTATAGTTGATATGGTGCTTCTCGGTTGTTATGTGTCAGCTTAAGCTTCAAATTGAAACTAATGAGACAATTATTAAAACACATTAAAAGTATGATGCTGTAAATGAAATGTAATGTAATAATACAGTAAATATTCATATTGAAATCCTTAATAATATCCTAATGCAAGACATTTCTGGTTCTACTTCTCTGTTTTTCTGTATTTTCTTTCTTTCGCGAGGATGAACAACAGAATGCTTAGAAATGACACGACTCGGTTCCACAGTTGCATAAGATTCACATTTATTTGGTTTCAAGTCCTAAAACATTCTAAACATGCTTTTTATAACACATATGGGTCACATTCTTCACAGGTAGTCAAAGTGAAGCAGAGCAAGAGGTTTTTGACACGGGTTAGAGAAACACCTCAAACAACGCTCAAGAAAACACACCGAGGCGAAACATCATCTAACACTTACTTTCACTCCGAGGTCAATTAAAGACGCATGTTAACCATGATACGTGCTGATGGGTTTCCACGAGCGCGTCTATTCCCTGAGATACCACCCATGCTTCAAAACCTCTCATCTGGCTTCTTATGGTTTGCTCAAGCCCCAACATTCACCATTGTATCTTCTTACAAAACACCCATTTGATTAAGAATAATTCATAACAGAGAACCGTATAAAGATTGTAAGAAGTTCCCCTGTCTATGGAGTCTAAAGGTAAAACCGACAGCACTTCGATAGTCTTTCAATAACCAATCAGTATACCCGTAACGATCAAGTGAAAGAAATCTGATTGGCTAAAAAGTGTCAAAGCATTACAACAATTACGATGAATTGACAAAAAACGTAAACAGTTGAGAAAACACAATAAAATACATTCTTCAAATGAAAACAATTTACATACAGTGTTTACAACTAGGAATATAATACTGTTCATGTCTCACTGTTATAATTGCACTGAGAAACGGTCTTCATTGAAGAATGAAGGAAACGCACGCATTTGATGTGTGTTTGATGTCACCGATCGCACGCACCCGGTTTACCCCATATATCAATGAACGATAAAGGCATCTTTATTTGCGAGCCAACGACCGGATATGAAAAGGTGGAAACTATGTTCTTAGCTCGATCTGTGAAGGTTATAAAATGGAATATGCCACACACAAAGAAACAGGGTCACTGGTGCTATGAAACCAATAAATAACGATTAATACTTTATCCTGATGAAAGCACGCAGCATGATGACACACACAAGAGGTAGTTTCAATGTAAATGTATAATAAAAAGGAGCAAATGAGGATGTACAGTCAGAAGACGATGGAAAAACACAAAACGGGGTCAGATATTAGGTCTTTAGGAATAAATTGATATGGATCTATTTTTTTTAAAGAAGTTCTGGGGCCCCCCAAAAATCCCTGAATTCCTGACAGAGTCTGATTCTTTAGCCGGCATCCTTTACAACCGATACGCCTGTTAGCTTTGATTCGAGGAGTGTACTTTTTCCTAAAGGACTTTATTGTAACGTTTAATATGATAAAAGAATAAAACTGTGTTTCAGCAGCTTCATTCGCGAAAATGTGAGGTTATTCCAGACACCTACAACTCCGTTCTTACGTAGGCAATGTTGTGTAAAACACTTACTATCGCGCTTTAGTTCGGCGTGTTTTGGAGTTTTACCTGCCGTATCGGGAGTTTAGTCTATTAGAAGAGTCAACATTTGGCTTGCTCGCCCTCCAAAACAAACCCCCACGAGAAAAGAAAACATTCACGATATCTATGAGTAAACGACACGTAAAGCGAAACAACAACGGGATAGAAACAAACGCATTGCGGGCTGGAAACGATGAACTGCGTGTCAAGCAGCGTTTAGGATTAAGGACACGCAAGGCAGCGCACGGCCAGAGCGGTAAATTTTGATTCAAAAAGAAAATCTAAATGAAAAGGGCTTTGACAGAGACAGAGCCGAGTGTTGCCACCCGGCTTTGGCTGCACTTGTCGGGCCCGAGACGGGGCTGAACACACATCTTTGGTATGGACCCCTTGAGTCATTGTCAGGTGCAAATATGTAAACAATACTCGACGCATATCTAACATGTCTGGAATGTCTGAAATGATGAGAGTTACAGCGAGCACATCCAGCGACGCCTTAGTAAGAACCAAAGAAAAAAAAATGCAAACTTATTCAAATCTCCAAGGCGTCGGATAGCTCGTCGTAGCTGGACTAGCTAGCATCTCAGTCATGTCTCTTACATTTCTCGCGTTTACGGTAAACCTCAAACCAAACGAAATACCATTTGAAACAACACATCCCCCCTCCCCGCTTGGATTACAAATCAAAAACAAACAAAAAACCTCTAAAAGGACCTACGATGTCCGGAAAACTACAAACTACTAAAGCTACAAGTACGTCAGCACTTTGTCTTCTGTGAGCGAAGGATAAAAACGGTAACTTTACCCTGTTTAAAACGTGAGGGAAGGAACCAGCAGCAAACCCGAACTATACTGCTTGCTCAAAATTCCACGCACCGAATTTTAACCAATAAATTACGATCTTGATTTCATGTGAAAGGGCGGGTTTGGAAAACGTACCCAGCATGCATGTTTTGAAGGACACGACTGCTCTTTCAGCAGATAAATATCGGTATAGCTTCCCTATTACTGCCATAATAATGAGGACGAATACCCGTGAAATGGTCAATTCTAGTCAATTCTAATAAAACAAACCACACTTGGTTGTCAGACTGAGTGCAAACCGTCTGGAGCGTGCAGCTGAAAGTCATTTTAGCGCTGGAATTACCCAAATGAAATTGAGACTGTATATAACCATGGCTGAACTAAGCAGAGCGCTCACTTCCACCCAAACTTGCATAACACTTTGGTCAAAAAGAAAATCAATAAAACATCAACAGACATATTCTGTAGTCAAGTAAAATCCTCATTTCATCCCCAGCCTATGATTGTGAAACCGTACATCTCTCTTCTGTGTAAACAATCACGCTCTCTATCACAGCATTATAAAGGAAGATAAAACCACAGGGCCACATGTTTCACGACTGCTGTGCAATGTAAACGCATGTTGCGTGCAACACACACAACTGATCCGCATGGAGCATCGCACACGAAAAAACAGTACGTGAAACACTTTCTTCCTGAGGTAGTTTTTCAATAAAACAAGTTCTGTCCCTATCAGCACCCCGAAAAAGTGAACAAAGGTCCAACATAAAACCTAGCAGTAGATCTAATCTGATCAGTGGTGACACCGTCACATGACGCAGTTGGACTGAAGCGTGTGAAATCCACTGCGCTTTTTGTGCATTTTCATTTGAAAATCAAGCATGTGCACAGTGTGGATCGACATACATTCAGCTCTGTCTGGTAATAAATAGAGAGGAATAAAAACAAAACTACACTAAACCAAATGCATAAAATAGTATCTTGTCACATTCATGAGAGGAGTGGGGTACCCGGAGTCCCACCCCGAATAACACCCCGCCCCCGTGCAATAGATGGGGAGGGCGTGTTGAGGGGGGTTAATTGGCAGGGGCGGTACCCTTTGTCACGCAGGGGGAGGAGCCTGTCCTGTAGTTGTTCACACTTGACTTAAAGGAGTGCAATACCGCCTTGAACAACAGAGGGAGCTGCTCCAGAGGAATATTGACCAACTTTCCTGAAATATGAGGGGAGACCGTTAAATTATGGCTTTCGAAATCAGGACAAAGTAAAGAAGTAAGGGATAATGTACAGGCAGCCGGTTGTTATCGCAGAAATAAGCGGAGGGTCGGAAATCGTGATAACAGCCGGCTACTTGTACATTATCCCGCTTATTACACGGCTACTTACTGTACGTGAAATGTGAATTTTTACCGAATGCAGACCTTCCGCAAGGAAAAGCCGTTTACTTTCGGTTTTGAGCTAACAGTTGTTTGTTTTTAAGCTTATTAGCTTTGAGCGGTCGTTATCTGGGAATAACGAACCTGCAAATGTGGCAACTGGCCAATCAGAATCAAGCATTCCAACGAGCCGTGTAATAATCAACAAAAATAACACTAACCTGCGATACAGCGGATTTCCGGCAGGCACATCATGATCTCAGGAAAGCGTTTGGGCTGGTGAGGGTACTTGTACTCGGTGTAGTCCTGACAAACGTACCAGTAACGCTTGTTCAGCTGCTCCAATTGAGTCACGTTAGTCAGGCCGCGGATATCTAGAAGAGGAGAAAGAAATATGTTACCAAAAAAAAGGAAAATCACAGTCGTAGCGTAGACCGACATCCATATCCGGTATCATTCATCCATAGCCGGTCTCAATATGCATTCCCCTCACTAAACAAAGTATTTTTGCTTTCAGTGTTTTTAGTCAATTGTCTGGCTAGCTATATATTTTGCATCATACTACATCATTGCAAATTTATTGAAATGTATATTCTCATTAGTTTGTGTTGTCTGTATTTTCTGTATTCTGTAAAGGGTGGTTATATAGAGCTGGTTAATCGACGTCACGCCGCGTTGAATGTTGCGCCATCTTGGGAGGATGGCTGCTAGTGCGTTCAATGCAGTGTTTAGTTTTTCTTGTTTGATTAGGAAATATAACTATGGTAGGCTGGTCTTGTTCTGTTAAAAACTGCAATAGCATTACGCAGAGTCGTTCAGCCCTTGGTTCTTTCACTTTCGATTTCTCCATATATCAAACAAAACAAGTAACGGGTACAAATCAAAACAATAATAGCAGTGGAGTATTATCGTCCCAAGATGGCGACGCCACCGCAACATTCAACATAGGACGTGACGTCAGCTTCGCATTCTCTATAATCCGGGTGTTTGCAAACTTTTTCACGCCAAGGACCAACACATACGTTTTTGCAAACGACCCCTTTCTAAACTACATATCCACTATTTTTGCATAAAGAAGCATTTAAACTGTTAGACAAATAGTAAGTGTGATATTATGAAGACAACATATTATTTATATAGAAAATTAAACCGTAATTTTTTTTATGGAAATGTACAACTTTCGTCTCATAAAGAGTACATAACATGAAATCATGAAAATGACATGTAATGTTGCCGTGTTTGAATGTAAGCAGTCTGCCAAGTTGTAAATCCGAAAGTGAATGAATAAGTTCCAAGTTATTGGAAAAAAGTTATTGAAGTTATCAATAATGCAATGAATGAAGCCTAAAGATCTTAAGATGAAGAGGACATAAAGGCTAAATCAATAACCAGCAGAGCTGAGAAGAGCGTTGTTAAGTAAATAACACAATGACTGAAGTGGTTGACTGCTGTTTACCTTGGTTGAGGAAGTTGATGGCCTTCATGCAGGCGTATTCCTCATTGCTGACCTTCAGCTGATGGAACTTACGAAACAGATAGATCAGCTTCTCCATCACCTCCATCCCATCCTCACTGAAACTACACAAACACACGATTCATCAGTCAACTATAGATTTCACAAAGACACCTCACAGTTTGGTCAATAAGGAACGGCAAGGGAGAGGTTGTGTTGGAGAAGATTCGAACCCATATTTCCCGTTTGAACACCACAGCTCAACAACAAAATACACACAGAAGCGGACATTTTATTCCCGGGGCTCCTGAAAAATTCTTTATAGCATCTTTTTTTTTATGTGCCGTAGTAATAAGACGATAAGAAAATGGGTCAGTGGGAGATCAAATGAATTGGGATGTTGTATAGAAAAGTATCCTGGTGTTAAATTACCTCCAAAAGTCACATCATCAAGTCGAGCACAATCACATCCTCAATGCAAGTGCATATAATACACAGCCTCTCGAATATATCCGCCTCTCTCTTTTAATTACAGCAGTCTTTTTGATCTCCCTCCCTAAAGGAAGGTGGTGACCTTTCGTGTGTTCGTGTCCGCTAAACGGGAATGTTTCACTACTTTGGACCTGATGCCCTGCGATTGTACCCAGCATGTAGCAGTAAATTTCTCCAGGAGATCAAGAGGAGACAGTTCAGAGGTCATTTACACACACCCCACACACTTCTACCGCTCCGGCACTCACAAATATAAAAGACATTTCATTTTTTGGGTTAATCTGCATGTCTAGATGTATTGTGGCCACTCCAGTCCAGTGTCTGTTGGATTTCAACTAAATTAAACCTCAAGAGTGACAAAAAGTCATCCAACAGCAATGTGAAAGACTGAACGCATGACAAGACACATGAAAACGAATAGAAATCGAGGTTATCACATCAAAAATAAATGTTGGAATTTTTCCTAAATACATGTACAAACATTACTGTTTTATTGCTTGAAAGTGAATATGAACTTGTTTTCTTTGCAGCATTTGAGGTCTGAAAAAATACAGAGCATCTTTTCTTTATTTTGACCAGTTTCTCCAGTTTTCATTTTCTGCAAATAGAAACAATCATGTTCACTTTGGACATAAATATTATACCCATATATATACCCATAAATACCTTTGGACATATAGCCATAAATATTTACCCAATTTAGACAAACTGAAAGCAAGCTGTATTTATAATGAAAAAGCAGTCCTGGCGTCCCATGATGTAAAGCACTCGACTGTAGATTCCAGAACCAACACATTATGTGGATTATTATGAGCGATGCTTAATAGGGAATCAGAGTTTATTATTGAACCTGACGTGATTTAGTCAAACTGATAAGAATAAACTTACACATAAAACAGGTGGGTAACGTTAACATGTATCCTATATAACCTTACAGAAAATAATGGAAAAAACGCATTCACCATGCAGAACTGCAAACTTATTAAAATAATCTGTTTTTCGATAGATCGCCCAAATGCTCTTCCATTACATATTTTATAATAAACACAAAAAAAAAAATGTATGTCATGAAATGATGCATAAACCACCCCATAGAGGCTTACAGGACTGCCGTTGATGACGCAAACAAATTGGTCGACATTTTTTTAACCGAATCACTGAAACAATCCATTCAAACGCTAAAATGAACCGGTTTTCCCAAAGCTAGTTCCTGTGACCTCAGTATCTTGCAGCATGGTAGTGTCACTATAAAACTGCAGGACAAACTACAGGATTGGCTTAGTCCCAACCACTTTTGAACCACAATTAACAACCGAATAAAACACAAAGCACACAGCTGAAGCTCACCTCTGCAGCTCGTCGTCTGACGGTGTGTATTTGTCGGTCACGTTGGTGAGGTCTCCCAGAACCTGTGCGCTGTAGACGGTCAGGCAGGCCAGCAGAATGAGCTCCTGCCAGGTGGCGCTCAGGAGCCGCGTGTAGTCCTCGATGGACAGCTCGCAGAAGAACGGAAGCTTTTTTATCCAAGAGATCTGTCTGAACAGAAGTTCATCCGCCAGTCGGCACAACAGGGCGAAGAGCTCCACCTGAGTGACCCGATATCTACGTGAAAGACAGCGTCAAGTGAGATCCTTTGTATAGCGAGAATTTACTTTTTTAGACAAAATAGAAATGCCCCATCAAACAAAGCTTACGGAAACCATAATTCTTACAGATGTTATGAAATATCTACATTGTTATACATTCCCCTACATTAATTTCCCATTTATTCCTACATCCTGTTTTTCACCTTAAAGTGGTAGTTCCACCAAAAATCATTGACTCTCCCTCTTGTCATTTCAAACCTGTATGACTTTCTTTCTTACGCAGAACACAACAAAAATATTTGTTTAAATGTTGGTAGCCGAACAGCACTTGCCCCCGTTCACTTCTATTGTATGAACACAAAACCAATGCAAGTAAATGGGGGCACCCAGAACAATATCTTCTTTTGTGTTCTGCAAAAGAAAGAAAGCCATATACTGTAGGTTGGAAATGACAAAAGGGTGAACAAATGATGACAGAATTTTTATTTTGGGGTAAACTATCACTTTAAATGTTTTCTGCAAAGCTTCGCAACAATGTGGCACAGAAATAGAATTGAATACAACGTTTTGTTTAAAGAAACATTGCTTTGTTCTGCTAAACACAAAAGAAGATATTTTGAAGAATGTAGGAAAGCAAACAGTTCTGGGGCACTTGTGTCTTCCATTGTTATTTTTCCTACTGTGGTAGTCAATGGTGGCCAAGAAGTGTTAGGTTAAAAGAATTCTTCCAAATATCTTTCTCTGTGTTCATGGGAACAAAGCAATTTATACAGACTTGGAACAATTTCTAATGATGACAGAATTTTCGTTTTGGGTGAACTGTTCCTTTAAGACATTAGAAATACCTTTCACAATCTATTCTGAACATTACACACCAACAATGAAAAGCTCACAAGCACAACACAACATTCGGGTTTTTGGTCTCGCCAAAATTATGTGTGGTGTCTTTACAAGAAATGCTGCGTGCATTTAACTGTCATTTGTAACTGCAGTTTACACCACAGCGGAGGCGCTGTTTCATTATCAGCACACCAAGGTGCTAAAAAGGGATGCAGAACAAGAGCTGGCTGTGTTTCACAGCTGTTTGTTTTACATCCAAGTACGTTTAATTTCTTGAAATTTCTTAAATTAAATGACGTACATCATTGTGATGTCTTTAGCTGTGCAGTTGGATAGTTGAATCGGCTTATACTGTACACAGCGAGTTCGCCAGTATGAACTCACATTGCGTTCAGTAGGACTCGACTCGAATGACTCATTTGAACCGATTCATTTAAACTATTGAACATTTCAGTCGCTAGCGAATATAATGGATCATTGAATCATTTGAAGTGAACCACAGAGAATGCAAGATGTGAATGAGCTTTGCTTATTTAGTAAGATTCAGTTGGCTATTGTGGGCTGAAAAGTAAATTTTTTGAAAATTATAAAAAAGCTTTATTTGATTAAAAAAAATGATGTTTGGTTGAATAAAAGTAATGATTAATATAACTTAATAATTGTCATTTTCATCAAATCTTATTAGAACTTTAAATATGTCGAAGTCACTTTAGTTTAGCCACTTAAAGGTACGGAAGGCCTACGTGTGTGTAAAGATCAGGATGGCACCACCTCATTTTGAGCCAGGACTTGAAAGATGACTTTCAATTTATAAAAAACAAACGTCTAATGGCCATCATTGATTCTGAATGACTGAGGGTCTGTTCGACCAAATGAAGTGTTCTTTACCCATCCTCGATGAGCATGGGTGTGCCAAGCGGGGCCAGTTCCTCTGCTGCCACCAGCTGGCTGATGAGGGTATGGCTCTGTGGGTACAGACTCCGAGGTTGTGCAGGGTATCCAAACAGATGAGGCAAGAACTGATAGTGCTGGGCCATTGCGTTGCCAATGTACTGCTCTCTTAGAGCAGCGGTGTAGCCGTTTAGCTCCACTGAACGGCTGTTGAGCGAGAGAGAGAACATTTCCACATGATGTCAAAACAGATATATATTACAGATATATTGGAGAAAATGTGTACTATAATTTGTTAAGGAATCAGCCATCATTGATGTTCTTCATCCTGAAATTCTATTATTCCAGATGACTATTCCCGGTTACATTGCTATGAGCAAGGACTCACTTGGATGAAAGTGTGGATACAGGAGACGGCTGGTTGCCATCGGAGACGCCGTTGCCAGGGGAACTGTGGTCACTGTCGCCGTTGTTGCCCCAAGTGTGTTCTGGCATGTTGGCTTCATCCTTAAACTCCTGTCCCGACATAATCCTTTCAATCTCTTCATCGGAAATCTATAAAGAGAATGAAAGCAGGAGATTCTTTTTTGCAATATCTAAATTTGAAAGGCAGTGGAAGACAAGTGACCGCCAAAACGAGACGAACCAGCATTTGAGTCAAGGCCACGCACTTCACTTCCCCTTTTAATGCAATTGATGAGTTCAAGCCATCTTTAACAGCCCTAAAAGTGTTTTATTGTGTGATGCGACCAGCTTTTGTGTTTTCCAAAGGCAATTAGTGCGAATCAATACGACCGCGGCCTCTGGGATCAGGTGCACACGAGAGCCCAATATTGAGTTAGAAAGCAGCCTGCTTTGTCCTTTCGAATAAAAACAGAGCGAATAATAAATACACACGGAGGCTAGATGCTTCACTGTACCATTATTGTGTATCTGTGGCAAAAAGAGAAAAACGCAAAGTACGTGCTACACGCAAACCTTATCAAAGGCCACGTTTTAAACATTGGGGGATTTCACGGAACGCGAGGCGAAATACTCTCTGACATGAGAATGAAATACAGCACATTCTTCTAATACTGCCACGCTCAGAAAGGTAGAAAAGCAGCACAACACAATGATTTGATAAGGTCACAAAAAGCGAATGACTGCTCGCCGCAGCGCTGGCCTTGAAAACAGCGACTCTGCTAATGAAATTAACATCTTTAAATGATGCTGAGGCCACAGGTCGTTCTATCAACACGTAAGAATATTCATGCAGGAACTCAATTCAACTCGTCTTCAGTGGCACCAAAACGAATCAGCTCTATTTCGCTTCATTCACGCCTGGAGAGGGCAATGACGCTCACGCTACGTCGGCTCGAATACAAAACGGACACAAGAAAAATAAAAGAGAAGAAACTCTCATTGAAATGAAGGGCAGGCACGGAGTTATTCACACGGGAGCGGTGGTTTGTAAAGAGAATGAGAGAGTAATTATGGCTACCTGTACGGGACCGATGCTTTTATTTCTTCCTCCTGGCATGCCATCCTCTCTGATTGCTGAAAGACATAATCAAATAGTCAACTGTAAGTCAATTGAAAAAGAATTTTACCTTGAAGAAATCACTTTTCAACATTGGAATAGATATCAAAAACACAGGTTTGTAGATTTGACATAAAGGAGATTTGGATGTTAACTACAAAAAGATTGTAGTTTAGAAGAAAAATGCTTTTTTACTTACATGATATTTTACATAAGCAGCACGACATGACACAACACATATTAGCTATATATTGTAATTCATTAGTAATTCCACAATGTAATTCATTAGTCTAACAACTTGGCTGTCCATTCTTATTGGGTCAAACCAGATTGATCTAATCAAAGTTATCTATGGTGTTACTTAGGCTACTTTATAATTTGCGTATTGCAAAATCCACCCTACACGGTATACCCCAAATTTAAACTTAAAGGGATAGTTCACCCAAAAATAAAAATTCTGTCATCATTTACTCAACCGGCGTGACTTTCTTTCTTTCTTACACAGTTAACAAAAGCAGCTATTTTGAAGAATGTTGGTAACTGAACAATGGCGGTACCCGTTGACTTCTATCGTATGGACGTAAAAGCAATGCAAGTCAATGGGTGCCACCGTTGTTTGGTTACCAACATTTTCAAAATATCTCGTTTAGCCTAATGTTGTGTTCCCACCAAACGTGAAGGAAGCGTAAAGCGCGAGGGATTTAAATGTTAAGTCAATGCAAAGACGCGATAGGACATTCGCGCCGCGTTAACCAATCAGGAGCTTGCTCTAGTAGTGAGGTGATTATGACGTAGCGAGCGGAGGCAGAAATCCCGAAACAACAATGGGGGGCAAAATTATCGTTGCTGTATGTGGATACCTGGAAGAAAGGGAGTGAGGAGGTCGGACAATCTGGTAAATTGTAAAAAACGCTCTTTACTCAATTTGAGCTATACGAGACTGGAGCCACCTGGCAGAAGCCCCTCCCATGACGCGAATTCGAGTCTGTTGTGAAGTGAATTTCACGCGTGAATGAAGCGAGTAAACTGAAAAGGGTCAAGCGTCAAATACGCGCGAATAGAGCGATTTATTCGCGCAAGCCGCGTTTGGTGGGAACGCTCTATAAGAATGCAAGTCGTACAGGTTTAAATGTTACAATGATCACATCTTTAAAAATTATGCTTCTGCAATCACTTCCTAAATTAAAATAAATATATATAGTGGATTAAAAAAGTGGTTTGTAGGTGGTATATAACAGAGAAACCAATGTTTAAGAGCTAAACAAGACCACTGACGTCCAATCGAATGAGAATCTAAGTAAATATAATAAACTAATAATATTGCAAGATGACACCATACATAATACTTGTGCTTATATGTAGTCTTTTGTTAAAGCCATATTCCTGAAACTCAATCCAAAGCTCTGCTTCAAACACTTGCACTTGTGCATGACTTGAATGGCCACTAGAGGGCAGAAGTGATTCTTGTCAAGTATTTTCCATCAGCTGTGCTCAAAGCCCATTGTCATTAATATTGTATTACTCTTAAGTGCTTTTTAACCCATTACAATGCAATGAATGAGTATAGTGATGTATTGTTGTAAAAAGGCATCTTAACAAAAAGCAACCATTCCTTAAAGTTCCTGAAGAGCACCTGCTTACTACGTATTAAAGATAATCGTGAAATAAAGGCACTATTAAAAAATCTATACAGATTGTGAAGCTATAGTTTGGCAGTGCTTCATGTTTTATAGCTGCTTTTCTTTGACAAAACCACCAACCGATATTAAAGTACATCACAAAACTCATCATCTCATCTATCATGATCCACCCCCAAACTGGTTTACGCCTGTCAGGGCTGGTTTGGTGAGTGTCGAGTCATTCTATTCACAAGCAAAATGTACCCAGGGCAGTTTTGCTGGTTAAGCCGTTGAGATGAAATGGTCTTGGGTTGACCACTTGTCAACGGATAAGCGAGTTAGAGGAGTCCTTCCAGATGCTAGAATTAAAATGCTGGTCACAAGTATCTCACCTTTGCGGTTCATTCCCATCTGCAGGCACTTGAGAAGCCTGCAGTACTGGCAGCGGTTGCGTTGTTTGCGCGACATCTCGCAGTTCTTGTCGCGACTGCAGCGGTAGACGCGCTTGTTGCAGATGCTGCGCTTGAAGAAGCCCTTGCAGCCCTCGCAGGAAATAATGCCATAGTGCAGTCCTGTGGCGCGGTCTCCACAAATGAGACAAGAGCGCTGCTCAGCCTGGTCATCTGGCACAAACAAACAAAAAAAACACAAAGGAATTAGTGTGGTAATGTGTTTATATGTATTAGGCTATGTGCACGTTTTTTCCCAAATACAGTCAATAACAACACAGATCCTTAAAAACAACGGGGTGGATTCACAAAACAAAGAAGAAAATTCTTCTTAACTGCCATGTTCAAATTTAAGAAAAAAGTAAGAAAGGTTTTGTATTCCCCCAAAAATCATAAGACAGTTCTTGTATTTTTTTCTCAAGATTAATTTACAAAGCATATGTCCTTTTATATTTTTTTATTCATTTTATTATTTTATTTTATAAGATGTTTCTAAAGAAAATATTTGACAATCTAATGAGCTTCCTACAATTTATCTTTGAAACAATCTTAGATTTTCTCTCAGGAATAGTTTCGTAAATCCGGCCCAAAGGAGGCCATAGAAAATATAAATATACAAAATATTGGTTATTATGTGTAAAGAAAGACGGTCTAGTTGTTTTTTAGTTGTTGTTTGCCTAATAAATGCAATAAAATGGAATAAAGGTTCCTAAAACAATTGCGTTTTCTCTTTATTATGACAGGTGGTCAAATAAATTTGGTAAGCACTGTACATTACAAAGAAACAGAACTATACAATCAAAATAGGTTGTTTTTTCCTGTACTGATTTTGCACAATTTAAAAAAGAAAGTCTTGTTATCATAATCTTCAATCCCATTATAATAACTTTGCTTTTTTTGATGTGCTGATGTTCCCAAATGTTGCCAAATTTTCCATGTGGTTAGGAAAAAAAATACTTTTATATCTAATGTTTACAATCAGGTCCATTGTGTTTCAATGTATGAACGTAAATACATTATGGACGTTTAATGCTTTGCAAAATGCCTTAATATCACATATATGCGAATGTAGTTTATAAACAGAGCTTGACCAAATTGCCACGACTAAGACAAACAAACACTATAACACACACACCTCCTCCCCCAGGCCGAAAACAAGCCTTGACCAGATGGGTGGGTGCCATGGTAACGGTGAATGGTATGTCCGTGAGAGGAATGTGCTTGCTCACCGCTGCTGTGGCGTCACGGCTGACTTAACCAAGAAAGGGTTCAAACCAAGAGCAACGGAAACACAAACCCTCTCTCCCTTCCTCCACTCCTACCTTCCCTCTGTCCCGCTCGCCCGCTGTCAGAATTATGATATCACCTAACACTGAGGTCAGCCTCCCCCCCGTCGGCTGCTTAATGAACCAATAAAGCCAATATACTGTTGCTTTAGAAGGCTAAATAAACCCCATAGAGACGAGTGAACGAGACTAAACAGTCACGCCACGGAGAGGAATGAGGATCAGAAGCACTTTTTTTTGAATCTAATTGCAATCAGAAACAGCAACATTTCAACATTTATCGTAAGAGTTGAACAATATTAAATAAAAATGTGACGTTAGATCACTTCATTAATAACGCGAAATGCCATATACAGTATGACATTTTTATTTTAAATCATAATGAATGTGTTTTATTATAATAAATAACTTTTGGAACAAATACATGTTTCACATATTTCACATTATATGTATAAAACAATTAGATGATTTCAATGATCTGCAACGACCTAAAACTTTGACTATATGTAACTTTTTGAAGTATTAAAATGATTCAGTTATTGCAAACTGTGATAGGTCTACTACAATACACACATTTGCAATATTACGATCATTTTGGTATATCTGGCATCCCTAGAACCAATGCAGTTTAATAGATGTTGTAAAAGAATAGCTGTACGTAACAAAATAGGAATTCTTTTGATGGGATTTCTCAATGGATTCATTTAAATGTTTGCTTGAACCACTTTCAATCTAACCAATATCTCAGATCTTTTATGATGTGCAAAGGGGATCGTGTTAATGGAGAAGATGTAAACAAAAAGCAAATAGATCAAAAATGTTTAAACACAAACTATGTCATTTCTGTACTGCGAGGGAATGAGAAAACAAGGGAAAGAAAACCGCTGCTGACAGAGAATGTGGTGAGGTCAACTGCCGGGTCTGTGGACCATTAACGCAGAGTTCAAGTCATAAAAACTGGGTCGTGGCCCAGTGCCTTTTCTTTCTCAATATGAGAGGGAGTTCCACGGGCCCGTCATTGAAGCGGAGTCAAGAACAGGCCATTCATACCATCTGACCAGCCTTTAACTTCTCTATAGGACAGTATGATTACAGTGCAAATGCCGGCTTTTCTTTCGCCTCTCGAGCTTTTAAAGCGCCGATGCTTCAATGTTTTCTGCCGAGCAGACGGGGCTTTCCACTGAGAAGGGGTCAACAGTGCACAGATACAGTCAGAGGAGAGTTAAGTGTAGGGCTTTCATTCACGCTTTCCTTTACAATGTTTAGTTTCAAAGGGAGATGAAAGGTTCATGTTTTGACGTGACTTTTGCAAGGCAAGGTTTGTTAACAAACTTCTCGATTGATTGAATAACAAGCTGGGGAAATTAGAGTAACAATTTTTCTTTTTGATTTCTTTCCCATGCTATGCGTTTTATTTATCTGTAAAAGTCATTCTGTGGTAGGGCAGGGTGGCATGTCAAGAAGTCACAATAACTTTGCTGTTTGCTGTGATATTAATTCTTAAAGGAGTAGTTCACCTACCGAATGATTTTATTTTCCACAATTTACTCACCCCGTTGTCATTTCAAACCTGTGTGATTTTCTTTCTTTTGCAAAACACAAAAGAAGATATTTTGAAAAATGTCGGTAGCCGAACACCGTTGGTGCCCATGGACTTCTGTTGTATGACGAAAAAAACAACGCAAGTCAATGGTTTTCTGTTACCAACATTCTTCAAAATATCTTGTTTTGTGTTCTGCAGAAGAAAGATAGTCATACAGGCTTAAAATGACAAGAGGGTGTGTAAATAATGACGGAAATTTAATTTTAATGGTGAACTATTCCCAATTATTTCAATTTGCTTTTATTTGACCATGAAGGTTATGCAGTGCAGCTTTGAAGGTCTCATGTTAAACACGTTCACGTAATTGGTTACACTGTTTTCTGCGAAAAACGTTATCTTTAAATCTATTTAGAGTGACCTAAATATGAAATATCATAGTACTTCACTTTAAATCTTCTCAGCAGGTCTCTTGACTTCTTCATTTGTCAGAAACGCTGGGAGGGAATATGCGGCCGGGCTCTCGCTGATCCTTTAAATGAGAACGAACGACTTCTAAAAGCTTTGCTGTATTACCATATGAATGACATTGGCATTGAAATACCAGCGGTGAACTTTAACAATACTAAGAGCTTTACCATAATGTACCACAGGAGTCACTCAGATAAGCCGTATGTGGGTAGATTTTCCAAGATGCGGATTACATTTACTATAATGACAACAGAAGCATTACCAAATCACAAACTGCTCATGTGTAATATAAAAATGCAACATCATCCCAAACACTGTCCTTTAATAGACAGATAATGCAATAAAAATTGCGATAAAAATCTTCAAGCAAAACAAATTCACTTCCGAATAAAGCAGCAAAGACTAAAGTGACATATTCTCACATTGTATGCAGAACTAAACGGAGAGAAGCCCAACACATCCAGTACTGTAACGCCCTCCTTGTTTCTCCAAACCATTTGCTTTGAATTCCTGGCAGATGTTGTGTTATGTAGGGCGCATCCGAAACCATAAATTTTTGACCAGTGTATGTGAAATGACTGACTTCCTTAAATGAGAAAACAGCGCTTGCAAAGTTTGCTTCCTTTATTCACACCCCGGCCTTCTTGATTAGTTCAATTTGTCGCCCTCTCTTTCAAGTGCATGGCCACGCTATAAACCTAGAGTTCTCTCACACCTTCACACACTTGATCCCGCAGCGTCACTTCACACCCCTCCGCCCCGTCGCTCGCGTGAGCATTCCCCAAAAATGACCGGGACCATCTGCCCCCATGCTCGGTCGTTTATGTGTCTTTACGTGTTTTATTTGCGGCCGATCGTCTCGGGTTAATCTTACAAAAGCGGCTCACATTTCGGGTCGAACGAAAAAGGTTTTAATTATTAATTATAGTTTTCTGACAGTTTATAATTAGGACGTTTTCTGAATTAGATCATCATTTTATGACACCAAGCGCATTGATCCCTCCAAATTCTCATGATGTAACATGGCCAGAGAGTCGTTACATGTTGTATTATTCTTAATAGTACAGAACACTATCTTTCACGTATTAAACTCAAAAGTCATCTTGTGTCCTGAAATAAAAATCAGGTCCTAGCCTCGATTCGAGTCTCGGGGCGAGATTCCCCCGCCTTCCACACACAGTGCTGAGACCCCCCACTGGACCTATTAAAACCTGCATTGTTACCCTGAGGTCAGGCCTGCTTTCATTCCAGACTTTACAACAGGCAGAAAATGCAGAGACGGAGGTTTTAAACAGTAAAGCCACTGATAACATGCTGACAAAAAGTTTCCATCTCGGACGCCAAAACCCCATACTTAGCTTTTTATGACCATTTAAACTGAAAGCACAGACGAAGCACAGTAACAAAATGTCAAACATCACACAAAGCGCTCGCTTATTCCGCTTTTTACAGTGAAGATGATCCAATAGAGTACATTACTATTCCAAATGATTACTTTCATCAACACTAAACAAGAAATTCTCAATACTGTGGTAATCATACAGGAATTATGTTCGATAGGACAGTCGCCATGTGTCCGGGCAGGTGTGTGTAGCTAAGCGGCGGAGGATGGGATGCCGAGCAGATGATGGTGGGTAGGGAGCGGAGGATGGGCTCGTGGAGAGCAACACAGAGGTCTACTGAGGTCTTTGTCTTTCGTTTCCATTACAATCAGCCCCAGCTGAGCGGGTCGGGGGGGCTTCGCTGTTTCCTTTCCGCTCTTTGTGCACTCCTGTAATCCACTGGATTTATCTTTTCTTTCTCTACATCCATTCGCTTTTAACCTGTATGCACGCCTGGCACTGTTTGGATGTGATTAACCCATCAAATGTGTCATCTATCAGTGAATCAAGTGCATATTTACATGCGGTTCGAAAATAGACAGCGTCAACCACCATGATTTTAAAATTGCAAAAAGCACAAATGACACTTTCAGCGGATCATGAAGATGCTGGTTAAATCAGAAGTCCTAAATGATCTCAAGTCTCCAAAATCGTATTCTGATCCCTCTCCTCTGAGCTGACCGCCTCTGTAGCCCGGACAGTGTTATGTTAATGTTTTCAGTTCCACACTTTACACTTTCAGAGTCATGGCTAACTCAGCTCTCCTCAAAGCATAAAAGAAATAAGAAAAAAATTCTCCACCCCAACCCCCCGACTGTATTCATCTTATATCCATCACAAGAGGCCAAGAATTAGCATTTGGTAATTAGACTGAGACTCTTAATGTAAACCTTTCCGTTAACTAAGAATAAATGAATCCTGGACCTGCAGCTAACAAAAGCTTTGTGCTGTAAATGCATCTTAAAGCAGTTGTTCTCGAAACTGGGGGCCCTGGGGAGGTCCAAGATGGTCAAGGGGGGCCGCAGATTTTTATGATTTATTTAAATTGATCATAAATTGTATGCAATCAAACATCAGCAAAATACGGCCACCAACCAAATGAATTGATGTTCCAGCATTGTAAAACTGAGTTTTTTTTGGTTTAATTAAAATTCTATGATAAAGATTATAAGTCTTTATTGGGGGGGTAGCAAAGCGATGCGCCCTACACAATGGGGGCCTTACAACGAAAAAGTTTGAGAACCACTGTCTTAAAGCATATCACAAGCAGACGGTTGGAGCATTAAAAAAATCTAATCACCATAGATGTTATTGGACGTGCCACGAAAAGAAAAACCCATAACCCCAAGTGGGTCAATTATCTGAAAACTTGATAAAGCAAAAATGAAAATTGGAACCGGCAGGGGCGGCGATCTTAGCTGTAGCAGAATATTGATGCGTTCATCCACATCGGCGAGTTTCGACATCTTCTGTATTGTTGCCTCTCAGTAGCGTCTATAGTTAGCTTAACAAAATCAATAAAGGCCATCAGCAGATAAAGCGCATCAAAAGCTGAAATATTTGCAAACATTACACAAGACACCAAGGCCTATTGATCTCTCATCACCAGGGCAGATGTTTTCTGAGCTCACCAGATCCAAGGTTTCTCCTTCATGTCAAAATAAGGAATTACGAGTATGAATTACAAATGAATACAGAGTCATAACCTCGATTGTGCGAATCATTCATCGCAAGTCTCAAGTGGTTGCAAGAAATGCAGAATTCATTCACTCTATTCTACCACATGAATGGAGAAACAAACATGCAGACCCTTTGATCTGTTGACTCATTTTCTCAGCACCTCCAGCAGAAGACCAAGGCTTATGGGTACTTTTTTCATTTCATGTGATTTGTTTTTTATTGAAAATTGTTTTTTGCATTTAAGTAGCAAGAGGAATATGTCATACTAGCAAAAACCTCAGTAATGTTTCAGCTCCAGGATTTTCCTTATTTGAGAATATGGATAAAATATCCATTAAAAATAAATAAATCAAAATGATAAATCAATTTCATATGATCATAAGATTTAACTTCAGTCTCCAAGCTGACCTCAGCACAGTATTAAGGATGTTTGTTTCCGCGGTGTAGTTATGGATAAAGGTTAATTTATGTGTTGGCAGTAAGGCTACTTCTTTTTTCAGTTGAGACTAAATTTAGCTCCGGAATTGCTGAACCTTTTCTAATGACCTTCTCTGCTGTTATTGATCTTCACATAGCTTAGAGTCCCCTCCCCCTTTGTGTTTGCACGCACGCACACACACACACACACACACACAAAACACCGTCACAACCCCCCAGCCCACCCTCCTCCGCCACAGAGGTGACTTCCTGCATAAGTGAGTGACGAATGAAGCTTAGGGAAAGACGCGTGGAAAAACTAAGCGGAGCGGAGAGAAAGGAAAGAGGAAGAACAGACAGAAGGTATGAGGAGAGAGAGACAGGAGGATGAGTGAAGACTTGAGACGATGGCCCCTTCTCTATCGGAAACAATAAGAACAGAGATGGGCGGCAGTCGGATAGGATTAGGAGGAGGTAAAGTTATTATGTACAGTGCTTTCAGACCTCCCCCCAACACACACCGTTCACATACCACCCTTGAACATATTCTCTCTTTAACATATACTGTGGGGTTTTCAATCCAGTTACATTCAAATACATTTACAAAGCCGCTGTGATGTAAACATGCAAATTATAAACTCAAATCACAAAAGCAAATTTCATCATTTTTGTGGACAGTGATACATTTATAAACGTATACATGATATAATATTCATTATGTAAAAAAACAAGCTTTAAACAGTAATATTACAGCAGCTGAGCGCCAGAAAAAAATCATAAGGTAAAACATTTTGTAAAGTAAAATGACATGTTCTACATTCTACACCCATTCTACATTTTTTTTTTTTATTTAATCAAAAATTTGGTTATAATTTTTTTACAGTGTACAAGTTAATGCTGATAAATGTACAATATTTAAAAATGGTTCTACATTTTTATCATCCAACGGCATTGTGTTCTGGAACTAAGCTAATATTTCAATGGCTGATGTAATAAAAATGACTATTCGGCCTGGCAGAAATTCTGTAGTCTTTATTCAATCTCACATCTCTATATATAAATGTGTGTGCACATTTTGACTACAAGAAAAAAGAGTTTTAAGATTTTTTAGCCGAACTGTTCAAAACATGAATACCAATACAAGCACACAAATACGTGAGAAATCAGGCCTTCGTTTATTCTAAAATGGTCCTTTGAGCGTTCAACTATTCAAACTTCCCGGAGCATTTGAAGTTTTCCAGAATGACACAAACTTATCGAAAGGCGAATGAAAGAACATCTACTGTACGACAGCGACTAAAATAAGCAATTGAGGCCGAGACTGAAAGATCTGACAAATAAGTAAGAACCGTTCGCACCTTCAGTCATTATGCGAGCGCATTTTCACACCACCTTTTGAGGAAGGTAATTGGTCGTGTAAAATCTTAAAACTAACGCAGACGGAAAGCTAATACCACATTTATTCAGTAGCCACCCCGTCTGCGTTTGACACGACGGCCGGTTTCATTCTTTTCCTTCCAGAAACAATGCTGACTACTGAATGAGGTGGGTGCCATTTTGTGAGGAAGGTATTGATTAGTAAAATTCCAGTTTTGTTAAGGAGATGCTAAAGTGTCAAGGTCCAAGGCCAACCAATCATAAACAGTCACTGTTCATCGTTTTATCAAAGCGTGGTTCTTCACTGAGTAAAATCGAATTGATCTGCTATTCTCAAGGTCTATCATCATTACAGAGCACACCGAGATACAAACTGATACAATCTAGAGCGCTGAGGGGTGAAGTTTGGGCTACAGTGATAAACCCACGCAGGGGCCGTGGGGGTTGTGTGTGTGTATATGTGTATCGGGGGTTGAACCAGATGAGCGAGGAGCTCCGCTGACCCCCGCTCACCATCGCATGAAGACAGCTGCCTGGTCAACACTGAAAACCTTTTCCAGATGGGCCGCAGCCCGCATACCACACTGTGCCACAACCATAAACGCACTAAACACACAAACTATTGAAAAATGACATTGGTTTGCCAATCAATCACACTAGGGATGTACAGTGCACGATACACAACCAAACAGCATACAGTGTGGAAATCTGTTGGCTGTCTGTGTAGCTGTATGTGATAAATATACTACATACCATCACCGGTTAGCCCGAAGGTGCAGGAAATAAACAAAAGAATAAACATTCAACCGTATGTGCGTGGATTCTCCAAATCGAATAATTGCCAAAACCGACCGTTATTTACAAAAAGGGTTAATTGCATAAACAAATAAACAAACATAAAAACGTATTAGTGATCAACGGCCACCGTATAGTCGCGAGCACAAAAATCTAGTCCATTATTCCATGAGAAAGGAGGAAGTTTAAAAATTGCATTGAAAATACTACATGTATCATTCCAAGACATTTTTGTATCTTTTCAAGCTGAATACAATATGTATGACGCTGCACAACACATTCTCAACATTTCCCTGTCCGATAAAGTAACTCAATATTCCTGAGACCACTCCAAAAAGAATCTTTACAGTAAAGAGCTGTTGTAGCTGTTAGCCCTTAGCAGGTATACCGTTAAAGTACACAAACAGAAACTAAAGCAGGATCTTATGGCAATATGAGTTTAGGGATTTGACAAATGTCACAATTGACTTTACATTAGTTACGCAATGAGCCCTATTAAAGGGGCGTTTTTAACTGGTGAATATTCTCTCTCTCTCTCTCTCTCATTTAAACAGCCTTGCTTACAACACACCTCAACAGTAACATGATCTCACATGAGCTAGTTAAAGCATCCCGTCCGTCCCTTTGTCCTTCTCTTACCTTCCCACGAATCCATCTCATGTCTCGCCCGGTCTCCCTGTCATCCATTCATACACGTATCCTTCTGAGGAACATCACAGGCCTCATGACTGTCTCTTCTCCAGCTCCTTTCTCACAGCTTGCTCCCCTCTGCTCTGACTCTCACTGATCCTCCTCTCAGGCTCAGCCCTGCTGGTCAGTTTCAGCCGGGTCACATGACCACCGAGTTCAGGCCCCAGGGGTCACGGTGTGGCCGGAGGGCCAATGGCAATGCGGGGGTTATCTGAGTGGAATTGATAGCCCCGTTTTCCCCTCCTGCTGAACAATGCCAGCCCACTCCCTCCGACTCTCTTACCCGCTCTACCTTTCTCTTGTTCGCTTGCTTCAAAGTCAGCAAAAGTGCTGCAAATTAAATCGAGCTGTTTTGTTTGGGTCAAGTTAGAGCGGTAACGGCAGCTAACCAAAGCTAGATGATGATGGTTGAAACGCTTTTCTACATTTATACAACCACATCCCTAATTCAATTTGTTTTTTTACTGTTAATGTTAGTAAATAAAAATCACGAGAAACAGCATTAGGACCATTATACCAAACAGATTCACACGAACCACACACGCACAAGTATATATGTCATACGACAGTTTTCCCTCAAAAATATTTTTTTTATTTAAAAAGTGGCATCAATATCAATACATAAGTAGTCGAAAATAGTATTAACATGAAATAATCAAAGTATATTACAGTGTTGCCATGATGTCACCACTAATCCTTAGTGCTGCTACAATATGTTTAGGTAAGAAAGTACAGCCGCAGAGAAAATTAAGAGACCATTTCATAGCACCATTTCAGTTTTCTGAATTTACTATTTATAGGTTTCTGTTTATGTAAAATGATCATTTTTGTTTATTCTGTGACAAGCAGAAACAAGATTCTTTCCAAACAAAATGTTCCTATTAGCATTTATTGCAGAAAATAAGAACAAACAGGTCAAAATAACAAAATAGATGCTCTGTATACACATACTGCAAAGAAAACAAGTTCATATTTTAAGCATATATTTCTACATGTGTAGAAAACTGTGCATTTGAGAGGTACTGGCAGATGGATTTCTTCACATAGAAACAAACTTAATCTAAAAAATGTTCAAAAACTGAACATGTTTTTGGTTTTCAAATTCTACGTTTAAGTCTTTATTTGGGGGGCCGTTACGGAAGATGAGAATTTCAGTCATGGAAACTTCTTTTTTCCACTATTTGTTCATTTTTCTTATACATTAATATTCTGTTAATTCTTTTTTTTGGTCGTTTTTTGTCATTCGGGAATTTCTAGAAGAACATCCAATAGTTTTTTTCGGAATATTTTAATTTTACTCTTTAAATTTACATTAAATTACAACATACAATTCACTCAAACAAATCAGGACGCGTTACGGTAATGAGAATTCAAGCAAAAAATGCAATAAAATACAGAAATGATTCATTCCTATGTTCAAATTATGCTTAATGAGAGTAAAGTACACAATTATGCTCATTATGATAATTGTTTTCAGTGGTTTCGTGAGAATGACCCACTTAGTTTTCTTAGTGCTAGCCAACACTGGTCGACCAAAAAAGAAAAGAAAATGACCCGATCTTATGAATTTACAGTAGTAACAGAAACTTCCGTTTTTCAGGAAGCCATTAGTGTAGTAAAAGTTTGTGTATTTAGGAAAAGTTCAAAATGTATTTTTATCACACTTTTCATGTGTCTTGTCATGCTGTCAGTCTTTCACATTGCTGTTGCATGACTTTGTCATTCCTGAGGTTTGATTGTATTAAAATACAACAGGCGCTGGTTTGGAACGGCAACAATACATCTAGAAATGCTGATTTGAAATAATATTTTTTTCGGGTATCAAACCCACCATCATTGTGTTGCCAAAGCACTGCTCTACCAAATGTGCGTAACACTCTGTGTTATATTCGTTTTACACTAATGTTGTAAAAATAATTGAATTCATTTGAAGATGTAAAAGACCTTCATGGTCAAGAGATACAAGTACAACCACAATCTTAAAATTCGTAAAAACGTGTATGACTTTCTTTCTTCTGCAGAACACAAAAGAAGATATTTTGAAGAATGTTGATAACCAAAAAACATTTGAAAAAACCACCATTAACTTCCATTCTATGGACACAAAACCACAGAGACATTTCTCACAATATCTCCTTTTGTGTTCCACAGAAGAAAGAGTCATATGCAGGTTTCGAACAATATGAGGGTGAATAAATGATGATAGAATTTTAGTTTTTCGTTGAACTACCCCTTCAACCTCCTTTTCAAAACCCACCCCCATACTCACCTTTTCTAGAAGACACAAATGTGTCTGAGACAGGTTTTGTTTTCTCCCAAATCTTTACTGATTTTGTTATTTATTTTGATTTGGAGCACACGTCCTACACTCTTAAAGGAACCCAGACCCACTTCCAAAGCAAATCCGGTTCAAGCCGAAATGACAGCATTAGCCCACCGCTAACGCTAATGACGCCCCTCCCTGAGCCACACATAAGAGGCTTTTCACATTCAAATGCAACAGTAGAATGAGGAAGGGGGTTAGCGGGAGGAGAAGAAGGGTTGTGCTGGACTTTGTCATGTAGAGGTGAGGACGGGTGGGTGGGAGTAGTGGAGCATGAAGTCGGAGGAGGTTCAAGTTTCTGCTGCAGCTGTCACGGCACGGCTGGGTTTGACCCTCGGGCTACTGCTGACACATAAGCTAAATGCATTTAATTGTCTTCAGGCGCGCTGGAGATCCACTGACACACATCACAATGACACAGTTGTGACTTTTGTCTCTAAATGGCTTCTCCTCTACGCCCAAACCAAACGTGTTTTAAAAATATTAGCTACACCTAAACGTTCAATATTGACACGGGGACTGACCTCAAACAAACAGACTCATTTAGAAACATGGACTGTTTCAAGTGTTGTGCATGAAAGGATGGCTGAAGTATTTAAAGAAGAACGCCATTATTACTTTTATGTAGTCAGGCTGTGAAAAATTTACCTTGGTGACCATTGTTTGTCAAAATACCATATTTCTCACGATATCTTGGTTTCAAGATGGCAAACTTTCTTAAAACACTTGCAACAAATTTCCTTTTGAAGCATTATTTCAAAACGTTTACCAACAGTTTAACACAATTTTGAACTTTTTTTTTACAAGAGACGGCCTTCAAAATTCTGATTACCGCAACCATTTAAAAAGCGCAACCATGATGCCTAAACAAGTTTTTATTCATCTTAAATCATTAAAGATTATTGATATATAAAACATTTTGGTAACACTTTACAATAAGGTGCTTTTTGTTACCAATTAGTTAATGCATTATTAATTGTTAATACAGGATTTATTAATATAATGTCATGTTAGTTTAAGTATTTACTAATACATTATTAAAATCCAGCGTTGTCACGGTTAACATTAGTTAATGCACCATGAACTAACATGAA
Source organism: Triplophysa siluroides (assembly GCA_006030095.1). Taxonomy (NCBI): domain Eukaryota; kingdom Metazoa; phylum Chordata; class Actinopteri; order Cypriniformes; family Nemacheilidae; genus Triplophysa; species Triplophysa siluroides. The sequence continues at coordinate 1,108,014 of VCII01000010.1, read as the reverse complement.
TAACTGTATCGACATGAACTAACATTAACAAGGATTAATAAATGCTGAAAAACTAAACTGTTCATTGTTAGCTCATGTTCGCTAATGCACTTACTAATGTTAACTAATAGCACCTTATTGTAAAGTGTTACCAAAATTTGAATGCAGTAAACTAAGTGTATCGGTAATGAAAGTGAAAAAAGAGAATATTAAAGGGATAGTTCACTCATCATTTACTCACCCTCAGGTTGTTTCAAACCTACATATATATTTGAAAGATATTCGTAAGAATGTTAGCAATTTTCAGTTCGGTGACATCATCCACTACCACAGTAGGAAATAAATATTGTATTTTTTTGTTCTGTTGAACACAAAGTGAGATATTTGGAAGAATTTAGGAACACAAACAGTTCTGGGGCACCTTTGACTACCATTTAATTCCTACGATGGCAGTCAATAATGTCACAGAATTGAAAATTGCTAAAATTCTTCCAAATATCTTTCTCTGTGTTCCTCAGAACAAAGTAATTAATACAGGTATGAAATGACATGAGGGTGAGCAAATGAAGACAGAATTTTCGTTTTTGGATGAACTGTCCCTTTAAGATTTTAACTAGAAAAATATTAAGGGATCTGTAACCCTGTTAGCCATTTGAAAGGTACTGGCAGATGTGTTTCTTCACATTAAATCAAACTTAATGTAAATATATCTCTGTGTGTTTAGGCAGTCTTTTAAAAATGTTACGGAAGATGAGAATTTCAGTCATGGACACTTTTTTCCCCACTATTTCTTAAAAAAAAACATATATATATATTCTGTCATTCGAGAACATCTAGAAACACTTCCAATTGTTTTTTTCTGAATACTTGAATTTTACATTCAATTACAACATATAATTCACTCAAACAATTCAGGGCGAGTCACGGTAATGAGAATCTAAGCAGAAATGCAAAAAAGAACATAAATAATTCATATCTCAATAATTCCCATGTTAAAATGATGCTTTATGAAAGGTCTAGTACACAATTATGCTCATAATGATTATTTTTTCTGTGGTTACGTAAGAATGACCCACTTAGTTTTCTTAGTTCTAGCCAACACTGGTCAACCAAAAAAGAAAAGTAAATGACTTTGATTGGAGAATATCCAGTCTTATGAAATTAAAGTAGTAACAAAACCTTCAGTTTTTTGGTGGAAGCCGTTAAAACGTTTGTGTTGATAGGAACAATGTGGTAAAAACAGGCATTCTGCTGTTGGCATTAATAACAAAAACATGTATCGTGTGAAGGGAAGAATAAAGGAAGTAATATTACAGCACAACAAATGTTTTCACAACCCGAAACCCTGCGATTCCACAGGCAGTGTGTCATTTCCCAGATTACCATGCAGTAATACCTCCCCATCAGGGTCTTCACCATATGCTCACACACAAACTGACCTAAAAGACACACTGTTAGGGAATTACAACGTACAAACATATCTCAAAAACACCAACGACAGGCTTTAAAATCAACAATTTCACAGTCAAGAGATGATAAAACCAACATTATTGCAAAAGCAATCCATACATAGTGTGATATAACAGCTACTAGCAAACTAGCTCGAGTTTGCAATAGAACTACATAAAATGGCCACAAAACATGTTTAAAGACCTTTCCCAGATGTAAATGCTACAACATAACAGTATTAGGGAAACCACACTGAGCTTTAAGCCTTGGCATACAGTTTTTCCCAGCATGTGGTACTGAAGCTAAACTGAATTTAATTGAACCAAAACTATGCAAACTAAGCACACTGTTCAACAATCAATGCTTGCTGAAACAAAGCCAGACTGGAAGAGATAATAGTGAACTTTCTTATTTACAAAACAGAGATTATGGGAATTATTTAGTGTCCAAAAAAGAATACATTCACTGTAAAAAAAAAACGTTGACAAAACTTAAAATAATAAGGCAACCGATCACAGTTTTCTCAACAAATGTGGTCTGAAGTCCACACAACTCAAAATATTTTGTTAATAAAACAAACTGTCAAAACATAAATATTCATTTTTACCTAACAAACAACAGAACAAAATATTTTTTGTTGGCTGAACATAAACAGAGAATATAGATTGGTTATTTAAAAATAAACAAATGTGTTTGTCTTTTACTACAATTGTAAATATTTTCTGCCTCAAACAGACCCAAACTTTGATCAAATAACTGTTTAAACAGTTTGTGTTGAGTGTTTATATACCGGCTTTGCCGTTGTGTCATGCACTTACACCTCAACATTGAACACACAAACCTTAACCATGATAACAATCAAAAACCATCATTCACTAAAAGAACTCCAAACTCAACAGATAACAAACAGTAACAACGATATTAAAGCATAAATTAAGCAGGCAAGAACTTAAACACTAATCTTTAAAGGAAAAACAAATAAGAAACACAGAATTGAACATGCTGCAATGCATCTTGGGAACTTTCAAACTCTTGCAATATTGCTTGTTCAGAATAAACTCTTTTGTAAGTTGGACAAACTTTCTGATGCATTTTGGCCAAAAACTTGAAAAACTAAGTCCAGTCAACAAAATAATCTTTGTTAGAAACATGTTTAGGCTAATTTTGTCTGGTATATGCAAAACAATCATTTCACTCCTTTAACTAAAAATGCTATGTTCAAGTTACTTATTGATCTTTTAGGGAAGATTTTGCAAGTTGGATTTTTAAGAGTGTTGTAATCCAAGGTCATTTCAATTGCCTTCAACTTAAAATGCCATGAAAAAATAAAACATAAATTCAGACTTGATAATGACAGTCAATGAGATAAAATGATACAATAAAACCCTATAGTCAATAATGTGCTACTGATATTTAAGCAATTGTTTGCAGCCGGACGTACAGCAATTTTTAAATTGGATGACAAAATGGCGACTGAAGAGTAATAGTTTTTTCCTTTTAAAAACAAAACCATGTATATGGTTTGAAAACATGTAACTTTCAAGTACAAAATGTACCTTAAATGACCTGATGTGCTCTTTCCTTGTCACAGCGTGTGTTTAAATTGTAGGCCAAACAAAACAGCTCCCTATTGTATTGTGCCTGTTTCACACCGAACGTGTAGGCAGGTCGTAATTTTTCCGGCGCCCATGTTAACAGATGAGAGCATTCATACCGCACATGTAAAAGCGTGTGCTCGCGCAGCAGAAGTGGCGATCATTCCGGCGCAAAGTCTAATTTTCCTGCACTACTCAAGCTCAATACTCAAACACTGTTGTAAGGAGTTTTTTGACCAAAACCACAACGCCCATTTAAAGGACTTTTAATACAAGTATATCTTAAATGTTATGCTTATATTGCATAATATGAATGAGGGAAAAATGATCGCATTACGTTGTCAGAGTACCCCACTGTCATCATAACCTAACACTACATAGACATCATGTCATATGCTTATATTGCATATGTGTGAGAGAAAGCGATCACATCACAAGTATCCTTCAAAGGAATATGTCTTTTTATTTATAACTTGTACCACGTGGATCTAAAAGAGCATGAAACAGGCGGATAAAACAAATCAAAGTTTTACAATCTACATAAAACAAGCTTTTTGATGAAGTTCTGGAAGATGTTTTGCTCATTGATGTATTTAAAATAAAGCTGTCCCTATACGCGCTGCTCACGTGTGCGGTGTGAAACGGGCAGCAGCTTCATGTTAGTGTGTATATATCATTTTCTATTAAAATACACATCATCAGTGTCTTATTATGTATCATCAATAAAAACTTGCTCAGGCATCATGACTTCGCTTTTTTATGTTTATGTTTTTTTTAAATGACTACGGTAATGAGAATTTTAAGGACTTTTTTGTAAAAACTGTTCAGTCAGTAAAGGTTTTGAAATGAATACTTTTAAACATGTCATACAGTACCTTGTTTTTAATGAATGAAAAGGAAAGTTGACGCGAGTGTTTTCAAGAAAATCGCGTTTCGTGAGAATCACACGGTTACTGTACATTCCAGTATACTGCCAACCCTTCATTTGATGACTAAATCCACCTGTTCAGTGGATTCTAAGAAAAGAATTGTTGTTGTTTCTGTAGGTGGGAAAGTAAATAAGTGAACATACATCACCAGAAGAGGCTTGACATCTAATGAAGGCTACAAATAATCCCTATTTCCTAATATGCCTCCACACATGTCGTGATGACACACATGCCCGGCTGTAATGCACTGATCCCAAAAGCATTAGTGGGATTTGAAAACCTGCGGGAATCACTGTGGAATTAACCAATCAATACAATTTATGAGTTGATTGTGTTTGTAACAGAACCAATCAAAGCAAAGTGTTGTGTTTCAGCAATATGACCTTGACGCATCTTCTTGAAGCTCCCGGGTGTATAAAATCAAACCGAATCATTTATATTTCATACGAGCCGCACTGCAAAAGCATTTTCCGCCTCAGACTGTAATAAAACCCTGATGTGTTAATCGACAGAGCTCTCTTTTCTCTCCTGGGTTTTAATTTAATTAGACTGGTTAGAGTAATTAATCTTATTAAAATATTAACCTTGTGAGACACAAAGTGGACAAGAGAATGGGGGTTAGAAGGCGCAGTTTTGTCTGTGTGGTTTGTGTGCATTAAGCTTTAGCCCCGATGGATCTTCTCTTTGGAGCTGTACGAGGGTTTGACCTTGGCTTGTCATTTTTAATAGGTGATCAAACTTGATGAACAGGAGATTAGCCAATGAGAAGAGACCATATGTCACCCTTGACCTTGCCATATCCTTTCTGACCCTTTCTACTTAGCACGCGCCGGATGAATGGCATAATCAGCTGGTTTGACCCTGAGGTCAAAGTTGGCTGAGGTATGCAGAATTTTCTGCCAGCTTGTATGCTGACAAAAGCGCAGAGATGCTTTCGTATGAATTTGTACGATCCACAAATTCATACGAAAGCATCTTATGGGAGTTTCATATTGTGAGAGACCACAAACATGAGGACCAAAAATCCTAGATTTCATCGTTTTGCTCACACACGAACAAATGAGTTGAGAAATTGCTCAAGCAGCGTTAAAGCATTTAAGGTGGCACAGCACTAGATACAATTTTGTGGCAACTTTCAAATATTGTTGTATTTATGTCTTCACGGTAATTAAAAAATAATATTAATACTGTTTTGTAACAAATCCAACTTGCAAAATGTTCTCCCCACAAAGATCAATAAGTAACTTGAGCATAGCATTTTTAGTCAAAAGTGAAATGATTGTTTTGCATTAACTGAACAAAATGAGCCTAAACAACAAATATTGTTCTTTCTAACAAAAGATTATTATGCTGTCTGGACTTAAGATTCTCAAATTTGTGGCCAAAATGCGTCAGAAAGTTTGCCCCACTTACAAAACAGTGTATTCTGAAGAAGCAATATTGCAAGAGTTTGAAAGTTCCCAAGATGCATTGCAGCATGTTCAATTCTGTGTTTCTCATTTGTTTTTCTTTTAAAGATTAGTGTTTAAGTTCTTGCCTGCTTAATTTATGTGTATGTGTTTGTATTTCTAAAAACATAATTAATATGCACCGTACATAGACATATATTATGTAAACACAAACTTTTATTCTGGAAGCGATTAATCGCGATTAATCTTTTGACAGCCCTAGAAAAAACATGTTCTATGTGTATATATACACAAAACGGTGCTCATAAATATATATTTTTTGCAAACAAGTCAATAAGCAGGCTAAATGACCATACAGGCTGAAATCTTAATGTTTTACTTCAACCGTGGAATCAAACTGTCAATCGATAAGAATCGAAATCGATGAGCAGAATCGAAAATGGATCAAATTCAAACGATTCCCACCCCTAGTCATAATTGCGATGATAGTGTTTGTAATGGTTTTAAAAGAAAATTGACAGATTAAAGAAAAGGGTTTGGTTGAAGTCATGACTACGGTTGTTCTGTCAGCTGGCCTTCTGATTGGGTATCGTTACGTTCCATGTGACAATTAAGTTTGTCCTCGGGGTTTCCCCCACACATCAGGATTGAATGTTGAATATTTATCACTCTTAACATACATCATCACACAACAGAAAAATCTGATAAAATAATCTGTAAAGCCGTTAAAACCATCGGGACTTTACCTAGGATCGTCGGAAGGTGAGAAATCGGCCCGATTATTTTGTGGTGAGTCGATTGGCTTTAGCGCCAGTGATGCTACAGTAGGTTTAAGGGTGTGTTTATTTTCACAATTTACATCGTACGATTTTGTATGAATTAGCATCCTTGTATAAAAGTTATAATTTCCTGTAAAATCAGGTTATAACATTTGATCAGCTAAAATGAAGCTATAAATTCATAAACACTTGCTGGTGGAAACATGACAGATACAGTGATTTATGTCTCTCAGCTCATTCTAATTGATCTAATTGATTTTATAAATGATCGCTGCATTTTTCACAAGCTCATCTTTGTTAACTAGATAATGTTACCTTGGTGACCAATTTAGGTCTTAACCTAATGTCCGTGTTCGCAAGACATAAAACAGAAGATTTACACAGCTCCGGCACAACAGGACAAGTGACATTCATACTGTTAAGCCTTGCTCGTGGATAGTAGTAACGTTTGACAGCTCTTTTACAGATATTTAGAGAGCAATAAAGCAGATGGTTAATGAGACCAAATTAAAATGTATCTGGCATTTTTTAGGTGTTTATTTTCTAAAATTATATTATTACTTACTTGCCCTTATGTCAGCCCAGATGCATATGACTTTCAAGATTAATATTTTGTGACTTGGACTCTCAAAATCAAAACGAAATATTTCTATAAATCAAACAAATTGATAAAATCAGATCGCATTGGTTCTTGTGTCTCACGTGACTTAAAGTAAACAGATTAAGAATTATATTATCATATCAAAAGAATATGCGAATACACTGGAGTCATATGGATGGATGCTTTTCCGTCAACATTTTAAGAGCTTTTGCCGTGCATTTTAAGAAAAGAGATGATTTAGTCCGTAAGAATCTTTGTTTGTTTTAAGTCTGGCTGGGGAGAGGAGGTCTAGGATGGCAGGAGGGTGAGTAAATGATTATCTTGAAGATTCACTTTAAAACATGAAATTGATGATGAAACTGATAATTGATGATATACCGAAAGGACTAAATTGACGACATACTTTGTAGGATTTCTGTGAATTAAAATGTGCAAATCAGAAGCAATAATATCCAACAAATAGAGAGGGGAGGACTCCTTCTCATAAAATAGTAACCAGACCTATAAGTGTGGTGAAAACCTTTGGTAAGATTTTTTATTGTAAGGTTGACATTTGCATGGAATTGCACATTTTAAAATGACCGTATAAATGATCTGGCTGGCAAAACACAAGTTAGCAAAAATGACACACATGATACATTGTGATGAAGTCTGAGCAAGGACACATTATCCGGTTAGTGTTAAATGTGTTATGTTTGTGTATGCACCAAAATCCTCAACATTTCCTGTCCACTCTCCTATTTTAAAAAAGTGTTAAGAAATCTCATACGAGAAATACTAAAAGTCTGCTAGAATGGCACTTAACTCTAAACATAGAACCACATTCGATACAAACCAGGAGAACACGTGCGCAAACCCTAAACACCCAAACAAAAAAAATCCTTAGTGTCTTTCTTTTCAAACTACTGCTAATTATTTCATAAGCACATGATGAATGAGTCACTTGAGTTATGTGGGGTCACGGCCACTCTAAACTAGATTGGATTTGGGATGCAGCAGATTACATTATGACCGAACCTTGCTTTTCTCTTCTCAAGGCTTCGGTTACTGATCGATCAGAGTGTTAACGGTCACTCCTGTTTTCTCTAGATATGAGATGTTAATAAAACAGATAACTAATAACTACAGTGAGTACATGAATGGCTGCGGGGATTTGTGATAAGAATCTTTTACAGATATGACCTTTAATACATTGACGGGTTTGGTGGTAATCTCTAGCAACGTGTGGCTGAGAGAATCAAAGAGATTTTCCTTTTGGTCTTTTGAGAACAAGCTCTTTTTCCACATTCTGCATTTATACATTGGTACATACAAAAATACGTGTTTATGTTTTCATATATTTATACATACACAATTTTATCACCTTTTAACTTGTTGTTCTTTTTAGCATTCAAACACAAAATATTTCATGTACTCTTTCTATTCATTTGAAGTCATAACAAATGCACGTGTTATATTATACACACAAACTATATTTATTGTTCCTTATAATAAAAACAGATTTTTCTTCCTAGTTTTAATATATTATTATAAATGATGCTTTAAATAAAATGTTCTGGGCCTTTGAAAAGAAAGAATATAAAGAATTTGATCCACAATATTAATCATTTTAATCATAATATCTCATTACAGTGTTACAGCTGCCCGCTTAATTATTGTTACTGACCTCAAAATGTCATAACTGACCAATCAAAATCAAGTATTCAAGAAAGCCAGTAAAATATTTATTTTATGTCTCTGTGTATATTGTTCTATTACATATGATCAGCATACAACATACACAATTGTATTTATTTGATTTTATAATTTTTTTATACTATTTCTTATAAAAAGGAAAAAAGTTAAACAAAGTAACCAATCTAGACTGTTCTATAAAACATTATTACAAAACTGTTCTTGTCTTTATACTGTAAAGACAGTTTTGATTGCATAAAGTACTCCATGAAGAGTTTATTTGCAGAAACAGATAAAGCGTTTTAAAAAGTGTTCAGAAATCATGTTTAGTATTGGGTTTTATTGTGTTGGTTAGCTGTATTTTTTTGTTATTATCAAATCAACCCAACCGCAATTTGATTTATATTAATGCAAAATAAAGTGTTAGATGTTTTTGCAAATAAACTCTTCACGCATAAACTGAATAATACCTTTTAACTGTGCTCCTTTAATCAAAATAAACACAAAATAAAATAAAAAAGATCAGCATGTACATGTTAAACTAGTGTAGGATGATTCAGATGTAGCCATTTGGATCACATTTTTAATAAAATGTCATGTTTTTTTTAGCCTACATTTTTTGTAATTACCTCCAAGTCTCCAAAAAAAAAGAAACAGAGGTTGGTTTGTTAGTACTTTGGTATTTTGACCAGCAGAGGTCAGCACCACACTGCACAGTGATGTGAGTGCCTGTCTGCCAGATCTTCTCCCCAAGCACTGCATGCTTCACAAGCTTCTCTAAAGGTTTATGTGCCAGAGGGAAATACGTTTAGCACTTTTACTTCAGATGTGGGTTGGGCTTGAAAGTAAACCATTAATCAGAAATGAGTTGTTGAGAAATCAGGTGATTCATGTCAAAGAAATAAGAGAATTAAACTGTGCCACCAAAACCATGATTCACCGTAAACATGATGCATCACAAGACAAAAATCTTTATTACCGAAACCATGAATACTGTAGTGTTTTCAGTATCTTATATTACAGTATCTTATTTGTGCGTCTCCATCAGGTTAGTTTGTAGTGGACAGTGGGTGTTGGTGGGAGAATCTGCATTTTGTCACAAAGGTTCGAAGTATAAAAACGGTCTGTGGGGTTGATTCTCAGACAGATGGAGTTGACCAAGGTGGTGCGTGGTTAACCTCTCCACCCTGGCCCCTAGAAATGACCTTCAAATCAGGATTTCTGAAGCATGCGTTTATTCAAATACACAACAGGCTGCTATATTTACAGATTTTTCTGACTGGTATGGGTTGTGTGTATTGGGATTCATTATGAAGTATCCGATATGATGCACGGGGGACACAGAAGTCAAAGACCACTTTTTTCCATACAGATTTATTCATTAAAACTAGTTTTATCATCAGAATATTTTAAGAGAATATGAATTTGTGCATTCCGTATGTATTTAGTGTGTGCCTTTTTGCTTTCATGTGCACTCGTGGAGAGCTGTTGTGGAAATTTGATGATGCATGTTCTCCCAGCTTGATATAAGCATGTTTGAAAGAATATCTTATGAAAATATGTTTTTATATAAAGGAGTTTACATGATCAGTCATATTTACTTTAAACAAAATCTTAACTATTTTTGCAGGTGGCAAATTCGTATGAATTCGTACAAACTTATTAGTACGTTTTAGTATGTTTTGCTTTAGCGCCAGAGACGCTAGGTTCAGGGATGGGGCTTCAGTATTGCTTTTCTCTAAAAATGATATGTTTTTGTGGAATTCATGATAGTTTCGAATTCCCGAACGATAGTTACGAATTCTTCTGAGATCAGGTTATTACTTTTTGTTGCAATTTTATCTTAACTTTACACCCTTTTTGTTTACATTTCTCAAAACTAATTAATCGTTAATCGCTAACAGAATAAAAGTTTGTGTTGCACTACTGTACTGTGCATATTTAATTTGTATTTATAAACACATTAATATTCCCATACATGTAATTACTTAGGATTTATACATGTATGGCAATGCATTGCCGTTTATATATATATATATATATATATAAATTATATATAAACATTTATTCATATATATTACTGTATGTGTTTATCAATACAAAATGAATATGCACAGTACACAGACATATATTATGTTAACACAAACTTTTATTCTGGATGCGATTAATCGTGATTAATCGTTTCAATTCCAGAATTACAGTTTTAAAAATCGCAAATGATCATTCGCGCCCCAGAACCTTACTATAACCCCACCTCCAGTGTACCTGGAGTAGCCTGGGGTAAAATATGTCACTCAATAAGACAATGACGGCTCACTAGGTATGAGAATCTAGCTTCAAACGTTCCAAAATGTTCCGAAAATCTATCTCATGTGGCTCCTTTTTATACAAACGTCTGCTCAGTCTAACGTGGCACCTGACTCAATCCAATATAAACGTTATGACATAAATGCAGTGTAATGTGAGGTTTCAGATCTGCAGGTGCTACTCCTTCCTGGCTCGGGGCAGCAGACATGCTTTGAAGGTGCCAAGCCTGCGGGATTTTGGGATGCGTTTGAACTGCTCTGATTCGCAAAGACGGCCAATGTCTGACTCAACACCGTAAAGCACTACGTTAACATAACATGACAAATGTAATAATGACATATCTGATGAATAATTAAGAGTGAATCAAATATTTAGCAACCACTCTGTCACTAATAGTAGTTAGTATAAGCATCATATGAACACAAAGAAAGATTTATACTGACGTGGTTCTATTGGAAAATTAGCAGTTTGCGCTATGGTAATTCTAATAGTTTCCTGTAGCTCAGTGGTAAGAACATTGCGTTAACAACGCAAGGTTGTGGGTTCGATCCCAGGGGATTGCAAGTACCTATGTAAAATGTATAGGATAATGCAATGTAATTCGCTTTGGATAAAAGCGTCTGCCAAATGCTTAAATGTAAATGTAATAATAATAAGTCCATTATGAGTTATTATAGTCAGTTAAAAAAAATCTTTTGTTCTGAATGGTCAATAGCTGTTTATTTACCATTAAGAACAGCTGTGACCTAACAATTCTGGGTATCATTACGCATCACCCAATGGAACATTCTATTGCTGTTTACAGTCGATCAGGGACTATTTTTTCAGCGGAAGGAAGACTTGAAGTGATTTTACTTCAAGAAAGTTGCATTGATAGATATTTGATTTTAATAAGATGAATCTAAAAAATGTTCACAAAGAAATGTTGCCGTTAGGGGTGGGCCGATAGATGAGGCCATACATACTGCGCAGCTCGCGTCTGTATGGAGAAAACCCACGTGACTTAAAATCCGCGCAGCTCACGCATGTATAAATAAGACACGCATGACTGACCCCTCGTTCACATTACAAGCGACAACGTGACAAGATCCCATTAATTTCAATGGAAAGCTGGCAACATCCGGCGACACGAGCAGTAGCAACCGTTTGCGACCGGATGGAGCGTGTCTAGCGACGCGACAAAGTTGAGAAATCTTCAACTTCCTGCAAATGAAGAGCGACTTTCAGGAGCGACAGCCAATAGGAAGATGGTAGAGCTAACGTGATCAGTGGATGTCGTCACTCAGGCAACCACTAGTGGGAACGCCCGCTCGCGACCTCACCGGCGCCAACCCCTGGCCACTTGCAGCGACAAAGTCGCTTATAATCTGATCGCAGCATTAATATTCGTGCAGCCCGTGCGTTGTATGGAGAAGCCGCACTTTACTTTATAATTGCTTGCACTACCCAATGCCAAATTGGCAGACTAACCATTTTCCTTGGAACACAAAATTAATTATTAACAGAACCTGCACTTTTCCTACACAAATGAACAGTGACACCATTTTAAGATTCTTTGTAAATAAACCCAATTTTAAGTCTGTTGTACCAGTAATGTAAAATTCGTAATGCCACACCCCTAAACCTGACCGCCACTGTAAAATAGTTTGAAATTAAAATGATATTGTGTTGATCGTTGGGTATGTGGATGACTAAACAATGACAGCTTTTTTATTTTTGGATGTACTATTCCTTAAATGTTTAAGCGCAAAATTTGTCCCATTTCTTGATCGAGTAAGAAAATATTTTTTAAGATCCTCAACTAAGCAGACAGAAAAGCCCTGCCATCGCTATGTCAAATGAAGTTTAAAATGTCAGATGATGTTGAACCTTTCTTTCATGGTTCGACGACACAATTGACATTTCGACAAAGAACAAAAACCCCCGACCCATCCAGTGAACACGCCAAAAGATCTCACGAAGTATTTTATACCACGGTACCGTCCGGACACGCGCTTTCTTTTTTACAGCGAAACGTCGCCAATCCATAAACAAATAGTTAATAATTAAAAGAAAAAGCCAGTGACTCGCAGAGGTCGCAAAAGATCAAGCTTTTTTACATTCATGACCTCAATTCGAGCACTCATCCGCTCCCCGTCGACCCCCATATCTCCTGGACTCATCCTCCCCCACTCTTTTCTCCGCAATCTCCCTCTATTTCTCTCCTCCTTTTTCCGTCCAGCGCTCCTCTACTTGCTCCAAAACTGTCAGATCACATTAGTGCGTTTCACGCTCCACGCCTGCGGAAAAAACAGCCGTGAACCTCGCCGCGATTCTCGTGCTCCAGTTCCCTCTCTGCACTCGACGCAGCTAAAATACCAACATTATTTTATTCATGATGAGTCCACTGAAGCTTACATCGTCCCACTAAAGGCCACGGCGTCGCACACAAGATAACGTGGAAGAGATGCTGGTGATGTAGGCGTATAATTGTAACTCTTCTGAACCCCTTTCATCCTTAAGCCTCTCTATGATGTTTAATACTGAAACACGACATCAGCAGCTCAAACGGAGTTGGTCTTGACTTTTGCCTGGTTCAGTGTATTTGTTGAATTATTTTGCCCTGACAATACACCATCAGGTATGTTTAAAAAAATCCGACTCACATTCCTGTATCATAACTGTATAGTACGGTATAAACACCTCGATAGGTTTGTTTCCAAACCAGTTGCACTGTAAGCTACTTTATAAAGGCCTCTGCCAAATATAAAAATGTAAATTACTATAATTCAAATCTGGTTAAAATTAGGACATTTATTGTGTAGAATGTGGATTACAAGATATTATTCATATTTAGTTTTAAAGATGAAAAATATTTGAAATATGCAGCACAATATTAGAGTGTTGTGGGTGGTTGATCTAATCTCATCATCACCGAGTCAGTATGAAGGGACGGCCTTCATCCATACGACAAAACTGAAGCAACATTTCCAAGATGCCTATTACAACCTACCCTAAAACTACCATTAAAGAAGATATTTTGGAGAACGGTGGTAACCAAAACAACATTGACCCCTATTGACTTCCATTGTATGGACACAAAACCACTAAGACATTTCACAAAATATCTTTTGTGTTTCACAGAAGAAAGAGTCATATACACATTCTGAATGACACGAGAGTGAATAAATTATGGCAGAATCTTTATCTGTGGGTGAACCATCCCTTTAAACACTCAACATCGCTTTTTACAGTACTGAAGTTTCCAGCTTGTTTCAAGCATCTTGGAGATGTTGCCACACTTTTTCTGGAATTGGCTTGTCTTAATACTCTCTGTTTCTTCGTGTGATCCCAAACAGACTCGATGATGAGATCAGATCATCGCGTGGGTCAAACTGTCAGTTGTACTTCTTGTTTAAATGATGTCACTTAACTATGACTGACAGTTCATGACAAAGAATGTTTGAAAATCCTCTGAGACACTAAAGCTATGCAAATAAACATATTCTGCTTTAAGAATCAAATGTGCCTGGTTTATCATGTTAGGATCACAAGGAAAATGACCAAAACGCCTCTTCTCAAGACCCCCGTGATGTAAGCGATCATGTGCACAGCAAGTTTCACACCTAAATGACAAAAACACCCAAAATAAAAATTGTCACAGGGTTTACTCATCCTCATGCCATCCCAAATGTATATGACTTTCTTTCTTTAGCCGAACAGTGAACACAAACCAAACTTATTATAATTGTCCCAATATCAGATTTTCACCACACCATTAATGTTCACAAGAACAATATAATCACAATATTTATCTAAATGTTTTTTTATGTTAGTTTTACACTGTCATTAGTGAAATTCATCTTTAATTGAGTTTATTTTGTGTTTTGTCTGTTAATTGGTCAATGAATGTAGTGTGTAGAGAGGTGGAGAGAAAGTTTGTAAGCGTTGTGACTATTAAGGCAAAATTTTAAATGGGTTCAAAATACTTTGTGATATTACGATATGTGTAGAATTAACACGGTATCGATAACAGCGCTTTTTAATATTGCGGTCAATGCCCATACTCCTCATACACCTTCTAGCTGCTAGTGGTCCAAGACGATGACATAATATATGGGGTGACCTAGGGATTCAATACTAGAACCTATCTTCTTTAACAAATTGTGAAGTCATGAGAATTTCTCCAAACCAGTTCTTTATTTAATCTCTCTTTCCACTCAAAGCTCATTGACAGGAGTGGTCCGGGCTGTGGTGCGAGACCCCTGCTCCAGTCTCTGTGATCTGGGCTCTTAAATGACAGGCCGAGCGCCAATACAGGCTCAGGGTGGAGCGTAATGACTCTGTGTTGGTTCCTAACTTGTTTGTGTTCCTCGGCTGCAGGAACTGAAAAGAGACGGAGCCTGTTATTAGTACTGGGACGTCCTGTAATCATAAAAGGGCTGGTCATTGAGCTGTCTGTTAGGCGTGTTACTTTACGGCTGACCTCAGATCAGATGCTTTTAACATGAACAACAGAAGACAATGGAGGCGACGATTACTTATAATGAAGCATTCAATATCAATTTTAATGAGTAACGTTTGCAATCGAGAACCAGTTGTCATTCTTTTCAGAACGTGCATAAAAAAATACAAGAAACTGAATCATGACATTAAGTTATGTTATTTGGTTCTTCAACATTTTATTTTCATTTGTTTTGACATTAAATCAGTAGTACTTTTTCTAAGTTTAAACCTGTAACATTTCTTTGCAATTTTACTTTTAGACATAAAGGGGTGATATCTTAAATAAAATATGTTATCAGAATCTTGGAAAAATAAGCAGGACTCTCGCTCTCAAACGCTGGAGGCGTGTACGCTGTTGGCGCTGAAGCCACGCCCACAAGGCTCCAGTCTCGTAAATATATTGTGGCGAGGCGCCCAGGTCCTAATCAGCGTCGCCAGGGTAACACGCAATTACCCACTCACAGCTGCCGGTCGTCAGTACCTGTAGCTCGTTCCTGGGCCCTATAAAGGCAGGAGAGAGGAACGAGACAGGAGGACTTCCATTCCCCATGCTAACCCCATGAATGCACTGTCTCTCTTTGTCTTTTGAGCAGGCGACAGCGCAAGGCGACCGGCAGAAGGATCGACACACCAGCACTTCCCTACAACACACAGGACTGCACCCGGATCTCCCAAAGGGACTATTTTGCACTACCCTGTGTTGTTTCGTGCTTTGCTCGCCACAATATATATCGAAATATATATATATATATAACTCAAATGGAGTAAAGAGCGTTTTTCTCAACTTCCTCACTCACTTTCTTCCAAGCAAGATCCTTTTATTCCTGTTTCGATAAAACTAAGATGTATCATACAGCTCTGTGTATCCACATACAGCAACGATAAGTTTGTCCTCTTTTGTTGTTTCGGATTTCTGCCTCCGCTCGCTACGTCATAATCACTTCAATACTAGAAAAGGCTCCTGATTGGTTAACGTGGTGCGAATTTTCGCCAAAGTTCCGATTTTTCAACTCGCCCGAAACGCTCAATTCATTCGCTCCGGCTCATTCGCGCAAATCGCGCCGCAGGATGTCCTATTGCGTCTTTGCATTGACTTAACATGTAAATCACTCGCGCTTAACGCTTCATTCGCGTTTGGTGGGAAAACACAGTTACTCTCCCCTGCTCGGGGTGAGGGCCCTGGGCCCCGTAATAGCCCGAACCCAGAGCTTCCCCGTTGTCCTGCGGGAGAAAACTAACTTTGTTAATTAAACATCATTCACTGAAGCACGTCGCTATCACACGCAGTGATCCTCCTTCCGTTTTGCATTATTCCCATCCGGTCTGCGCTACCGTTTGGTTGTTATTTAGTGTGAGATTTGTTTAGTTGAGCCTGAATGCATGTGCTTGAGAGCTTACAACCCCTGAGCTGATTATTGATCATATGCCTGATGCTTTGCGCTCTGGTGATAGGGGAGGGGCCATGCATGCTCGGACGCTCCGTTGCATCATCGATCCCCCGTTTTAGCCCCGCCCCCAAAAAATCCTGAACAGAGAATGGGTGAAAAACTGTTTAACTCCACAATTCAGTACTACATACTTCTGTGTCTTTGTAATGTGTTTCAGCGATAAATTTCTAACATCTATAATGTATTAAGAAACAATTCTCAGAATTGTCTTTACAAGGACTTTAAAGTGATTCACCAAAATAATTTAATTCTTTCATAATTTACTCACCATCATGATGTTTTTTGAAGAACGTTGATAACCAAACAACATTGGTCCCCAGTTTAATCACATTTATAAAAGACAGATATAGCTGTGCGATTATTTCCGAAAGAATATGACGCGTACGGATATTTGAAGGGTGCGATACTATTCTGTAAGTACTCAAGATTAACAAGAGATATGCAGAAACTGTTGAGTTATGGCCACTTTAAAGGTACAGTCAAAAATGGTTCTTTTATGATATCGTTTGGCACCTTTTATTGTAGCTTTCCTGTAGCTCAGTTGTAAGAGCATTGCGTCAACAATGCAAGGTTGTGGGTTTGATCCCAGGGGATTGCACATACCTATGTATAAATGTATTGCAAAAAGCAATGTAAGTCGCTTTGGATAAAAGCGTCTGCCAAATGCATAAATGTAAAATGTATTAGTAGTAGATATTACCCAGACTCGTTTTAGAATACGTAAAAAATGCTTAGCCAAAAATAGTTATGCTCTCCATATTTTGTTTCAAATCGTTACCTTTCTCATGAATCCCAACCCTATTCATGAGTCAAGAGACTAAAGCTCTTTAAAAAAAATAAACGTTGCTCAAGCTCACTGCACTCCAAAGAGGTAAAAATGAGGCAGAGCAGGATTTGTATTCGAGGGATTTTCAGGAGTTTTGTGTCAAGTGATAATCACTGGGGCGTTGAACGGCAGCCATGCTGACGCACTCAGTGTAAGTCTGGCATGTTTAATCTCTCATTCCTCCCTGTAGCACGTACACTGCAAGGAATGCGGCCGAACCTTTATTCTCAATATCTTCAACTTAAAACCACGGTGTTAATCATACAGCCCACATGCACCTTTCCAGGCAGATTCCTGCCAGTCTGGACCGAGAAATGTGTGTCAAGTCGAGAGTCACACCTGGCTCTTTTAGGCTCACCAGAAGCAGCCTCTCCTTTCCAAATTATTACCTCAATTGTTAAAAAACAAACAACATTCTGCACGTCTCCGATGTTTGGGTTGTGCTCAAACCCGCAGGGACTGGTGCACAACAGAATGACTCAACTAACAAACAAAGCCTGAGATCTGTTTACCAATTGCATCCCTATCTTTTATTCAGGTTCTGTACTGCGTGTGCTCGGTCGGTGACGTGCTCGCCGGACTTCACCAGACGCGTTGTGACCTGTTGTATGTGACAGCGCTGGTATGCGGCTCTCCAAACAGGTATTTGTTTAGAACAGGTATACACGATCTTCAAAAGCAATAAAAATGAAACGGAACAGTATCCGCTCTCTTGGCAAATGAGTGATACCAGACAACCAGATCTGAATGGATCGGTAAACATAAACAAAACACTTACGCATCTTTGTATTGAAACTGACACATGATTCAGCCCAGATCAATCACTCCGTGGGTGGCCTGAATGAGTAGTTGACTAATAAGTCTTAAGTAAGACCTGTACAATTAGACTGAACCCGATCGCACGTGTATGTTGCAATGAATGGGGACTTTCAAGCTTCAGAAACGACACAAACGCACTGTAAAAGTATCAATTTGCTGACTCGATCCGGTCGCAGCGGTTCTCAAATGACAAGCTCGGTAGAAGGGAAGATGGGTGAAAAATGATTTAAAGTTTGGTTTGTTTTTCACACTAAGGTATCATTTGGCTTCTGTAGGAATTGAACAAACTAGCTGTATGAACGACTTTTATGGTGCCATTTTGGTGCTTTTGCTTTAGTCCCCCTTCACAAAAGTCGCATGAAAACAAGGGTTGAGCATGGGAATGCCAATTTTTTTAAATATATTTTTACATAGCATTTTTTACATCCAAAACAATAGGATAAACAGTTTCTACAGTTTAAAATGAGCAGCGCATCGACACAACGGGGTGGCACAGCACACGCTCAGGGACATTTATGGTGATGATATTTTGATGTTATATCCTCCAATATTCTTTATATAGACGGTTTCATCTTAACAACATAAACAAACGTCACTGCGCATAAACCCTTTTGTAACCCCAACTTAACTTCCGATACACATTCACAAACAATAGCGCATGTAGATGATTTCTGATAACAATCCAAAGAAACCGAGAAGAACTGCTACTTGACTAAACTGTTCTCTCCGATATTTTTTTTTAGACTCCAATACCAAGCTCAACTGGTTGATGTCAATGTACCATATACGGTTTCTTTAAATGCGTCAAAACTACAAGACCCATTCAACAAATTGTTTATTTAATAAAATGAACATTCAACAAAATTCAACGAACCGTTTGTTTAATACAATTATTAAACACTAAAATATTCCATACAAAATATCATTTTTCAATTTTGATTTCATTTCTGTCATGTCTTTAAGCAGATATTTATACTCATCCCTTGGATGGACAGCTTTTTTGATACCATTATGGTGCTTTTGCTCTATTCACAACAATCACATGGAAAACAAGGGTTCAGAATACCATTAGTAAACAACATGTAAATAATAACAGAACTAAATGTTTTTGAGTACAGTATTCCTCTAATGTGCCTGCATATAGATGTGACACTTTAATTGAATAATTCCCTCATAATTTAGGCCTACTCACCCAAGTATAAAAAAAACATTTTGAAGAAAAACAGTAGGTGTGTGTAGACAACGCATGATGTAACTCATTGGAATCATTTGGATTACTTGTGGACGCACTTTTTGGACCTTCAACATGTTGAGTCCCATATAATAACATGAGGGGGTTGGACAAAATACTGTGAACACCGTGGAAAGAGGTAGCCTAATATCATAAAACAAAAGAAACCATGAATTCAATGTGTTTTGTAGTTTTAATGGGGTATATGCACACGGAGCAATGATGTCCTTCGGCTAAAATCTCTGCCAGCTCTGTTACATCTGGTGCCGTAGGGTTTCGCTTCAGGATGCACATAGGATTACGATCAACAACGTGAGTCTAATTATACAAACACTTCGCCATACATCGACAACCAAAAAGGAGAAGCACTTCAGGCTATCCGTTTCAAGGTACATCAACAAATATGAAAAAAAGGTAACTTTTGCACTGAGGCATGATCACAGAGGCACTTAACAATGCTCACCCGTTGTGCTGTCGGTTCTCCAAAATTTGAATGTTTTCTTACTAATCGCATCGCTATCACTTGGTGAAAATCCCCTTAGTGCTATGAGAGCAGAAGTGACCTAGCTGGCAGCGATTTTAGCGGAAGTACGTCATCGTCCCGTGTGCATATACCATATTCTGTATTTAATTTAGAATTTAGCATTAAAGACTGCAAAGTGTTTGAGAACTTAATTACATTTCTGTATATTTCCTACCTGCTAGACGTGAGAGCTCTCAGTTATTCTGTCAGTTGCAGTACTAATATCAGAATGTTGCCTTTCCTTCATTAAATGATGTGGTTAAAGAAATCTTGTTTCTTCATTCATTTAGAGATTAAATGTAAAATTATTAGAATGTAAAAGTATAAATAAAGCATTAATGTTCTGTGCGATTAATCGTGATTAATCAAAGAAAAAATGTGTGATTAATTGGATGATTTCTTTTAATCGATTGATAGCACTACTCATAACATAGCTGTTTCGATCACATGGGCGAACTGAATAATAAATATCAACGCCAATTTCTCATTATCGGAGACAACACGTAAAAAATGTTCATCCCTTTCAGCAATGCTTTTTACCGGCGTAAAAATGACGAACACGCTTTTCCTGCCGAAAGCACGCCTGATGCTATGATGTTGCCTGTATCTGTGTGTTGAATGTTCAAAATATGGACTTACAGTACATTTTATAATTGTTTGCAGCTATGATATAAAGCGTCTGGCTATCGTTTTTATAAAAATCGTTGTGTTCAGCTGAAGAAAGAAGTCATATACATATATCCAAAGAGGGTTAGCAAATAAATGAGCTGAGATTTAAATAAAGTAATTGACAATTTGAGAGCCATCCCCATTTAGGGCTGTAGAAAGCACATTAAAACATGATACTGGTCGTGAGTTGCCCCTGTTCACATGAGCGATGGTAATACAAACTACTGCAGACGTTTGTATATTTTAGCATTTAATAAATAATCCCTTGCGTGCGCTCTGTGAGAAATGAAAAACAAACACAACACTTAATCGGATGACGTACATTTAAATGGGACTTGCAGAATCTCTACAGCGCTCATTAGCCGCGCGTAACATGTTTGCGTTCTGACCCTGATGCTGACCCCATTATTTGTTCCCCAGAGAAATACAAACACACACGCAGATTTTATGAGCGAATGCTCATTTAACTTGGCACGCCGATTAGCACGCCGGGGCGGCACGGGAGAGAGGGGATATGTAAACACAGTTGGATCACCACACCCCCCCCTTCATTTCCTCTTCCCCTCACTGTCATCAGAGCACAGCCTGTGGGCACAGCTTGACCCCCTTCCATATATTAACCCCAAGGCTACTGTCCCGTCCGCTGGGTGGTCATAGCCTATGACAACACAGCACACTGTCGAACCTCATATGCCAGGAATAACTCAGCCTTACAAGGCAAAACGTTGAGTGAAGGGAGAAAAAAAGCTCAAACGGAATTAGGCCACAGCTGTTTAGGTCTGTAGGCAAAAAATTACTCTCAATATGTCACGGAATATTACATCAAATATCCCGTATATATTCGGAACGCAGCGGCGTTGTTCTCGCAGCCATTCTGTGCTTGTTTGCACAGCCTCTTTCTTTAATCTGTGAATTTTATGCTAATTGGAAAGAAAAGATGAGATAGGAGTGGGAATGATGGATAGCTGGGAAAAGAGGAATTACAATTTAAACGTATCGTGCTGTGTTTGCCTCGCTCGATGATACAAGGAAGCTAGAAGTGATGATGGCATTATTCGCAGTGCCTTATTGCGTTACCATCCTGTGCCGAGACACACATCAGCGCTAGGCAATTACAGCTTTAGCAATCATAATGAATCTATTGCAACAAAATACTATCGTTCTGATAAAGCAGAAGTGTTTATCAGCTACCAAAATGATCAACGCATTCGGAAAGAAACTGGGTCATAGTTAACAATAGTTAGAAGACGTAAGGCTTAAAAAGTAAAAAACATATCGGCTGTCAATGTTTTTGTACAGTGTGAGCGTACCTCAGAGCTAGCTAGCGTTCACTTATTTGCATGGTTGGCATACGAACACCGAACAGAATGAGCACCAACTGGAAAACTATCAATTTAAACTGGAATTATTTCAACTTATTATAAAAAGCGTTTTCGAGCCAACATACACATGAACAAATTTCCTTTGCAGGTTTTGTAAACATACGTTTGACAGTAAACAAGAGCTTATGGGCAATTCCATGCAAATGGACGTTTTTACCGGTTTTCACCATACCGATAGGTCAGTTATATTTGGTGGTTTAAGTACCTATGTAAGTTTTCTCTTGTAGTTCTCTTTACAGTGTTTTTAAAGCATAGTTTCCATAGTCACGTAAGTGCATAGTCACCTCCATAACAGAATTGTCACATCCATAATGGACACATGATAATAAAATAATATTCTTCATTTGTTTGGTATTATTTGGCTTCTGTTTTATATATTTGAATAGACCGAAATCCTAAAAGTATGTTGCTCTCAGCAACTCGCGTCCTTTTTTTGTCACATCCATTTTTTTTTTTATAGAAAACTTGTGTAGTTTTTCTCATGCATGGACACTATCATCGGGGGTTTAGAAGAATGTAAACATGATTCAATATCGGTAATAAAAAAACATTCTCTGTGAATTTATATTTCAAGTTTTGACTGAAAATGTCACATCCATAATGCTGGAATTTCCCTTTTACTATCACAACAGCTGGTCTTTAATAACCCCTTATTGTTCTTTAGCATGCCTTCGAAAAAGTGACAAGACCAAGCTGGCTTTTAAAGGAAAATGTAACCACTAAACGAGAATTTTGTCATTATTTTCACCCGACACGACATGCATGAAGTTAAGAATAGAGTTCAGAAAAGAATAAAAGGTACTATACAATAAATGTAATTTACTTTTAGCCACTGTGTTTCTCACCTTCTGACAGAAGTCAGTAAATTTACTGACCATACCGATAGGACCCTTGCTTTGTTCCATCTGGACTGCGAGACACAGCCTAATAAACCATTTAAACATTTGACTTTTTTGCTCGTTTAAATTGAGCCGCAGATACGCAGAACAGGTAAATGGACACACAACAGTAAACAAAATGCAGCAATGTTAAAGCATTTGTATCCGTCAGTCTTTTTACTGTTTGCTATATGCCTCCAACCTTTAACCAGATTCGTGGTATGTAATGAACCATAATGTTTATATCTTCATTTAGCATTAGCATTATTGATCAGCATCAGCATGTAAACATTAGTGACCATGTGAAAACCCAGGCTAATGTCTCATCATCAAATTGATTTTTAGATAACAAGCATCAAATATTAATTTCAAGCATTCATTTCACTCAGATTTTGGCTTTATTCCGTCAATATTGAACATACTGTTTCTTTTTTTACAGAATATTCAGTAGGATGATTTAATGAAGGACTTTTGCTGGGTTTTCATAAGCAGGGTCACATTTTGTAATGAAGAACGTTTTAATTGGGAAATTATTTAAAGATAGATGTAGTTCTGGTATGAATGACATGGAAAGGCTAATTTAGTAAGTAACTTTGTTTTCTGTTTATGATGAGAGCATTTGAACTGTCACATTACATTTGCTGTTTGCATGTTGTCAGTAGTTTTTTTTTATTTACAAATATTAATTATCCGACTTCTATTAAGAGGGCATTCCCCTAAAGCCACAGAGCCTACAATATATACAATATTTATAATAATTGGCGTGATAAAATATAATATATTTTATACAGTATATACATCTGGGCTAAATTGATTAAATATTTATTTATTTAAAAAAAAAAAACATACTGTCCGCACCTTCGTTTGGAAGAAAATATAAAGACCGGACCACTTGGAACTTTAATTGAATACCCCTGGTCTAAAGGTCTAAGTCACTGATCTCCAATGGTTCTCTCATAACCAAATGTGGCACGCAAGTTTGAAGAGCCAATGGAGAATGATTTTAAAATGCTGTGTGCACTGTAAAATACATTAAAAACTGTAATATTCCAGTACATCAGAAAAAAGCGTTAAACAACATTATTAGTAAAGTAAAATTGCATTTTTTTCATTTATTTTACACCAAACTTGTAAACTTGAAGTCTAGTTTTGTAGTTTGACATTTTTACAGCATTTCAAAAACATTCTGTAAAATAAAACAGTAAAATTACACATTTTACAGTGTAAAAAACCTTCTGTAAGTATATTTCCTTTCTCACGCAAAGCTACCATTTGGTTATACCGGCAAATATGTCATTCGATAAAAGCAATACATTCTTTCAAATGTCTCCATTTGTGTTGCACACAAACAACAGCAGCACACAGGTTTGGAACATCATGAGGGTGAGTAAATATATCAAAACTTTCGTTCTGAGTGAACTATTCCAAATAAATGCTAACAGCGAAAGACCGAAAGTGCAGTCGTAAACAAAATGTCCTCCCAAAGTCCTTGTTCCATGATGACACGCCGTTTTAGAAGTTCTCAAGGCAGATGCATCCCCACGCTAAGTGACAGAACTGGGTAACCCAGTAACACACTCCCTCATCCTTACTCAGATCTTTCTCACGCAAGAAAGCGAGCAGGGAGATGGAGAGAAAAAGAAAGAAGGAAACGGAGGAGGAGAGCGTCCCGGGAGGAAGTCTCTTTCTTTCACAGACCTCACACCCCCGACTTCAGCCTAAAAATACTCTCTTCCTGTTCAGCGACTTGGGCTTCCCCGAACCAGATAAATAATTTAGGCGCCACAAGACGAGGGAGAGAAAGAGGGAGCCAGACTCTGGTCTAACACCGTGGCCGTGCTGTCGCGCATAACGCCAGACAAATGTACGCTGCCTCAGATAACCATCTCGACTTAAATCACACAGCAGCCGCTTCATTAACACTTCAAAGAGATGCAGAACAAGGAAGCGGCCGCCATTTTGTTCATTGGCCTCCTTTTCTGGAGTCAGTAATGAATCACCAAGGAATTGGATTGAAGGAGAAGGCAGTAAAAATGCATCAATTTGGGAACTAGTGTGCTAAATCCATATGTTTACAGGGGAGACGGCATATTATTGCATGTTAATAGATCCTGTTGTTCTGCCCTGGATTTTCAAGCTCAATAAGTGCCCTTAAACACAACTGCATTCCAAATAATACCATTGATTTGCAGCAATCATTTACTTTTTCTGCTAACAGAAGGTTTCATGGAGAGTAACAATGTTGCAAGATGCACTGTCGTCTGATGGAGTCCTGCATGCGGTCACACATAGGGATGGGTACCGAGAACCGGTTCTTTTGGACCGGCACATAATTGGGTCGATACCAGAGTATAGATAAGCTTCATGACAAACGATACTGTTATCGATACTTGCGTTGTTTTATCTTTGTGTATTCGGGTGTTAAATGGCGAATTAGAGGCTGCTGCCTGTCCTTTTACATCCCTGAATGATGTCTGAATGGCAGAAGTTTGCTTGACGTATGTGTGATATCTAGGGCCTTATGATTTCCGCGATGTATTTGTAATCTGCTTGTTTTGCGTGTTTATTAGTGTAAGAGGGCCATGGTTGCGCTTGTGGAGCTTTCAGTGTCCGCGTTTCACAACGAGGAAGCTTCCGTCAAACACCCCTTTGCGGCAAGCCGTCAAAAAAAGTCCTTTATTTGAGAACAAGTTATAACATTGTCTTTAATAATTCGGCCACGGAGTATATTTACTTGCTTTAGTAAAGTAAATGTGCTAGTAAAATTATACTTTTTTTTACAAATAATAAAAAAAATTTGCTTCGAAAATAGTACTTAAATTTATGTAGACCTAAAACCAGAAAGGAAAAAATAAATACGGTCTACCAGCCAAATAACCATAGTGATGTAAAGTAAATATGTTGAATTGCATTATGATGTGCGCCTATGCACATGCTAAGTGGCATAAGTGGTATGCTAAGGAACACACACGTTTTGTTATGTGGCATTTTCTGTTTGCTCAGAAGCATTTGTAAACTGCAGTTCTAAAGCTCAGCTGTAATAAAGAATTAATAGAATAAAAGAATAAATTCATTTTGTATCAAATTATAGAGCGTAGTATCGATAACAGTATTGATAAGTACCGGTATCGAAAAGCAGTATCAATATCGATAAAATCTTAACGATACCCATCCCTGGTTAGCACCCATCTGGGAAAACCCAACACATGGCGAAAATTTACATATTACAGTTTTTGATACCATATGAAAGCTGGGTTCAAGCCCTTTCCAAATCAGTTTTATTTAAAGTTCTGGCTATCTGAAATTTGCCACTATATTTTCAGAGATGATAGACAATAGGTTATAGAATAATAATTTAATAAAAAAAACGATTTTGACAATAAAAATCTTTCTTTCTATTTTTTGATATTCCTGAAAACGTCCCGGCCTCATCAGACAGACTTTCACAGATTGCATCACAAATGTAAAAAAAAATATATCTAATATCTACAATGAAACGAAACTATGTATCATTAGTTTTCTTTCTTTAAGTCTCAGTGAACCTAGTGTTGCAACTTTTTCGATCAACCGTATTGTGTATTTCAGTGTAAAACAATTATAGAAGTATTTTAGCCTTTAATTGTTGTCACATTTTTGCTTCTTTGCCAAAGGAGATAATGTATTTACGAAACGCGCTCTGTAGAGCAGTTTGTCCGTTTAGGGCTACTGTAGAAACAACATGGCGAATTCCATGTAAGAGGACCCGCGGTGTATGTAGATAGAAATATCTGGTAATAAAAACACAATGCTTTATTATGTTAGGTCTTTATACACCTCTGAAGACATAGTTATGTATATTATATTGTATTTCTGTCAATAGGTTCTCCAAAAAATCCACATTGGACCTTTAAGATCTCCTTGATTCAGATATAGCTTGACTGCAAAAAAACCTAACCCTCCCTAACCATACAGATGTTTTAAAAATCATAATTTTGCCATTAGCCTCGCATTACAAAGGCCCCGTGTTGAAAAGAGACCTGTGGCTGGACTCTTCTGAATTTAATTACCAACCACCCAGAACAAGTTAGCAACAGCATGACAAGAAACACGCATCATACTGTAGACTTTAAAGTCGTGCTTGGCTATATAGAAATGTAAAAAAATTTCAGCACCATTAAAGACAGATGATCACTTAAGTGAAAATGAAGCGAGACAAAAAAATCCGTCAAACTAAGAGAAGAAAAGAGAATGCATGTTTCAAAGGTGGGCAAGCCCAGACAGACACCTGTCGGCCATCTCTGTGCTTTTATTTGGTCTAGCGCTCACTCACTCACATACACACAAAACAAAAGATACTGAGGATCATGTCTGTGTTGCCACTCTACGCCCTGACCCAACAGAGGGCCGTTCGGGGATTCCTTACCCTCGTTCACCTCTCATGAGGGTCTATTTCACAGGAAACCCCCCTTGAGACGCCCAACACCCACACGCTCGACCCTAAGCACTAAGTTCAAAGAGCTCCCGCAATAGACGACAGGGTAGAAGATCAAAGCACCGCATTACAACGGGCAGCTCTACAATCTGTTCCTCTCAGCTTCTCTTTTCAACACTCCAGAGTTTGTTTGCAGGTTTAAAAAATTGTCAATACATTCATCTCCAACTCTTAGGAGAGGACGTGCCCGGTAACGAAATCCAGTGGTAGATAATGATGTCGCAAGAAAAGGATGCAGATGTGCACATGCTTTGCTGCGCAGGAAACAAAGAGGTCAAACATCTGGTGGGTATGGAATGCCTTGAGACTGTTTCTTGATTGGACATGTAATTTTAGGACATTATAAAGCGGATGGTCAGTCTGGGCACTTCCTTGTTTTTGAGAGCAGCTTGTAATCGAAACGTTACCAACGTCAATGACATGACATTACATTCATTGGACTGGATCCATTGAGCTGTTCAAAACTGAATCGTATCTCCATATTTCGTGATTTCCCCCTCCCCCTGTCATTAGTCACCCTTTATGTTTGTCATTTGGTTTTGCAAATATCTAACCAATAAAAACTATTAAAATGTTCAACTTGGATAAACAATGAATTTGGACATTCAAGGTTTCGGAAGGACAGCGATATGTTAAATTGTTTTCAAAATACTGAAGCGAAATAAAGTTAGGCATCATTTTAAAGGAACCGTTCACTCAGAAATAAAACCTCTGTCATTTACTCGCCCTCAACTTGTTTAGAATCTTTATAAATGTCTTTGTTCTGATCAACACAGAGAAAGATATATTTTTTAATGCATTTGGCAGACGCTTTATCCAAAGCGACTTACATTGCATTATCCTATACATTTGTTTCTACGTATGTGCAATCCCCTCGGATCGAACCCACGAACTTGCCGTTTTTAACACCATGCACTTACCGCTGAGCTATCTGGATAGAATCTGGAATATCTGGAAGAATACTTAGAACCAAAGAGTTCTTGTCCACCATTAACTACCATAGTAGGAAAAATTGCTTTATAAAGTATTTTGTTCTGTTAAACACAAAAGAAGATATTTTGAAGAATGTGGGAAAGCAGTTCTGGGGCACTTTTGACTACCATTGTCATTTTTCCTACTATGGTAGTCAATGGTGGCCAAGAACTGTTTGCTTACAAGAATTCAGAACATTGATACAGATTTGGAACGACTTGAAGGTAAGTTAATGATGACAGCATTTATATTTTTGGGTGAACTGTTCCTTTAATGCATAATTTCCAAGATGCATAAGCAGTCAAATAAATATTTGACGACCTTAGTCCAGTCATAAACGTCAAAGCACCATGAAACGAATACACAAAAGAGAAACACAACACAGCAAAATTATATCAGGAAAGCTGCGTGTCAGGAAATATCTAAACGACATTTATAATACATATTGTGTACTTTTAACATGACCACTCTTGAAATAATATTTGTTTTGAAAATAAAATAAAGGCTTTTAAAAGAAATGCATTTACTCATCCTCATGTCATTCCAATATGACTTTCTTGTGCAAAATACAAAACAAAATATTTTGAAGATCGTTGGTAGCCGAACAACAATGGCCCCCATTGACTTCTACTATGGACACACGAAAAACATTTCTCAAAATATCTTCATTTGTGTTTCACAGAAGAAAGTCATATACAGGTTTTGAACCACATCAGGGTGAATAAACGACGGCTGATCTTTTTTATTTTCGTGTGAACTTTCCCATCTTACTGCAGCAGGTTATTGAAAATAAACACATTTAGAATGCGGCTATCTATTTCACAGATATCGCATGCTGATTGTGCAGAGCATGCAAAATTCACTTCGGAAGAAATGCGACAGAAACGCTTTCATAAAAGACGGCAGTTTTTTTTTCCAGGAACTAAAGTAACCCTAACAGGAAGAGAAGTTTATAGTGATTCCTCAGACTATTTCCCTTCCAGAGCTGCTGGGAGGTTCTCATCCGTATAGCTACACGCACACACATATATCCCCCACCCCCATGTTACATAAAAGGCCTATTTAAGCTTAAAAAAGACAGAAAGACAGAACAGTGCCACTACTGGCAGCCTGGCTCCATGACCTAGTTTCCCACTTATTCAGAGAGAGAGAGATGAGGGTGGGGGTTCACTGGATAAGTGTGTGTGGTTCACTGCTGTCTGCCACTGAAACTACAGACAATAACTACCCACTAATAATTGAACAGAGGTAATAATAAGTCAGCAGGTCAAACAGAACTAAATGACGTTTTTTAACATTACATTGAGTGGTGTTTAATGTACCACAGCGAATGAGCACTTTTCTCATTTATGTTATGTGGTACATTTTCATGTCACTTTCAAGCATGACTTCAGCGACATTTTTGTCAAGTGATATTTCGCGGCAGTTCTAGGCGGAAATGCCCACCGAGTGGTGCTTAGAGCGAACTGAATTTTCTCTCGAACAGATGAGGTGTTTAAGGTTAATGATCTATCACGTTTAAAATCAACAACTAAACCCAACCCATAACGTGAGAAAAGAGAAATGTGAGAGGAGAAACACGATTACTGAGAGAAGCACATGACTTGCTTTTGATACATTGAGCTTGCCTGTTTTGCTAGGCTCCTGCAAGGGCGTTTTATTATACCTTTAAATCAATTCTAATCAATTAAATAAACTGCAAGTAATTATTATGATTATGATTATAGGGCTGCACGATTAATCGTATTTTAACCGTGATAACGATTTATGCTTCCCACAATTTAAGGCAGGGTGGTTGATTTGGAAAGGCGCTAACTTTAGCCTGCTAGCACTGAAATTATAATCCCACTCTCTATGCGATTCGCCGTCCAAAGCCACACCTCCACCAAACACATGAACCAATAACAAACTCAATCCATTCAATTATTTTCGAAGCATGTACATACCTGTCCAATAGAAAGAGAGCAACCATGGTATCATCTTTAAGACCCTTGGCCTGCTGGAGCTGTCTCCATCGTGTTGAAGCTGAAAAGATGTTCATTCACATTTTTCCTCTTGCATGATCGAGACGTTTTTTTGTCAAACTGATTTGTAGATTTACTTGTTGTCGGTTCCCCAGGAAAGTTTGATTGTTGCTGAGTGTCCCTACATTGACACAGCGGACGATGACGCATGATGTCTGCGTGAACAGGGTGCGCAGTGGTATGCAAAATACATTGGCTGAAAATGTACACATGACCAGTCGAAGTGTTCGGCCGGAACGTTTTGATTGGGCGAACGTTTCAAAACGGAGTTAAATAAATTAAATGGCAGCAGATTATAACATATGCATTGGCTGTAAAGTATAGGCCTAATAAACACTCTGATGTGAAATTAAAAACAAAAGTTCTGAACCGACAAAATAACCGTGGTAATTAACCGCGGGAAAAATTGTGAACAAAATAACCGTGATGATCATTTTACCCATGATCGTGCAGCCCTATATGATTATGATCATTATTATGATAATATTCCAGATTGGCCCAACCATCATGTTTAATATACTGATTAAATATTTTATAATATGATATCAAATATATTTATTTGAATAAATTCAACAAAAACCCACGATGGGGAAAACATGAACAGAAAAGAACACAAACCCAAAAACTTCCCGCAAAGGGGACAAAACAAAGAGGGTACGAGAATAAAATGATAACTCCAAAATACAACTGGGGAACGGGAAACAGGAACAAGGTAAACAGGCAACGGGTAATCCACAAGGCAAGACGAGGAAGGCAAACAAGGTACGAATAACAATCCACCGACATGGGACAAAGGGCACTGAGACAAGATATAGGGAAACGCTTACTAGGGAAGATTGGACAGGGATGGTGACCTGCAGGTGACGAGGATTAAACACTAAGGGGGACTAGCAGGAAGATGACACAGGACAGGTGAGAGGGATGAACACTAATGGGCGGGGGCGCTAATGGAGAACAAGGGGGCGGGGCTAAAAGATGCGACACCGGAGAGAGAGTATGGCATTACAAAACCAAAACAATGCCAGGCCCATTCTCCACATAAAACATGTGAGTATGTCAAGATCCTGCCACAAGACTCGAAAATCATGAAAAGAAGAGGCAGGATCATGACAAGTTACTCCTGCCAGGGTGAAGATTTTCAGAAACTCCGGTTGTAGCATTGCCTACTGGAGCCAGTAATAACCTTTTTTCAGGCTTCTGATTGGCCAACATGGCTTTCAGTTAGAGTGGCACCCATTGGTATGGTGTGCTCTTGACTGAGTTTTATAGCATGTGTTTTTGCATTTTCATGTCTACTGATTTATTTTTAAAACTAGGAAAAACTATGTGTGTACATGTGGACTAGGCCTTAGTCAGTTTTCTTTTACATGATCATAAATTAGTGAACATCAGAGGTGATTTTCACAACGTCATTGTTGCCATGTTGGTTATGAGTAGCTTTGCACTATAGTGGAAGTTTAGAAATATTCTGTTTCTCTTCTTTCTTTTTGTAACTGAAATGTTCACAACATCACAAACTGATGTTTTCTTTGGAACACTGCTTAGTTCGAATAACTTTACTTTTTGTCCAGTGCACTCCCACTTAGGCTGCATCTGAAATGGCCTGTATACTTTCATACTAGGCAAAAATCAGTATGCGCCACAAATAGTACACTTGGAATCTCAGTATGTAAAAAAACTGTCGAGAAAATGCAGAGAAATGCCCGTATGGTCTACTGCTTCCACTGAAATGTGAGTTTGCAGTGGATGGACACTAGCCTAAATTATCCCATGATGCTACGGGAGCGCAGGAGCCAACAAATGCTAAAAGTTAATGAATGAAAAAGTGGAAAACTGTAAGACCATGAAGTGACATCATTAATTGTATCATATCAAGCATTAACACTGTGTCTACACCGGATGCGACCGGCGCGATGCGGCACGGCAAAAGACATTGTAAACGCATTAGAACCCATTATAATTTTGTATTTTGTCCACACTGGATGCAGCGCGGCACAACGCGACAACTTATTAAGAACAAGCAGGTTGTCATGTCGCATTGCGCCTGTCTCGTTCGGTGTAGACACGGTGTAAGTCTCTTAAATATCATAATGAACCACATGTTAACTCAATCACTCAATGAGTAGTGGCTACCTTACGATCTTTATTTTCATTTACTTGCCATTGTGTAAAGAACTAGGACCAGTGTGTATTCCTTAATGCTTTTATAAACATATTTTCTTAAAATAAAACATAAGAATATGCATTTTTATTATTTAAATTGTTCGAAAAGCACAGAATAAAAGAATGACACAGCTATTAACATATATATTAGCTAATGTTATTGTCGAGTATAAGATAAACTAACGGAGGAGTATTAATTTACTGTATGTGCAATATGCTGATATCCCATTTTAGGCTTTTAATCTCTTTTTCCACAAATCAGTTGAATAGAGTTTATTAGAATGGGTTATATAGCTTGGACTTGTATGGCCTTGTTGAACTTAAGGTAATAGCTCTGTTTCAAACTGTTGGAAAAGAGTCTGTCACTCGGGAGACAGCTGCAGGATGCGGTTAGGGGCCCCAAGTTCCTTCTGTGTGTGTGTGTTGAGATGGGGGTGGGACACATGTCAGTACCCTGAAGTTTTTTAGCAGAACATACAAAGCAGGTCTCTAGACTGCGACCAAATGGTCGCATTTTGCGTATTTGAACTGCCAGTGCGACAAGTTTTTCTTAATGGTCGCACCGGTGCGACTGCCAATTGATCAATATTACATTTTTGAGTATTATAAATGTAATACGCAGAAATGTTATATTGCCCAAGCGCCGCATTCAGTCAATCATTTTCGTCTGCCCTCCTTCAACCATTTACTTGTCTATCAGTGCCCCCGCCCCCTAGCCTAATGCGCAGAGCATTCTACGATGAAGCGGAAGGACTGACAGAGCAAACGAGTGCTTAATCTTGCAACTGAAATAAATATGTTACTTTTAGCACTATACTATTGAATACAGCTCTCTAATGCTGTGATCACACCAAACGCGAACAATCGCGTTCCACGCTCTCTGTTACTCTTTTAAAAAAGTTTGTTATTTCCGCATAAGTGACACGATCTGATAAATATTTTCAACCTTCGCGGAAGACGAGATTGACGCGCATTCACGTTATTCGCACCACCTGCCGCGAGTTTGCATCTATATGGAAAATGGATGGAAAAGGGATGGAAAATCACTTTGTCTATGAATGGCCAGGCCGGACACTGTGGCTCACAGCACGCACATGAAACTGCTGTAACCGGTTCTGGAAATGTACCGGTACAAGTTAGATTTCAATCAGTTCGTTCAATACCAGAATTTTTTGATTGTTACCAAAGTTCACCACTATGCGGCAGTATGCCACAGAACTGTGACGGAGAACATAGAACAAGATGAATCGCTCTACAAGCACTTTTGCGATCATTTAAACTGATACACTGTGACTGATTTATTACAAATTCGGCTCTGTCAACTTTTTCTGAGAGATCTTTAGATTATTTCACAGTGTAACGTATATTCTACATGCTGCGATGCGTCTGTACATCCCAATTCAACGGGCATACATAGCATAAATAACGTTATCTCTGTTTCAGACATCTCAGATAGCCTACTAATCATCATGAAGTTCTCTTTCGCGTCTTGTATAGGTTCTTATACTGTCAAATACACAGGCTGTTATGTCAAAAAACACAAACGGTTCACATACTTTACGCACAGTCTGTTGTGTTTTAAATGTATATCCGCATCAAAAAAAGATTTTTTCATCTTGAATGCTACTGTTAAATAGACCTACTTAAAACATTGAATTGTTGTTCAAAATTGAATTGTTGATATTTGTGGGATTATGATGATAAGTCTATATAACCAAAGCTTTTTTCAGTAATACAGTGTAAAAGTGTAAAAATAAAATGGTGCTATATAAAATATAAAAATTATATATAGAATATGCATTACAGCAGTTTCATCCAGTGTTCTTAATATTTTTTCTAATAATTTATTTTGGGGTTGGTTATTGATCACCTATGGTACCGATATTAGATTCTGGTACCGTACCGAAGCCAGAATTTTGGTATCGAGCCAACACTAACTTCAACCCATGAAATTAAGGGATGGTGCCCTTAAAAGACTGAAAGATCTGGATAGACATACTGAGGAAAAATGCAAATGTACTAGTGTACCAAAGACTAACCCAACAGCTCTTAAATCTTTAAAACCAATTAAAATTACCAAGCGATGACAGAATGAAAACTATATACACTTGTACTTAAAATATTTTGCAACATCATTCACAAAAACACAGAAAGGGTGCACCAATACAGGAATTTCAGCTTAAACCAATAACATTAATCATAACTCATAACAGGTAAAACACAAGTAAAACTGTCTCTGAGCCAGTGACTGCAACACGTTTTTAGGAACTGCAACACAAAACACTTGGTTGAAGCCTAATTCTAAAAATCATAATCTGACCCGTATTGATGTTAGTGACGTGAATTCAGATCAAAGCCAGAAAAAAATCACTCTACAAAAGAAAACATCTGTTGTGACTTGTATGTCTTCAAACAACCTTTTCAGTTGAAAAAAATAGATCAAAGAATTGTCGAG
Organism: Triplophysa siluroides; assembly: GCA_006030095.1. Classification (NCBI taxonomy): domain Eukaryota; kingdom Metazoa; phylum Chordata; class Actinopteri; order Cypriniformes; family Nemacheilidae; genus Triplophysa; species Triplophysa siluroides. The sequence continues at coordinate 1,072,946 of VCII01000010.1, read as the reverse complement.
GACGCCTAAAGGGTTTTTTCAACGGAACTCAACGTGGTGACGTGTGAATTGCTCCTTGAATTAGGAAAGTATTACAAAATGTGTCTACATGTTGTTGCAAAAGGTACGGTTACACAGAGAGTGGATTATCTCTATTTAATGCTCGTATTATTTTTTAAGTGGCTTTTAAAACAAACGTTTTTTTTAAAGATTTACAGTACATAACATATAACTATTACAAATAATTGTAACTATTTAATGGCATCCTAAAGGTGAATAATATAAAACAACATATATATGTTTTTTGAAGATCCAAGGTATTAATGAGACACACTTAGATAGAAGACACAACATTTCTATAAGCATTGCAGTAAAGAACCTTTGAAGCACCTTTATTTTTAAGAGTGCACTGTAAAAAATCGTTTTTGATTTATCAGTCAATTTATTATTTTGAGTATACTGAACAAATTTAGATTATTATGTTAACTGCACTTAGACATTTAAGTTGTTAGTCATAATTTGGCAAAAAGTTTGCCCAATTTAACAAATTGTGTAATCTGAACAAATGGAAAGTTTCCAAATTGCATTGCAACATGTTCAATTTGTTTTTTAATCAGTCTTTGAAAATTATCACTGTTTTAGTGTTTGGAAACATTATTTATACTGTTGTTGTTGAAATTGCTAGTTGCCTGATGTATATAGATTCGTTTTTTAATGAATGATGGGTTTTTTAATGGTCACCATGATTGAGGTTTGTGTGTTCAGTGTTGAGGGATAAGTGTATGAGCAGTATCTGGACCAATGTTCAGGTCTGTTTTGATTCAAGTGTTTACATAATGTAATAAAATAATAAAAGAGTTAAATGTTAAAATGTTATATGAAAACTTAATCTTCTGGTTGGGGGGATTTAAAGTTGTACTTGAGAACTTCGAAAACTGCTTGTCGTCTGCTTAATTAAGTTGGATCAACTATTTTTTCCTTTTTGTTGTTACTCGGTTAATTTAGTTCACACAAACTGCTTGGCGAAAAGTTGAGAAACGAGAAAAAGCTGGCAAATTAGAGAAAAAAAAAAAAAGGGGAAATTAGTACTAAGACTTTTTTGTTGTGAAGGGTTAAAATATTTTACAGAGTAAATCCTAAGCAAGAAGACAAAAGAAAGATAAATATAGAAATTTACATTGTACTCACTTGAGATGCATACATTTGGAAATCTTTAAAGTGGCCCTTCAACGGTGTTTCATGCATTCTGACTTCTTTACAATGTTAAACGTGCTGTCTTCTCATGCTTAACATGGTCAACTTGTCAAAAAACGAGTTGGGCATATTACGTAGTATTTCTGTACTCGATACACTCCCCCAGCGATCGTACTGGTTTCGGAAAGTTTTTTTTCAATTTTTTCTTAGTCCATTATTGGACAATTCTCCCGGAAAAGCACGCGGCCGCAAGTAGGGCAGGAGAAGGAGCATGTGCAGACGTCACTTTCACGTGTGTGCAGGAGAGAGAGAGCATACGTTCGCGAAGTTCAGGTGTTTGTTTGTTCACTACAATTTGGGTGATGAATGTTATATAAACGGTGGATATAACGCTGGATTTGGAGATCGTTTGAAACTGATATATGGAGCCGTCCCAGCGCTAAAAGATGCCGGACATGAACCGCATGCGGTGAGTGAAACTGATGTCTGTGTTTCTTTGACAATGGATGCGCAACGCTTTGGTTCAGCCTACCCCTCCCCCTGCATGCACCGTATGTTTTTGGAAACAATCGTAAGCTGTGTCTATCTTTTATAAATGTGATCAAACTAAATACTCTTCGAAGATACGAAGTATGCAATACTACTCTATAGATACTCAAGATTAATATGAGATTGGCAGAAACCCTGTGTGTTAGGGCTGCTTTAAATTGTTTAAAAGGTATCTCTTTAATACCATTAAACTTGTTTTAGGCTTTAGAAAGATCAGTCATGGGTGTTGACGGGATGGATTAAAAACAGCCTCCGGCACATAACCTGCCTCTTACTATGAACGGTTTCCTTGAGAAAAAAACTCTTTAGTTTAGAAATAATATCGTACTCCACAAAACCAATTTATACAACTTATCTTAGACTTTGGATTGCTAATAAGTGAATTTCTAAAGAGCCATTCAATCACTGGGACTCAAAAGTCCACAGATGGGCTGAAGGATTCCTGGAGCAAATCTTCCCCACAATGTCAAGTATATAGCTGCCAATAACAATGGAAGACGAGAATTTTGGTAGTCAAATTTTTGATATATCACTAATTCAATACAAAAAAAATGGCACTTGTATCCCAATACCAATATTTAGACTAGGTTTATGTGATCTCAGATTTAACAACTACAGTAGAAAAAAAGGGGGGAAAAATGTGCCATTGTTGGGCTTGCTCACTGGGAGCCTGCTACCATCAGGTTTAGAGCTTGAATATTTGAATATAGCTTTTCACATAATAGTCTGATCATATAGACACCTACTTTTTCCCAGTAATGCAAATGTGCAATCCATGATATGCATAAAATGTAAAAATGTATAATTTGTTTAAAGTGTTTTTTCTATTTCCTGAAAAACAGCAAATGTGGACAAGCAAGGTTTCAAAAGGACGATATATAATGTGACGTTACAGGAATACCATTTCTGGGTCCAAGCTGCTATTTATTTCAAGTGACGAAACTATTTAAACAACCATTTATGAGCGCTGTTTATTCATTTCACACATTTAAGCTAATCTTTCATAAACTCACCATGTACAATGTCTCTACATCAAAGTTTTCATTATTTGTGAAAAATGAATCGCTATATGTAATTTCATTATGAAGATTAAGATTGGGATGACGGTTTTTCGGTTTTACAGCATGTCATAAGTGTATGTGAGCCTTTTTTGGTTATTGACCCGGAAGTGGTGATGTGATGAGTTAAAGCAATACATTGCATCTCTGGATAAGTTTGCTATAGCTTGATGACTAGACACAAACCTGGGATGTTCGGTTCTCTAACGCAAGCATAATGCAAGTATCCTGTATTATATTTATTTGTTCACAAATAAAACCCTAGCCCCAAGCCCGAGCAATTACAATATCAGGCACCACCAACAAATTAAATAATATGAAAATGCAGACAACCATTGTGAATCTCAGAAAGATGCTGACTGGTGACAGAGTCGAGTAAAATATGCTCTTAGCCGAGGGTTTTCCCAGTATTAATCTAGCTCTCGCAGCCAGGGTTCAGCCCTCGACATGTGGCTCTCATTCCCACCCAAACCACACCATCACCGGTGCCAAAATCTAAAATTAAAACCATAACTGAGCAGAGAGAACGAGAAAAAGCACATTTAGCCTGACTGGGGGAGACAAGATCTTCAGTAACATTTTCACGTTCAAAAGTGTCCTGAAAAATGTTCTTAAAGGGGTGGTGCTTAACATGGTCAACTTGTCAAAAAACGAGTTGGATGTATTACTGGTATTTCTGTGCTCGATACAATCCCCCAGTGTTCGTACAAGTTTCGGAAAGTTTTTTTCGAACATAAAAATCTTTGCGCAACAACTTTTTTAGTACTTTATTGGATAATTCTCCTGGCAAAGGAACGCCTTCGCGTAACCCAGCCAGAGAAATAGCGCGACCAAACGTCATTACCAAGCGAAAGTGAGAGAACGCCCACGCGCGAACCATAACCGTGTTTCACTCGTGTAGGAGTTGTGGCAAGTGCTGCTGTGAAGGATTTTTCAATTTGTATTATACCAAGAATCTGTAATGGCACAAAGGAAGTGTGTTTTTGATTGTGAGGGAAAGAAATGCAACAGCTGGCGGACTGTTACGCAAAGGCTGTACGTACTCGTCTTTAGCTCCGCCCAAGACACGCCCACGGGAACTCTGCTTTTTTCGGAAACAATCGTAAAGCTGTATCGGTTTTCTGTAAATGTGAGAAAACTAAAGACTTTTCGGAGATATGAAGAACGCAGTACTACTCTACAGGTACTCAAGATTAACATAAGATTGGCAGAAACTGCTTCCGTCACCACCCCTTTAAACATGAAATATGACCTCAACAGGTAATGTTTTAACTTAAAAGGCCTTAGCCCACCAGCCCAAAAATATGTGTATTTATTAAAGTAAAGTCACAAAACGTAGCATACAGAAGCCCTATTAGAGTCCTCATTGAGCTGAGGCGGCACAGGAAGAGACTTATCCCTTTTAGAGCGTGCTTTGGGCTCACCAGGTTCATTTTAAGGGGAATTTGAGGGATTGGCTCCCATCCCATCCCGCCGCCTCCACTCATGACTAACTTCCCATTCCCGCAATCCCATTTTTTAACCTTTAGTTTGTGTGTAATGTTGCTGTTAGAGCATAAACAATACCTGCAAAATGATAAAGCTCAAAGTTCACTGCCAAGTGAGATATTGTCTTTAACTGAATTCGCTTTTCAAGGACTACAGAAATGGCTGAAATCGGACTACAGACCTCTACTTCCCAGGTACATGATGTCACTATTCCGAGTGCTTTTAATAACCTCCGCCCAAAGGAATATGCCCAAAAACGGGCGAGGCCTTCCTTAGAGAATTAGATAGTAGTTCCCTAGAGTAGTGTTTGGTTATCAGAGACTGTAATTTGACTGAGCTATGCGCTAAACTACATTCACTTTCATCACAGTCATACAGCTGGTAATAAGAATTCAGCTACACACCTTCTAAGATAACCAACGGTCAAATAACAGCTTCATGACTTTAACATCGGCTGTGAAAGCTGTTCTGTGTAATACACTGATATTGTGTGTGTTTGTGTGTGTGCGCACACCTCTTAAACACTTCTATGAAACGTCCTTTGAAGTCCTGCTTGCAAATGTCTCCTGGTCAATCTGCTTGTTTTATTATCCAACTCGGGTCCAATATAAAAAGGCAAAACTAATGCTTCTGTTATCAGTGTTAATATAACCAGTCTGATCCAATCGGTGCGGTGTCATTTCCCTCTGCCACAGTAGGAAAAATATGCGATCTCTAACAAAGATTGACGTTTGCACATGCACTAGCAGACCTCCGTTACACTTCGATCGATCAGCATGTTTTTAACTGATAAAGTGAAGTTGACGCCATTGTTACTGTTTATTGCTAAAAGTTTATGAATACACGTGCACTAAGAGGGGCACCGACCAATCACGACAGACCTGGTCAGCTTTACCAATCAGAGCGTTTCGGAAGGAGGGACTTTATATAGACAGCAAGAAATCCAGTCGTTTAGTGAGAAGAGGCATAGCGGTGAACAATAGACTTGAAATATGTGAAACAAAGCGTTTTTTTTATTATAAACATGAACATCCATTGTTAAACACCCAAAAAACATAATCAAAGCCTCAAAAACAACAAAAGAACGGCTCCTTTAACTAAACTTTAGTCCTCACTGCCAAAATGTGTGAAAAGTGTAGAGCTGCCCTTGACTAAAGATTTTTTTAGCCGACTAGTCGTTCCTTTAGGCCATTAGTCAACAATTTGCACGTTTATGATATTAATTTAAATATTTCAATATACATGGGGAATGAGGACATCAGACGATGGTTTAAGCTTCATTTATGAAAAAGATGTTTAATGTAACATTGCTAACATTGTTCTAAACTAAAGAGATATACAAAACCTTTATAATTAGCCTTTAAAATATACATTTTAATAAAATCCATGGTGACACTGCCACAAGTTATGATTATATTTCTCAATATAATATTTCACTATAGTGAGCTAGTGAAAATTGAAAAAAAGATGGAATAAATATAAATTTTAGGCAAGCGAACCAAAACAGCAAAATATATTTTAGTGCAAAAAATAAACAGCCCTATACGGATAAATAAAGAAACCTTTCTTCTCTGGATCAGACTGTAATAATGTGAGTATTTTCTTCAAAAACCAAATTGTAGCAATATTTTAAGCGTAGAACATACAATAAATGGTAAATAACAACAAACTAAAGCACTAAACAGAAAACAAAGTGGAAATAATGTAATAAAGTGTATTATGTAAAGAAAAAAAGAACCCCAGAACATGAACGCAAAGCGCTTACACTTTGTCTGACTAACATGTTGGGTTTAAAATGATAAGCGGACATGCGACTTAATATTAAAATTTGTTCGAATAAGTGTCTTTAAGCCCTAGAAAAGTGGCTGTAGAAAGTGTTTGGTTGGGTGGTGCTTTAATTGAGGGGAACAGAATGGGAATTTGACTCATGGGAAATCAACGATGGCTCAATTGACAGAAGTTCTTTTCTGTTGTTGTTTGTGTTACTTGGGAGTTTGGAAAGAGATGTCAACCATCCCACTTTACACTCCTTTTATCTCTTTAACAAGGGATTTAATTTGAGATGAACCCTAAAATGCCTAAACAAACACTGGTTCCAAACCATTGTAAAGGAACTTGTCCAGTGTTTTTTGCTTAACCGGAATAAGGCATAACCAACAATCTTCAGTCTATTATTTTATTTTGGTTTAAAGGAGCAATAACATTTTGGAAATGCATGAAAACAATGCGTTGTTATAAAAAGCAGCCAAGACTTCTGGCCTTGGATATTTTTGATCTGAAACGAAGGCAGGGCAGAGATGACACATTGTATTGGCAGGCTTACTTCTCTCGGGTTGCAAATGTGGCCAGAAATGCCCCCGATGGCCCAGATGTTGTTTTTAATGTGTGCATGCGCGGGTGCTAAGCATAGCATGGCAGATCCATGTGCTTTTGTTCGCACTAAAGCTATGCTCCTACATCACGCATATATAGGCATCAAAGTAATACTGGCTAGACAGTTTAAACTTGCTAGCAATTTGCTTTGTAATTTACTTATTACTTTATTATTCCCTCGTCAAACTTGTGCTTTTTTTCCTCTGTTGACGCATGCGACAGCCTGGAAACGCAAGCCCGTCCGAAGATTTTTTGCATTTCGCTGCATAGCAAAGATTAAGTTTGGTGAACTCTGACCTGCGAATTCGCATCCCGTTAATGCGTGAAACCAATAGAAGATCAAAACGTCACACAGTGAACTGTAAAAAAACATAATTTTCCTTTTTTTTTAATATAGTTTTTCCACGTAAAATTACAGAAAAAGACAGCAAATTTACGAGGGATATGAAGTTATTTTACAGTTTATTTCAAAGTCTAGTCCGACCGCGGCATTACTCTGCTGTTGATATTGTTTCTTTGCAGAAGTCTACAAAAATACACCCGAGGACTTCTGAACTGCAACTTTGAAATAAAGAATACATCTTATGCAAACTTCCCCTCAGACACATCAAAACTGCGCTCAGGTAACCCCAAACCAGCCCACACTGACATTTCTCTTCCTCAAGAGCGATTACTTGAGAAGTCGTTCGGGCAACCCACCGCTAGTCGATTTAGAAAATATGGAGTTTTGCACCTCCCTAATTGAGCATCCATGTGCCAGGCGGCACGGCAGAGGAAGCATATCCGAGTGAAGATCTAATGCTCTGCTAAGTGAAGCAGAAGCAGAATAAGGCCAACGCTCAGAGAGCCAAGCCTGGCAATCTCCCCGCATCAGCTTCAGTCGGATGTGACAATCGGGGGATCCTAACGAGATGATTTTACGGTTCGACTGCCCCGCCCCTCGGCCCTGCTCATCCACACTCATGTTCTGTTTACGCTCGGGGCATCCGGATGCCATCTTGGGCACAACTCACATCGATTCCATCTGACTGCTCGCCGTTCCACACACTCACGCATGTGGACGTGCACTTGGACGCGAGGGCATGGTGACGAACCTCTAGACTCTTTCTGGAAGCGGGAGTGTGCGCTCCCTAGTCCCCACCAAGAGAGAAGAGGACCCGAGAGGAACAAGAGGAAGAGAATGAGTTACACGTCTGTGGCAGAGATGTTATCCTTTAAGAATGAAAGCGGTTGGCTCTGCCGTCATCGCTGAGAAGGCTGGATGGAAGTGAATAAACCATGATGGCATTCGGCGTCACCTCAGAGATACGAGTTTCTCGGCCACTGCCGTCTTATCTTAAACATCTGAACAGCAACAGGAAACAATGACACACTATAAAACAAAGCGGCGGGAGAACGTCCCTCATACAAAACATGCACAAACCATTTCAAAGCTTTGGATATGCATGCAAGAAAAATGATGATGGTTGATTATTTTCTTAAATATAGTGTTTGCTGTAACAGTTGTGATTAAAGGGATAGTTCACCCAAAGATTTTAATCATGTGTAGCATATCTAATTTCTCTTAAATCACATTTTATTCATTTGAGACTAAAACCCATCATTTAAAAATGCTAATATCATTATATTCAAAAACATTCTGCATCACTTTGGAGGGAAAAATGTGCCTGCTTTAAAGTAATTATTAACACGGAAGGGACTATTTGCACTCCTTTTATCCTTGTGCCTTTTATCCTTCATTTCTGGAAAAAAAACAGACAAGTGCAAACAACCAACAACCTGTTTCCTAAACTTGACTTCTTGACACTTTTATTGAGCTCCTAAGATTTGCAACTCTCCGCCGACTCTCTCTCTCTCTCTCTCTCTCTCTCTCTCTCTCTCTCTCTCTCTCTCTCTCTCTCTCTCTCCCAATGATTAGTGTCAGACTGACAGAGTGCAGCAGTCATGCCCTGCCCCGGCCAGAACGGTAGTCTGGAATACTGAGAGATTCTTCTTTCAGCAACCTCAAAAGCAGCCAATCACAGCCTTCTAGCCCCGGGGCTGGCCACGGCCAACCAATAGGAGGAGCGTCTGTCTGTCACCTGACAGAAAGTGCCCCTGTCCATCAACTCAGTCATATATAGCCCATTCCAGCTGCCCGAGACAAGGCTGTGAGTGTGTGTGGGACCGGCTGAGGACTCTGTGTACCTACAGATCGCTTTGTGACCGACTGCGTGTGCGTGAGCGTGTGGGCTCGGCGCAAATGAAGCTTGAGTGTCAAAATCTGCTGAAGAAAAGACTATTCTGGAAGTTACCTCGTGCTGTACGCAAGAAGAACTCAATGCTTTGGAGGCTACTTTTTTTTAATGAGAAAAAAAATTTTATTTGGCCATTTCCCTGTTTTTGACAGAACCCTCGTTCGCAAACCGAGACGCCTTTACGTTGGGGGGTAAGTAATGCAAACTCTTCTCTTGCAAAATAAGCTTCTCTTTTAAATCCTTTTCTTTGTTGTGGCTCTAAAGTGGGCTGGAGTGTAAGGCAGAGACGTGCCGAGTGCGGCAGAGTTCACTCAGTACATTCCACCGTTACGTCCCTGTTTGCTTTTCTGTTATCTAAGTTCTGAATGAGGGCTTACTCTTTTCACACGCAAAGCTCCCGGGCCAGACAGCTGTCTGACAGACAAACCGCGATGATCCCTATTAGTTCCACTATCACCACTAACAGTGCAGCTGTGAAAGTGGTTGAAAACACTTGAAAGAGAGGATGCGCGGCGGTTTTCACTTTCCTCTTCATTTCCAGTTTGCTCATTCTTATAAGCGCCCCATGCGGGACGGTGGGTGCGGACAGTCCTATATGATGGCGAGCAGTCAGAAGTGCAGAGTTGCGTGTATGTGTGTGTGGTGGGGGGGTTAAAGGCAGACAGCGGGACAAAGCGACAGACCCCCATCCAGACAGATTAGGTCAACCTTTATCCAAACCCCGAGCCATACGGGTCAGCCGGTTGCTGAGAGAGCGAGAGAGAGCGAGCCTGAGAGAGCGAGCGAGGGGCCCCTAAGGGTTAGAGGTTGCGAGACTCCTGCTCTCGCAATAAGAAAGGGCGGAGGGACGAGTTCGCAGTCCGTTTGTTTCCGTCTTATGTTTCTATACTGCGAGAAGGTGCATTCCGTAGTCCTTTGGTTTGCGGCGGAGAGAGAGAAGACGATCAGATGCCAAAAAGAAAAAAATGAGGGTGCACCGAGTTCACTTAAACTGCTAAAACAAGAGGGAGGGGAACACACAGAGTAAAGGTCTGTAATTATGACAAGTAGTCTGTGCTTTTTCTTTGTGTGTGTGTGTGTGTGTGTGGGGGGGGGGGGGGGGGGGGTCAGAGTTGGAATGTATTGAGTGACAGCACACTGCAAAGAAGAAGAAAAAAATGGTCACAATCTGTGTTTTTCAAGTCAAGATATCTTTAAACACAATACATTTGCTTAAAGCAATATTATGCAAGATATCGATTTGTTTATAGAAAATGTATCTTAAATTGTTGTTTCTTGTTCGCTTGCTCACTTTTTACTAAATTTCATTAGATGTATGCTTAAAATCAGAAAAAACTGCCAAAAGCGTGAGAAGCTTAAGATTTGTATTAAATCTCATTTAATGAATCCCGTTTCAGGATGTCAAGATATATTTACAAGAAAAAGACAAAAACACAACTTTAGTACTATTTTCTGTTTACTATTTATTCCGCTGCACAATGCTTATGTCCAAAGGTACCCAAGCAGTTTGTCAGAAAGCCAGAAAGTATTAAAAAAAAAGACACACACAACAATATCTAGTCTTCAAAACATCTCAAAATAGATAAAATGAAATCATGACACACCAAAAAATACTCTTGATCAATCGAACGAACCCGCATCACCGTCATGATTTATATCTTCAGACAAGCCAGACTGATGCAATAAAACGTGTTTACGTCCAAGAATGTCCTGTTCAGGATACAGACTGTGTTTATGGCAGACGCTTTCAAATACCCGACATGTAAAGTCTTGTTCACTTGTACCAATACAGGCGGGAAAACAAACACACGCACACAACCCTTTCCCCTCACCCCTAACCACTCAAAGTACTTGACTGACGGCCCCAAAGTTCCACTCCGAGATCATTTCTCCATTTGCTGGTCTCGCCGGACACTTTTCACAGGCAGCCGATACAAAGCTGGCGCGCACACGCTCGCCCTGTGTGCGCAAGATTATCAGACAGTGCTTCGTCTGGGGGGATGGGTCGATGGTGGGACAGGATATGGGAGTCTTTGATGCGACTGTGAGGTGGAGAGGAGGAAGAGTGCCCTAATCAGACCCATCGTCCGAGAACACACACCAGACCCCAAGCGGTGTGCTGTAAAACCTGTCTGAGCGACACCAGACCCACACATGTACGGCATCACCTCATCGAATCAAAACTCACATCCTCCCGTGCCCTTTCATTCCTGCTTCTCGATCTAATACGGCCGCCTAATCCATCTGCGGGAATCCTGCCGGCCCCCCTCACCCCGGCTCCGATTCCACACTAAACAGGACAGAATAGGTCAAGCTATTGTGTAAAGCGCAGCCGGCTTCTGTCGAAACTGGAGATTAACGAAAACGTGAGCGTACGTTGACCTGCGCTTGATGAGAAACGCAAGCTGATGTAATCACGGCGTAGAAACAGCGCGCTGTAAACGTCACACGCGGTTTCTCTTCCAAGTGTCGTGTCATTACGACGCAGTCAAATTACAGTCGACCGTCGTCTACAGAAGAGCAGAAAGGTTTCAATGGGCGCTTGAGGTGTAAGTCGTGCTCTCTCCTTTAGTAGTTTATGTTCTTCCCAAAGCGGGAACGTGTGAAGTCATAAAGATCCACGCCTGTGTGAAGTCAAGCGGGGAGAGTTTTCTTTTGGCTTCCCTTCAGAGTGATTTGAAGCCTTGCTTTGTTATAAAGTATCGAAATGAAGAAATAAAGACCGTCTGAAGTGTCTTCAGTGCAGAAAAATCTGTTTCACCCTCAAGGCGTGAGTGTGGCACATGTTATGTACTCAGGTTGAATGGGGAAAGTGATGCACGAAACGTCAATAAAAGAAACGCAAATCCCCAGGATTGTCTAAAATCAAACACAAATCGGATAGGTAAGATTACGCTAAAACAATAAGCCGTCAGAGGCTTTGCACAACAGAGATTTTACAGAAAGACAAGACACGAAGCGCATTCGAATGCGGTTCATCCAATCCGAATTTGTTCTCTAAGCTATGCGAACAGCACACTGGGTTACAAAATGTGTCACGATCATCTTTAACGCTTTAAATAAAGGATGTCCGCTTCCATCTAGTAGTAGAAGCAAGCGCACAAAAAGATGCCTTTGGTGCTCAAACATGGGTTTGAGTCCTGTGACGTGGCCCATCATCTCTCCACGTTTAAAAAATGTTGCTTGTCCTTCTACGTTAAGCAAAAATAGGGATGACACAAAGAACGGCGAGAGAAGGAAAGCTGAAAGGAGAGTGCTGCCTCAGCGGTAGATAAGGACATCTGCAGCTGAAGTTAAACGGCAGACGAAGCACGTTAAGTTCAGGGTGCGAAAAGGAAAAACAGAGAGAGCGAGATGAAACAGTATAGCTATGATAATGCTCTTAACACACACAATGGGAAAGGAGTCGGGGATGTGGCACTGCCGGCGCTGTGCTTAATGCTTTCTGCCCGGCCTGTCAGCCCACTCGCTCGCTCTAATCCACTGAGCTTTAGCTGCTCTTTGAAATGTGAACGAAGAAGCCCCCTGATTTCTTTAAGATCAACGCACTTTCAACGTCTTTTCCGCTAAACTCTAAATTCGAAGGATGCGCTTAAGTTAAGTACTTCACGAGAGCCTCATTAGAGAAAATGAGCGCATGACGTTTGCGGTTTTTGAGGCGTTTGACGCATCGGGTCGACAGGAGACGGTCGACCCTCAGGCCTTTTAGGCTGCGATGCATCGAAACTAGGACGCGCCCGTCATTACCAACGTATTAACTTTGCTCACTCGGAGCGGAGATGATATAAGACGAGCATTCCAGTCACATCACATCACACGCGGTGTAGATGTGGCGTTCGGCTGACTCGGACGGTTTTATTTATAAGAGTGTGCGTGCATGTGTGTTTGATGGATGTCGCAGGATAACAAGCTGCTTCAGTGATGGCTGGTGACACGCACGCAGAGAAAAAGCGCACATGAGGAGTTAGCACTTCGTGATTGACTCAGTAATTTCTTCCTTTCCACACGCGTATTAGAGAGACGTGTGGGTGCGTGCGGTGATAAAGAGAGCTCGGACGAGAGCGATGGAGATTAGCTTCAGTTTGAAGCCAACGCTGTGGCAGCGTGGCGTCTACGAAACGGATTAATCCCGGATTAAACGGCCGAATCAAGAGCGCGCACGCGCGTGTTAAGCTTTATTTTGCACGTCCTTGGGCGAACGGTAATTTAGCGGCGTATCGCATCATCAAGGTTACTTCACGCTTTATTAAGCTTCTAATAATTGAGAAATACATTGTGGTTTCGGTAAGCACAGCATCGTAAATTTTACCCTCAACTTTTTCAGTGACTAAAGAATAACAGTCGCTGTATAACAGTCGAAGATTTTTAAACGTTATTCTACTGTTTATCTAAAGTGGTAAAATATCTAGAAATTCTTAAATGAAGATAAGTAGTTGACGAATAAATCATACATGTGTCCCATGGTGTGACATAGCAAAATTCATTAAACAAACTGTTAATATTACATTGTTATATATTTTTTATATTTATATGAATCATATAAAATAGCATAAGAGAGATTACTCTTCATTGTTGCCGTCACACCATTGGACACATTTCCATATTAGTCTGTCAACTACCCATTTACTTGACAAAAACAGTGACCTACGTTTTTTATTCTTGTTGAACGTTTTTTTATAAGCAAATACAGCCAAAGTCATTTAAGAAAAAGGTTCAATTAAATTCAATTTAGTTATTAGATTTTCACTGGATGATTTGTTTGCTTGTTTTACACATTACAAACGTACCTATTTATATATTTATTCTTGAAACAAAACAAAATATCCCGGGTCACTTTCCTTGTCAAATAAATCCCAAGTTCAAAATCTTTTTACAAATCAAAGTTTGAAGAGTCTACAAATTGAGTTTTCACGGCTACTTGCACAAAAAACCCTTCACCACAATGTTTGAGGAACATGAACACAATCCAATCTTGCAGGTCTCTTTCTGCGCATTCCTCATTTCAAAGGTGTCTGTTTTTTGACACGCGCTGTAAATAGGTCAGTGTCTATGTGACTGTCTCTGTCTATCCCGCAGAACGCCCCGTGAGTTTGACTGACGGAGAGACGCGCTGACGGAGCGGAGAAAGCAGTGCGGCTCTGACCCCGAACAATGAGCCTCGACGTGACGGGAGCAGACAGACGCCATCATGGAAATGTCACGGCCAACATCAGAGACCCGGCAGCCTCTTCTTTCATTCCTTAATCCAGGAGCCTCTTCTCCTGCGTGTCATACATATTCAGCAGCTCAAGTCCTTACCATTCTAATGAGGGCGAGACTAGCGTCTATAAAAGAGAGATACGGGAGGTGGGTGGGTGCGGGGTTCAAAAGAGAGAGGAGAGACGCTCTTTGAACTCCTGAAGAATGAGCGAGATGATGATGATGAAGAGATCAGGAAAGATGGATCAGATTAACCTGATTTCATCTCAGAGTGCATAGACGGCAGGGGTAGTCGTGCTTATTTTCAATGTCGCTTCGAGAGATTGTCCAGTTTTACGCGTTACATTTCAAACTTTTATTTACTCGAGAAAACACAGGCTGAAATGTGTCGATTTTGAGGTACGGTAAAGGTACAGTTCACCCAAAACTGAAAATGCTTCTGTCCTTTACTCACCCTTATTGTGACATACCCATGACTTACTTTCTGAGGAAAGGTGAAATTAAGAAGAATGTTTCCAAACAGTTGAAAGGACTATCATTCACTCGCATCTTTACTGTTCCATGGAAGAAATGAAGTCATACAGGTTTGTAACAACATGAGGGTGAACAAATGACAAAAAAAATTGGGGATGATTAATGCAGAAATTAGTGCTGTCACAACACCAACATTGTTTCTTAATTTCGATACTGCTACAAAAACGAATGCTAAACAAACTTCTTTTTTCAAAAGTTAAATAAAAATAATCAAATATTAGACTAAAGCCAAATATTTATCAATAACAAGAATAGAATCAGTTAATTTTTATTAGAGATGCACCGATTTTATCACCTTTTCCGATCCTGCCAGTACCGATTCTGAAGATTAAATTAATATTTCGTAACTTTCAGAATGTTATTAATCCAATATAATGACTATTATTATTGAACATCAAACTGATTATGTGTCTTAACATTTTCCATACATAGAGCACAAATCCATTACATTTTCCTGTCCTCTTTTGATTGACAGGATATATCGGTTTTTTAACAATCGTGCAATACCGATATTTTCCGATTTATCAGAGCATCTCTAGTTTTCGTAAGTAATAATGACAGGTATTGACAGTGATAGAGCAATACAAATTCATCCCTGCATGTGAAAGTTCACTTAAAATAAACTTACAAGTAAGGTAAAAACAAAAAACAAACATTTTACTGCTTACGCACATTACATCATTCCCTCACATATGTGACCGTGTCTGTAAAATCCAGATTATTTAATTAGGAAAGTTTGATGAAACATGAAAGTTTGACTTTATTTATTTATTTCACTATGATTTCAATTTTGACATTGCATTTTTTATATTTATCACAAGGGTTTTACACACGATTAATCGCATCACACTAACGGAGAAGACAACCATGGTTAAATTAATCGCTTTTGACAGGTAAAAATGAAAAAAAAAATTAGCTGGGTTTTCACCGGCAGTCAGTCAGTGCTCAGTACATTTCTGTACAAAGAATCACATTTTTATATTTTAAGCAGTTGGTTAACTAAATTTATATGGCTTTAAACGATTAATCGCATCCAGAATATAAATTTGTGTTTACATAATATATGTACGTGCATATTGATTTTTCTGTTTATTAACATGTACATATTTATGAAAAATAAGATTTTTATTTAATATATAATTTAAATTACATATTAATATAAATACATACATGCAAATATTTCCTTAATATATACATGTATGTGTATGTATAAATACACAATAAATATGCAAAGTACACAAACTTTTATTCTGGAACCGATTAATCAAGAAAATCGTTGAGCCTTTCTTAAAATTGACAATGTAATCTTAAAGTTATCATTGTTAACAGCAAGCTGAGAAAACAATAAGTTTGATTGACGTGAAAGGTGAAATTTCACTATTTGGGAGCGGGACCATCCATTTGTCTGACCAATAGCAGATGCAGGGTGGGGTGTGTTCAGAAAAACGCCGTGGAATTCTGTTTACTGGTGCTAGTGATACAAAAAGTGTTTACTATTGCTTGTATATGAGAAAGGAAAGAGAGAAAATCCAGGAGTATAAGAGAGACTAAAAAAGACACGGCATGCCAGACAAACAGACGCAAAGATGATTAGAGAAGATCGAAAGTAGAGATTCCAGAAGATGAATGGTGTTGTGAGCTGCTTCTGGCAAAGAAAGAAAGCTAACCTACATTTTTTGAAGATAAATACAGCTCTGTGGATTTAAGTTTCAAATACGTTGACTACCAATGCTTCAATACCTGATTACAACTAAAACAAAAAAAAACTTCTTACTGAAAAAAACGTTGTCGCAAAACATTATCATTAAATCAGAGCATCCTTAGTTCAAAGCCAAAAACAGGAGACATTTCAGATCCAACGAACCCGACTCAAGGCACATCTGCCTAAATGAATGCCGCAGTGGTGTGAAATCGGTCATTTTCATATCTCCTACACTCTTGTAAAAGTGGGAGACATGCGCCTGAGGTGTATTTTACGCAGCAAGCAGCGGGAGGCAGGAAGCGCAACCCGAAAGGCTCGCTGGACTCGCCATCAGAAGAGAAGGGGGGGCCCGAACGTTTCCTTTACAAACCAGATGTTTCATGTCCTGGATCTGGTTATTAAATGCGAGCAACGGTGCCAAATGTACATCTAGTGCACTCGAATCGAGTTTAGATAAGGACGGCGTTCCGAGGTGTTTGAATGTATAACATGGTATAGAGGGATTGTGATAGTTTGACTCGCTCTCGAGGGCGCTCGGGGGGCACTGGGGGGGACACAGTCGATCCATGTGTCATCCATTGTTGGTGTGACTGTGAGCAGGTGTGCAAAAATGATAAGAGAGACTGGGGTGCACTGTGGGTGGGGGGGTCCCATACCCACACACATGCGCAGACCACCAACCGTTAAACCGAAACCAGGTGCAGTTTCAGTCACGAGCTATTCCAAGAACGCAACATTGTGTTCTTTTCATTTACATTCGCAGGTATATATTGTTAGTAAACCGTCATGCTAGGAATTTGAACCCATGACCTTGGTGTTGTGCACATTAGTACAGTTAACACATAGAATTGGGTTGCCAAGACATTTTCTTTGACGACGTCTCGTGTGGGAGCACGTCCAAACAAACCACATGGACTTATATCCTCTTTCATTGTCACAGCCTGCATGATATTCTAATCAGGGATTTTGGAAATCCCTGAACATACTCAGCCCTCTTGATTTGCCTGCCAAGAGCGGTGGAGGAGAGGGGGTGAGACGGAAAGAATGAAAGAGAGCGTATAGTGCACTTAAAAGTCACCGGGATTGGTCGTGTCTTTCGGAGGAGCAGTCGAATGGGAGCGTGCATTAATAATGCACGGCTGCCTCAAAGAGTTCTCACGCAGGAAGCACAGAGGGTTCAGATCAGGGTAAAGAGAACAGGTCTGCAGAAAAAAACTGAGAACAGGAGTGAGGGAGAAAGATGTTAAAAAATAGTATAAGAAGCCTTAAGGTCTTTATCTTACAGTTGTACTGGATTACGTCTTTATGTTTTAGCTAAACTCCTCAGACGAAATGTACAATTGTATCATTTGTACAATTTGGTGATGTTATGTTGAACAACTGGTTATAACAACTAAAAATTATTCTAAAGAAATGAAAACTTGGCTTTGTAAGATTGTTATATATAACATTTTCATCCTCTGAAGTGATGTCACATTCAGGCAGAACTATAAGGGGCGATTCACATTTCGCGTCTAAAACCGTGCCGACGCGCCTAGAAAAAATAACGAACTTGCGTGCGCAAAAGACGCAAAAATGTGAATCCCCCTAAGACTTTAAAATATATTGTCGCTATCGGGTGGAAACCTCGCACACTACCGCTCAAAGGTTTAAGAACACTTGAATGCAGCCAATAAAAGCACAGTATAGAATCATTTCTTTTTGTTTCAACTTAATTCCCCTTTCCTTTTATTTCATCATTTTGATGAGTTTGGTATTATTCTAAATTGCAGAAAAAATATGAATAAGTAATAAGACAAAAAAGCGCTGCTTTTCAGAAAACGGAAAAAACTATTCTTATTTTTTTTTAATAATTAAACACTGCATTGTCAAAGTTGACCAGCTCTTTTTGATACGTTCAGAAATATTTGCAAACCTGAAGGGTGATCAATAGTAAAGATGCACCACAAATTATGGAGATAAGGTTTGCACCGAGATAGACGGTTTCATCGGAGGCGCAAACTGGCCCGAAGTTACTTTCCGGTGTGTGTTTGGTTATAATGTAAACAATAACTTTAAATTGAAGTTATACTCATATCATCTCTTATTGGTATTTCATTGTGTATTAAATGTATTTTAAACTTCTGAACAGTTATTGATTCATAACGTTTGTTTATGTTGTTGCGCTGAAACCGTCTAAATCGGCTGATTTCCCTAAAAAGTACAAAATCCTCTGTCCTAATACAACATTACAAAGTTGAGCATCCTTACAGTCCGGAAAAGTGATCACGGAGCAGCATTTGTCTGTCTGGCAGAGGGGGAGTGTTTGATAACAATCATTATTTTCGCAATTTGGTTTGGTTAACCAACAGGCAAATAGCTTCCTAGTCATGGGCTGGAATACAATTTTCATAATCCAATCTGAAACACGTGACATAATGTAAGCAAAACAGGTTGTTGATTCATTTTTATGTCGACCTTAAATCCATTTCAACTAAAACAGAGTTAATATTTACTATTAACTTGCACTACAGTCAGTGGTGATCCAAAAACAACTTTGTGACTTCCTACATCAGTCGCTTGATCCAAAACACACCTGGTGGTTCTATACAACAGCGGTCATTGTCCCACAAGTTTTTCTGGTCCCTTGGTGAACATTCAACGCTGTCGGTGAGTTTTAAACTTCTGTAACAAACCATCGACCGTTGACTGTACCCTGAGGGTCGCCAAAAACTACGCAAACGGAGCGAATCTGGAGGCGCTTCAAGAAAGCTCAGTATGGGTAATATTAGCCCACTAATGACTGCGATAAACATTCATTGCTGTCGGTGGGTTTAAAATGGATACAACTCACTGATCAATGAATGCAAACTGCGGTACAAGAACCTCAGTTGAAAGCCTGAAGGAGCTGTAAGTCTAATGACAGGAAAGGATTTCTGGGAAGTGCCCTGACAACAGAGTCCTTTGCATGGACCAGCAACGGTCATTGTGAGTAATTTATTGGGGTAAGGTAAGTGCACTTTGTGTCAAAAATATTTCACTGTATAACAGGAGATCATTAGACTATAATTGCTTAAAAAGGAATAGTTTACCCAAAAATACATTTCTGTCATTCACTCGCCCTCTTGTCATTCCACTGTATGACTTTCTATCTTCTGCAGAACACAAAAGAAGATATTCTGAAGAACGTTGGCAACCAAACAACACTGGCCTCCATTGACTTCCACAAAACTACTAAGACATTTCTCATAATATCTTTGCGTTTCACACAAGAAAGAGTCATATACACGGTTTAAACAACAAAAGGGTGAAAACATTTCTTGTTGAACATATCCCATGAGGCATGCAATTATTTTTGTAGGTTATCTGACTTTAAATTTTTACCTGGCAGAAGATAAAATAAGTAAAAGTTGAGTTTCATTGAAGGAGGAACCTGAGCCACATCTAGGGACCAAAGTATCTTGAAGATGGGATCTTTGCCACCTACCGAGCAATCACCCAAAATGCCGTTCCATAGCGGTGTTATGCAAAACATATACTTGCTGAATAATGTTTTGAACGGCAGGCATGGGCGTAAATCCCTGGGGGACGGATGGGACACGTCCCCCCCATCCGAGGGTTGTCCCCCCCAAAATCATTTAAAATCGCAATTTCTATTGTGAAAAATATATTGATGTATACCTAAAATAATGCAAAAAATGCTGATTACCGATGTACTTTTCCATGAATCTGCTATGTTAGCGATTTAAACGTTACTCAGCTAGTTAACGTTAGCTTGTTTACAATAGCTTGTTGCACAGTGCATCACACACTGCAACTAACACGCCGAAGCCGTTTCCCATGCATTGTTTTATTTGTGGCGATCTGGCATAATGTTAACATTAAGCGACCGATCCTTGCCATTCTGCCGACTCATCAACGAGTACAACACAGAATTTAAGCATCTGTCACTGTTACTGACTGTTTGGGTACACGAACATGAACATTAATGGCTTGATTGTAATTTGTAAACAACTTAAAAAACATTGCAATAAATGGTTTTGAAGAAAAATCTGCTTTTTCATTGAACCAGAGAGAAACTTTGAAAATAACCATAATGACGCAGTCTCCATGCTACAATAATGATAGCAGCAAGGCTTTGTTTACATATCTTTATAAGTACAATTTTGACTGTATTATTTGTGTTCTCTTCAAAAATTGCTCGTGAGAAATGTAATGCTTATTGTACCCCCCTTCTGTTAAATGAAATTTACGCCCATGACGGCAGGTACAACTTACATTTTCTTCAACAAAACAATGGCAACAGGAAACAAGATCAATAACTGTTGCAAGCCAAATTTAAACGTTCTTTGCCCTAATAAGCTCCATTCACTTCTATTATATGGACACAAATCCAATGCGGGTAGCAACGTTTTTTTCAAAATATCATTCTTTGTGTTCTGCGGAGGAAAGAAAGTCATGCAGGTTTGAAATGACAAAAGGGTGAGTAAATGATGCAAGAATTTTCATTTTAGGGGTGAGCTGTCCCTTTAAGAACACTGATTTTCCTCAGTGTACAACAGACTGAAAGTTCATATAACAAAGCTTAGCACTTAAAAGGTGTTTTTTTTCCCTCAGAGTTGTGCTTTGGCTGACCTCTCGACCAAACCTCTCACCTTAATCATGCTAAAGTAGATTCACCTCATACAGATCACAACTCAGCAAAACCCACAGATACATAAGCATGCGACAGACACCACCGTGAAGCAAAGCAACACCTTCTCCACACTCTTCTTTCTATCCTGACCTTCCCGCCCAAGCAAAAGGAGGAACACTCTGCACGCTCCTCTCCAGAAAAAAAACGTTTCCCCTTTTTTCAGCAGAAAGGCCGATAGAATCATCTGGAAACAATCCCAGCGTAATTGCCCAGTTTGCTTTACGTGCTGGGAAATTTCTAACACATTGACATTTTCCAGTCGGCCTAAACCAAGCTTTCGTTTCATTTTTTATTTTCTTCTCCCCGGTCTCGCTTGTTCTTTTCTGATTTTGTCTTTTACAGTGGAAAGTGTCTGAGGTAAACGGGGGACACGACTGGGTTCGTGTCTCTCTGCCGCCCATATGGGGATTTTACTATGGTGACCAGACCGAACTGGCACTCTGTCGTGAGTCTGAGAGGAGACCTGACTCACTGGCCCATAATAGCATTAAAAGCCACAGCATGCAAACAAGCAAAGTCTGAAGAGACCGTGCTGACCACAGTCCTTGCCTCTCATTTCTTGGAGTTTATTTTTTTCAACCATAAATTGGCCTTTTGGTGCAGAAAAGCTCACCGAGCGACCGAGTACAATGCACATTTGCTGGGAATGTTTTCGATCCAGGCCACTAAATATGAATGCAAATTTCAAATAAACATTGTACATGTCAGATTCATATCAGTACAGGCAGAATGGTAAATTTACACAATGTGAAGCACCGTGAGGCATACAAATCTTCTTTGCTTTAAGGGATAGTTCACCCAAAAACACAATTCTTTCATCATTTAAGTCATTCCAAACCTGTATGACTTTCTTCTGCGGAACACAAAAGAAGATATTTTGAAGAATATTGGTAACCAAACAACACTGGCCTCCATTAACTTCCATTTTATTGACATGAAACATTTCTCAAAATATCTTCCTTTTGTATTTCCATGGTAAAAAGGGAGCCATATACAGGTTTTGAACAATGTGAGGGTGAATGAATAATTTCTATTTCTGGGTGAACTATTCTTTTAAGAGAATCTTTAAATCTGTCCTTTTGATGACAGATCGCCATCTCTGTTTAAAATGTAAATTGCAGGTTACCTACACTTGGGTTGAAGTTAAATGACGTCAAATTGGCATTTCAAGCTTCAAAAGCACAAATTATGAATCAAAATTAATAAATTACATATTACGTTATACTGTTTATTATTCAATGTTATAAATCATTCATATAGGATTATCACAGTAAATCGGGGTAAGATATGGAGACCAACTGAACCCTGTTTTGATGTTCTTTTGCACTTATTATCAATTTTTGTTTATTTTCAACCAAAACAGTTCTGAATTACATATTTAATGATATACAGGGCTTCTGCCTTCAATAACAGTGGTATATGGACTAATAAGATAATCACACACTAGGCTACATAATGAAAAGAGGAAATGTGACTGTGGGGTTTAGTGACTGACTCACACTAGTTACGTTCTCCACTAGCGCTCACCAAACACACTGATGCGACAGGAAGTGACAAGAGGAACAGCGCGACCCACTTCTGCATGACCTGGAAGAAACCTGGCAGCCAGACTTCCAGTTAGACTCAGCAAACATCAAGCAAAAGGTGCTTGAAGCTTAAAAACACAGTTTCCATTAATCGCTAAGAAACTAGGGATACTTAAAATCAGAAACAACTTCCGTTTTGCTTTTAATACAGGTTTTCATTATAAATTACATAAGTGAAAATAGATGAAAAATGAATGACTCTTCAAAAATTCTGAACATTGATAATTGGTTTGGTGCACTAGGTTGACGGAGTTTCCACAATTCTGACACAACAGTGCAATGCACTTAGTCATATTTTTTTTCATTATTCTACCAAAGATAACATAAAATTAGGGCTGTTCAATGATTAGATAAATTACATGTCTGTGCACTATGCATATTCATTTTGTATTTATGAACAAATACACATATAGTACACATGGGCCTACATGTATGTATTTAGGAAATATTGGCGTGTATATTAATAAAAAAATATTAATTTATATATTTTCCTTATATATGCACATGAATGTGCATTTATTAATGCAAAATTAAAGGGATACTTCACCCAAAAATGCAAGTTCTGTCATCATTTGCTCACCTTCGAGTTGTTGCAAATCTGTATAAATTTCTTTGTTCTGATGAACGCAGAGAAACATATTTGGAAGAATGCTTATAACCAAGCAGATTTTGCCTCCCATTGACTCCCATAGTAGGAAAAAGTACTTTTTTTTCTTCTGTTAAACCCAAAAGAAGACATTTTGAAGAATGTCAGCTCAAAATCTGTCTGGTTATAACCATTCTTCCAAATATCTTTCTCTGTGTTCATCATTACATATAAATGTATACAGATGTGGAAGTACTCAAGGTGAGTAAATGATGAAAGAATTTGCATTTTTGGGTGAAGTATATCTTTACTATGCACACTACACACACATATATAATGTAAACACAAACTTTCATTGCAATTTATTGCAATTAATGATTGAACAGCCCTACAAAGATGATCACACAACATAAACGGTCTTCAAGTCAATTTTTAAAAATGGATATAAAAGAGGATTAAATGGGAAAAGAAACGACGAGAGAAAGTGTGCTAGAGAGAGAGAGGTATGTGTTTGGCCCTGTTATGTGAGGACAGCAGAGAAGCATGTGTTGGAATGAAGCCAAATGTCTGCATCTGGGTGCTGAGTTCACTGAGGGCACATGACAAGCAAAAGCCTTTTCAGCTCTCTGCTCTCTACCGCCCCCCCGTGCTTATGAATGAACTGCACCTGTCCTCATATGACACTTCAATTTGATCATTTATGCTTTGAATTATAAACATGCATACCCTGTGTTTTACGTCTATTTTTAGCTTTTTCTTCTGTGTGTGCGCATTAAAGAACAATGAAGAAAGTGCGTGAACCGAGCCAGACACCAGGCAAATAAAGAAATAAATGCATGCGTTCCATTGCATGCCCAGGTCACAAAACACAACCTCTGTGCCAGACGCAACTGAGAGTGTTACGACCTAACGCACAAATCCAAACACAAACGTTTGATGCCTCCCCGGCTTTAACCCAACACCCAGCGTGCTGACTGGCCCCCTTTCCCCCTAATCCCATTGGTCACGCCAGCCACACACACAGCGGCTATTGGATGGGGAGCTGCAGTATCCATGGAAACCAGAGGGATGGATCAGGAAGTTGACAGGTTGCTCAGATTAAGGGCAGTACTTTTCTTTTGTTTGGGGTTTAGGCCCTACACAACTCTATTAGCACTGAAACTAATGCTGAACTTAACCCACAAACCTGACGATTTTGTTTGCAGCTGGATTTGAATGAACAGTAGCTTAAACACATTTTTAACATCTCAAATAAATGCTCAACATAAAAACTGCTAATACATGACTGAAATGGCTATTAGACAAAGGCTATGATCAAACTATACTCCGTAAAAAAGACATTTCTTAATTCAGTAATTAAAACGTTGGTATTAACTGAACAGCTGGATGAAATCGCTTGCATGTGTATAATGTTTATGTGTATGTGTGTATTTGTATTTACAAGCATACAAATATGTTTGTGTCACATTTCTGCTATAAATCTTTGGAAGAAATCTGAAATTTGGGATCAAATAAATACATGCACATTTTAAAATGTCTAATTTAATGTGAAGACCATAAATTCAGGAAGGTTAAGGGAATAGTTCCTCCAAAAATGATAATTCTGTCATCGATTACTCACCCTCAGATTGATGCAAAAATGTAAACACATTTCTTTGTTTTGCTGAACACAAAGGAAGATATTTGGAAGTATGTCGGTAATTAAACAGATCTCATTCCCCATTGACTCTCTTGGTATTTATTTAGCCTACTATGGAAGTAAATGGGGAATGATTTCTGATTTGTTACTGAAATTCTTCCAAATATCTTACTTTGTGTTTGGCAGAACAAAGACATTTATACAGTTTTGGAACAATCTGAGTGTGAGTATATGATGATTGACTATTCATTTTTGAGTGAACTATCCCTTTAAGGAATGGACACATTACAGCCTGTGGAACAAAGAGAGCACACTGACGACATCTGCTGGCCAAAGTCACTAAGTGCAATGACAAAATGCTTTGTAAATTACAGCCATTTGCAACATCCTTAATGTACAAAATGCCTAAAAGTTATGATTAAATATGACTTGATGATATCCTTCCATTGCATTTTTATAGCTTGATATATGTTATGAAATTCGTCCCAACCAATACAATATTTATGTCCACAAGAACCTCACATGGGACATGGCAGTCTGACTAATGTCTGGCTAATAGCAACATGTTAAACACTCACTTATTTCCAAGTCACTTTTAAAAGGCATCTGCTAAATAAATAAATGTAAATGTAATGTAAAACAGCCCACCATAGTCTTTACATACTGTTTCAGGGTATAAAATTCTGAAAGTGTCCAAAAACTCAAATTCTGTGCCATGATCTCAGCCAACTTGGGGAAATTGATTGATTTTCTTTATTGCTGAAGCCTGGGAACTTTGTTTACTGTTTAACTGATAAAACCCCTTCCATAAATAACATAAAGCTTGCCAATAAATCACTGTTTGCTGTTTTGACGAAACCTTGCCATTTTTAAGTGTAATATGTGCATTAGCGAGTAGGTGTGAGACTACATTTGCAGTAATTGAGAGAAGTAGTGATCAAATAAAAGCATAGTGAGTTTATGTATCTTTGTGATTATGCATATGGAGATGTCCTAATATATTACACATGCAATTATGCAATGTGTTTCTGTGGCTCAACTTTAACGGGTAGTGAGTGGCGCTGACAAATAAAGTGTCTATTGAAATAAAATGAATCAAATATTTAAATAGGGATTTTAAGAAAACAGATACAGTGATTTTGAAACAAAGTGCCGTACAAAGTAGGTAGGTTAAGAACACAAGAATTTTCGAGAACACAGAGGCAGAATATAAGTCGGATGATTATAAACAATTCTTAAAAGATGTATCTAGACATGGAGTAACAAGGACCCCCTTTACAGCCCCATCACGCTTTACCTCATAAATCAATCTCAGGTCTCGGCAACAATATAGGCCATTCTCTGGAGCCCTGGTTTCACAGACCCCCATGCCCCTTCTCCCTGATCACAGCGTCCCAGAGGTTTACATATGGCAGTCACACTCAGGTCAGCAATGACTGACCTAAAAATGACCCTTTCCTTCTACAGCTGCCCCACCTGGCACTGCAGCTAACAGACAGTAAAACACAGAAGGACGCACACAGAGAAAAAGAAAGCGAGAAAGAGCCCAACAGAGTCTTTAGAATGACAAAAATGTAAATTGGAAAGAAATGAACTTGAGCTGAACCTGGTCCTGAACATCCTAAATTGTGAAAAAGGACCATGATAAGAGACACCAGACTCAAAGGGAATCCACACTTTCAGCCAGATAGAGTTATAAAATAATAATAAAATAATATTTAGAAGTATTAAAATATTAATAAAATACACCGATGTCGTAAATCTAATCAATGTGCTATATTAATAGCTTCACATTATTCAATTGTTTCGAGCATTTATGGTTAATGATGTTTTGTAAAGTAAAATTGTTGAAGTTTTAATGTTGGATAAGACCTGTCTTGCAGACCAGATCTCCAGAATAAAAAAAGCACATACAGTGTTGTATCTACACAGCCATACATATTTAAAATGAGACAAGATAAGCTTTAAAATCAGCAACAAAAAAAATAGAAAAGATATTTCTTAGTGTGATAATGAATGCATCTTTCTCGTTATGCCGAGCTCTAGAATATTTTATTGGGTAGAAATTGCGAATGGAGGAGGCCTTCAAATATTGTTGTGGGAGGTCAGAAAAGTTTAGATATTACACAGCAACAACAGGGCAACCAAATATTACTTTATAACAAACCCACCTTCACGTTGAGGTCACAAGCAGCCCCTTTTACACCACTGACCATGAGCACACATTCACAGGTCATACGCCATCTCAGAATGCAACACAAACTTACCAAATGTGTTTGAAACACAGTCAGTTCGAGAAACACAAAAATGCATATTTTGTTAAGCTTTCAATGTGAGAACTTTATCAAATCCGTCAGATCGCCCCCTGGTGGACATGTGATGTTGTTGCATCATAACCATAGACCAGGCAGCATTGATTGACAATGGGAGTGCACTAACAAACTGCATAAAGCATATAGCAAATCTATCAAAATATTTACTTTTCTAAAAATGAGAATAGATAGAGTGGTTTCACTTAATTCATATAAGAATGATCTATGCCAGTGGTTCTCAACAGGGGGGTCGTGAATGACTAATAATTGAAAACTAGACAAAATGGACAAACAAAGATATTTCTATTTATTTGTCCATTTTTATACTGAATAAACCATTTTCCAGTTTATATCAAGCTCTGAAATATTTTATTGGGTAGAAATGTTAAGTTTTCGTGAGAGGAAGGGGGGGGGCTTTGAATATTGTTGGGGGGCCTTGGAGTCAAAAAGGTTGAGAACCCCTGATCTATGCAGAGCTCGTCTTAAAAATTGTACAGTGTCAGAATTGAATAAAATAAACATACCTATCCCATGCTCCTCTATGTCCAAAGGCACACCGTGGAAACCTGCATACACAGACAAAAAAAATCTTGACTGAGACACTATTCTGGTTCGCATACAGTTGCATCAGAAACATGAAACACACAAGTAGACTCACTCATACACAAACAACATCAGATACAAGAGAAAATACACCGTTTGAAAAATGCCTGAAATATTCTTGGGTTGTGAAAATAACAAACATCTTCAAGTAAGCCGCATCTGACCATCAAACACATAAGATTTCATGATACCTATCAACCAAAAGTCCATTCCCACGTCAGTGGCTGTTTTTAATATAGGCATTAGGCTCTTTACATAATATAATAGAGAAAGAGGGCTCTTTTTCATCGGCCTGTGGTCTCAAGTCCTTCAGATAGCCCTCTGAGATCAAACAGCTGAATTTACGGCTCTGATCTCCCCTATCTACGTCAATTATGGTAAGGTGTCAATAAGCAACACGGCCCTGCTCAAACTCGCACTCCGCAGTGCTGCGTTGAAACACTGATTTCACTGAGATAAACATCTTCTGAGGAAACTTAAAAGCAAAACAAACATTTACAGTCACAATGAGATTTTAAAAACATATGGCAACCCGTAAGGTCATCGCTTCACATGGTAATGAATACTGAACCTCTTGGCTCTGTGACATTTTGAGATTTGAGAATTTACACTAGAACAAATAAAACCAATGATGATTAATAAAGTTTAATAAAACCCTAACATGCAAAGATATGTATTGATTGGCTGCTTAAAAAGACATAAAAATCGATTTAAAAGACCTTTATTGGACATTTTGATATAACTTAACAATTTACTCCAAGTGTACGAAGTGTCACATTTATTATGCAACATTCATGTTCACGTTTCACAAATATTTTGACACTTGTAACCTTTGTTATGACATGCAAATGGTAAAAACGCAAATGTATTATTTTAAATCAGACAGTAAGGATTGATGGAAACTCATGTATCAGACCATAACTCAATCAAATGAAATGACATTAAGACCACATGGCATCTCTTGCTATATGGGGTTCTATTGGAAAGCATCTACAAATCAATCTTTTTTTCATAAAACCTTGTATTTTATTCTGTGGACTGGTGGTGTGCAACAATCAAGTCTATAATGACCGGCAAGATCTAGGCTGTGACCACAAATTCCTGATGTCCTAAAATATGCTGGATGGGGGTGGTGTTACCGTTTTCCCAAGTTCAAAAGTTCACCTTTTACGAGCTCTTTAAGACCAGTGACCCCTGTACAAATAAAAACGTTCCTGTTGTTGACTCTTTTCCTCCTAAAATCCTTTTCTACTTGAAATTTTCTGCCAAGAAAATCGTGGGAAAAAGAATAGCCTGCTAAGGACATTCCTCCGTACTGTAAGGATGTGGCTTCACTTCATGTAACTGATGTTATAAACGTGGGCCTAAATGAAAATGACTAAAGTTACTAAACTGAATTAAAATGACACAATAATCACGATAAACAAGTTTCACGTCATTGTTTGACGTGATTTACGTAATTAAATGACATGACTGAATGACGCATGAAATGACAGACATCTCACCGTTGCCAGCCGTCCCAAATTGCTTCTTAAAGTCACTCCCGTGCATGTTTTCCACTCTTGTCTCTTGTTTTTCTTCATTCAGCTTGCAGTCTTTCCTTTATTCCGTTCATGCCACATACAAATGAACAGGGTCAGTGCTCACAGGAGCAAACTTTAATCTTTTCGGTTGTTGAGATCACACGTTCAATCTCGCACGAGCGTGCAGCGGCATCGTCAGTGTGTGTGGGCGTAGCCATCAGAGCTCCCGACATCCCGCAGCCAATCAGAGCCGCCTAGAACTGACGTAACACTCCGTGTATGCTGGGTTTTGTAGGAGGTTAGGACTTCTGAAGTGTTTTCTGTAGAGAACAAAACAAAAATGAGATTAGTATTTAGCTGGAGAAGTTTATCTTAAACTCAACACAAATGATGTTCCACTTACATATATTTCTTTTGGACATATTTATTCAGCACTGATAATTGTAATATATTGTCACTTTATTATTTTATTTTTCTCATTGCAATCTTTGATGGAGTAATAATTGTCATTAAACGATGGTATACGGCAGAATTATTATTTTTCTGAGGTTTTGATGTGTGCATTATTAGTAATGTCGCCTTTTGTAAAGTAGCCTATAAAGTAGGAAAAATGTTTGAAGAGCGATCAGTGCCTTGTTTTTTTCTGTATTCATTTAATATGCTTCTAATTATTGTTGTCGTCTTGGATCGCTTTGTGTTTTTCTTGTAATTACTCAAATTAAAGGAGGACCTGCTCAACTGTGAAATAAAAACAATAATCTACTTTAATTTAAAAATCCTCACGTGTTGTTATAATAAACACTTCCAATGGGTTGATCATTTTCTGTAGCCTACATTTGACTTTTATTCATTTAGTAGAGGCAAATTCACATTTTCGAGCATTGACATTTAGTCTTTTTGTTAATGCAAAACGTGTAATGTCCCTTTTTTCTAGAAAAATAAAACTTGTGTAAAT
This sequence comes from Triplophysa siluroides, assembly GCA_006030095.1. Classification (NCBI taxonomy): domain Eukaryota; kingdom Metazoa; phylum Chordata; class Actinopteri; order Cypriniformes; family Nemacheilidae; genus Triplophysa; species Triplophysa siluroides. Next base: position 1,042,754 of record VCII01000010.1, on the reverse strand, counting down.
GCTTATGTGTCCTGCATGTGCGTAAGGTATCAGGCTTCACGTCTTGAAATCATACAGGTTGGCGCCATAATGAGCTGTTTGTTTTCTCTTTTATTTATAATTATATTATATTATAATTCGGAGAAAAATAATGTTACATTAACGACAAGGGTAGGAAATTGTTTTGTTTGTGTGTACATTTTTATTGTAAATATTGGAGTCCGATTACTCTTAGATAAAAAGAGTGCTGCAGCATTGCTGTTCGTTGTCTCCACCGTGTGGTGTTCTGCATTTAATTATTTTAGGTCCCAAACTTTCTACAATTTTCTACCATTGCTTTTTCAAATACACGAATGTCATGAGGTCATTTTATGATTTTCGTAGTATGGTAAATATTTCAACCTAACGATCGCTCCAGGTGACCCCAATGAAGAAGCTTAATTGCCATTAAAGAAGTACAGGAAGTAACCAATCAAGCCGTCAATAAAACCATCTGGATGACGATCTGAAGTTGAAGTTGAACGTGTTTCTGATTCGGTGGCATTTGCGGCGGTGTTTAGGTTCACGCGCTAGTGGTCTCGTAAGGCTTTCCGTGTCTTGTTGCCGCGATGAGGTGGCTACTAATCTTCCTAGAATGGTTTGTGGATTGGGCACGTGGGACCTACTGGTATCTCGTAGGTAAAAGAAGTTCCCTATGCAAGCCTATTCCAAACCCTCCTGGGTTTCAAGAAGTTAGCCGAACAGCAAAGGATAGTGTGTTGAAACAAGGTACACTTTATTTTTTTATTTTTTTTTAAAGCTCTTGCAGCGATGGAATTGTGTGCGTTTGTTACAGAATTTAGTCTGGATGCTGTACCAGCCAACCTTGACGTCATTGTCGTTGGTAGTGGACTAGGTGGCTTGACCGCTGCGGCTCTGTTGGCCAAGCTTGGAAAACGGGTTTTGGTTTTGGAACAGATGGATCAGGCTGGAGGGTTGTGCCAGTCTTTCAGTGAAAAGGGCTTTGATTTTGATATGGGTATGTGTGCTTTGCCTTTCTTTCTTCAAGTCCATGTGAACGGGAGTTTGCGATCGTTTTGACTTCTGTATTTAAAATAGTGGGCGTGGCTTGTTTTTACACTGCGATTTGATTAGATGTATGAGAACAGCAATCTGAATTAAAATGGAATTGGAAACAGATTGACAGTTGAAGGATTTAACGGATGATGCAGCCATGCCGTCGAACATGCGTCATTTGAGATTGATAGTCACCAGAGGGCGGAAGTGCGTTTTCAGATTGGAACTGACTATTCTGAAGGCACATCATTTTTAATAAGAGACTGACCCACATTGAAGGGCTATTTACAATAAACGTTGCAATATTTCATGAAAAATGGGAATTGTAATTTTTTTTTTTTTATTTCACAGGGACTTTAAATCTGGTTGCTTCTCTTAAAGTCTAACGTAATCATCCTTTACTGTTTCTCCCAGCTTTTCACAATCTGGGACAGGTCCATGAGAACAGCCTTTAAAAGTCACACTGGACCAAATCACAGATGGCCGGCTGAAGTTTGTCGAACTTGAACCTCATGTGGATACGGTTGTCATTGGTATAGGGCAAGAGTCCAAGAAGTACACCATTTATTCCGGCAAACGAAATATGGAGGCTCATCTAAAAAAGCAGTTTCCTAATGATGCAAAGGCAGTTGAGAAGCTTTTCAAAATTATGAAGGTTAGTTATTTGCTTTTATTGCTTCTGTATGTCTGTCGTTTGGATATGTCATTGCATTTTGTTTTCTCTTTCCAAACAGATTTGCACAAAGAAGATCCATATGTTGTGCATGCTGAAGCTAATCCCGCTATGGTTTGCTCGGTTAATTCTGTGTACTGGAATCGTTGACTGGATCTCTCCCATCTTCAAGTACTCCCGATCCAGCACTGCAGATGTGCTCCGTTCCCTGACCAATAACAAAGATCTCCAAACTGTATTCTGCCACTTTTTCTCCGGTAAGTGCTGAACACGCCCACACCTTCATGTCTTTTGATGGCAATTTGTGTAAAATGATCCCTTCTATTGCTCTAATGAAGTTCTCCTTACTATTTGCCTAGGTCCTTCACCTAAGAACACCAGCTGTATGTTCAATGCAGTTCTCTTTCATCATTACAAGCGTGGTGCTTTTTATCCTCGAGGGCGGTGTCAGTGAAATCCCTTACTACATCATTGGGCTCATTCAGAGGCATGGTGGTAAAGTGATGGTTCGAGCACCCGTCTCGCAAATACTTGTAAAGAATGGCGCTGCTTGTGGTAAGGAATGCGCATAGTGTAGTTTTAGTGAGTGACCTTAACTGGTAAAAATACGGTTCTTGATTCTGTGTGTTAGGTGTGACCGTTAACAGCGGTGGTGTGGAGGTTGCTGTTCACGCTCCGGTCATAATCTCAAATGCTGGGGTTTTTAATACCCTCCAAAAGCTGCTTCTTCCAGAGATCCAGGCCCAGCCAGGTTATTTCCCTTATCTGTATGATAGTTTGTTTACTGTGTTCAGAGGGATAATCTTTGTCCTTTACAGCAATAATGGAGCGTCTACAGATCCTAAAGCTGGGCAAAGCCTTTTTCCAGGTGTTTGTAGGCTTCAATGGTACACAGGACGAGCTTGAGGTTACCTCCACCAACTATCGGTTCTTCAAGAACGATGACATTGATGCCATGTAAGAGCTTGTTGTTTTGGCTGTCTTGCAATACAAAATGTGTATATATTTGAAGAGTTTGGTTCCAAAATGAGAAGTTTATTTTTTTTGTGCCTTCCAATTAATATCCATCAAACTGCAGTTGCTTTGGTTTAAATAGTTAATGCAGTTTGTTCATAACTAAAAATACAGCTAACTAACACGATAATAACAAAGTTTAACAGTTCACATTTTGGAGCTAAACTCTTCATTGAGCATATTTTATTTATATCCCCTTTTTTTTTTTTTAGGGCTGATGAGTACTTTGCCTCATCCCAAGAGAGGGCCCCTGATAGGATCCCAATGATGTATGTCTCCTTCCCTTCTGCTAAAGACCCCAGTTCAAAGGATCGTTTTCCAGGTATGGAACTACAGGGGTTTAACATGGTTTGGGACCTGCTGCAAGTTTATTATTATAGGACTTGTCCATTTGATAAACGCATTAAACCTGAAACAACGATATATTCCTAAAATATGAAGTTGAGGTGCAAAAATGTACACAAATGGTGCATACTCTTTAATGTTAGTGTAAAATACAGATTGCAAGTCTTTAAAAAATTGATTGCCTTGCATTAAAATACTTTTCCTTTGTCCACGCTACTTGTATAAATAATTATAAATATAAAATATTCAATCTTGTTTGTTAAAGGTCAGACATGCATGGTCATTCACTCCATTGTGAAATATGAGTGGTTCGAGCAGTGGAAGGACCTTCCTGCATCTGAACTCAAGGCATATGAAGACTACAAGATGAGATTTGCCAACAATCTCTTCGACTGGGCCTGTGAACACTTCCCCAAGCTGAAGGACAAGGTATTGCTGTGATCCTGAATCAGTCTGTTGTGCTTTCAATTCCTTTTTTTTTTTATGACGCCAATTCTCTTCAGGTGGCAGTGATTCATGCTGTCAGTCCTATAAACATGCATGGCCTGAGAGCCCCGCGTGGAGCCATGCTGTCTGCGGATCACGATTTGGATAGAGATCAACCTATGAACATTGCCAAGAACCGGAGCTCTACACCTGTCAAAAATCTCTACCTGACTGGTAAGTGTGGTTTGAAACTAACTTCGAACGCTATCGGTTTTGTAAATGTTTGTGCTTTTTCTCACAGGGCAAGATGTGTTCTCCTGTGGCTACGCTGGCGCTATTCATGGAGGAATTATCTGCGCTTCTACTGTTGTTGATCATGCTCTTTACATTGACCTTATGCTCCACAAGAGAAAGCTTCCAAAAAGCTGGATTGAATGTTTGTTGTCCTCTATTGAGGGGAAATGGAGTTTTCTATTTCAAGCAAATAAAATGATCAGTGTCTTGCAATTTGTCTTTCTGATTTACTTAAATATGACGCATTCATTTATTGCCATCCTAAAAAGTGCTTGTATTTATTTGCCATCTAATTTGTATTACCCTTGTTTGGTGCCCATGTTTTTGACTTGTCCAATATTTGGTATAAATTTTCATGATTCTTGTAAACGCTCAACAGCGTTTTGCTTTTCTAGTTGCATAACTGGAAAGGATGGCATCTAAAGTTCACCTAAAAATACAAATTCTGTAAATTACTCCCCGTTGTAATTTTAAACCTTTGATTTCTTCCAGAAAACTAAGGATTTTGAAAAGTGTTGGAAGCCAAAAACTGTTGCTCCATATTGACTTCTATGGACCTGAAACCATTGGTCAATTTGTACCAACGGTTTTCTTACAACCTTTTTCAAAATATGTCAAACTGACAAGGAGACAAATTTCATTTTTGGGTGTTTATCCTATTGATTGTCATTAATGGAAAGGTGCACTTTATGAAAATAATGTGACTATGGTGTAATTGTAACACTCATTGCCTATTTTTTTTTTTTTTTTAATGCAATTAGAAGTGCAAGGCAGAGGAATAGTGTTGCTGTAAATCTTTAGTATGTGTGAGGAACTAGGCTTGTACACAAGACCAAAAACAAAGTTGTTTAAATATGACAATTGCAACCTTCTGTGGTTGAACTGTCTTTTTATTTACAATTATTTACAAAAGAGAAATCCACAGACATAAATTAACCGTATTAACAGTTGTCTTCCTTTAAAAAGAACTGGCGACCCTTCTCTTGGGCTTTATGTACAGTTGCTCCTTCGTGAATGTGATGGTCTTTAGAAAGCGGTCGCAGATGATGTGACCTCTGAAGTCATTTGTGGTGCTCTTCCCATATACGAGTAGGGGTTGTGATGGTAAAGGGTCCCAATTCTGTGATACGCAGGGTCTTGAAATTGTTCGGGTGCTCTGGGTAGGGCCGAGGGGATACAGTCGTAGTTTCTCCAGGTGGATGCACGTTGACTGGCTGAATGGTAGTTGAACATTGATGCACGGTATGCTATTTTGTACCCGCTGCTGGGAACATTGGAGCTGTGCGTTGTTGAAATCTCCTTTGTTGCCTGGCACATGCCAACCATTGGTGCTGAATAGACTGAACCTGAAATGAAGCATTTGGAAACTGAATTAATGGCTGTATTGTTGATACACATAGATGAACTTAAGATAAAATGCATAAACCAATTTATGTTGCACTATCACACAAATACGTGCTAGCGTTCTCATAATAAACACTTACTCATAGCTCGCCGATGTCCGCTGATCGAAGTTCTCTGTTCCGCATCACCGCTGATATTGGAGTCACTATCTGGGATGTCACTATCACCTTTCCCGCTGTCCTTCATGCTTGTCTGATCGATGGGAGGGATCCTGCTATGAAGAGAATGTCAAAATCAGACCATGACCAGATGTGTCATTGCATTTAAACAGGCTTTTGTGAGTTTATTTCATCTAAACAATGTAAATATTTGCATACAACAAACCTTATATGATGGCTTTGTCTGTCTTCGTGCCACATGGCAACAGAATCTAAATTGGTCCTCTTTAGGAGGGTCCGGAACAGCTGTTGGGAAAAAATGTGTTAGAAATCTGTGGATCACACATGAATGACATCATCATTGAAGAGTAAATATAACAGCAACAAGAAACCTACCTTGCTGTCCGAATCTTCACTTTGCTCCTCAAAAGATGAATCATCTCTAGTAGAGGTCAACTGCTCGCTGACCGTAGCACCAGATTCATGGCAACTGCCGGAATCAGATGAGTCCGTGCTGTTTGCTGAGACCGGAGATCTCACAAAGGCGCTCTCTAATCCATTATTCTTCCTAAAGTATGTCTCTCTTTGGCCGGGTCTGCGTGAGAAGGCGACCGCAATAATAGCAACCAACAAAAAGGCGCAACCGGCCCCGAGAAGAATGATAATAATAAAGGAAGCTTCGAGGTTTGTCTTCTGTTCTTCGCTTTTTCCTAAATCAGTCATTTCAAAAGACACGACCAAATGTTCATCAAACAGCTCTTCATCTGTGACCACAAAGCGTAAAGTGGCGGTGCACGAAAAAGGGGTCCTCCCTCCATCTGTGACCATCACCTTAATCTCCAAAGAGTCCCCTAGTTTGTGGCTCGGACTGTGTTTCAATGCAATCACACCTGTAGTTTTGTTTATGAAAAACATTCTCTCGTTGTCTTCCAGCAGGCTGAAAGAAAGCTTGCCGTTCACACCGTCGTCCAAGTCGTGGGCTTTGACCGTGACCGCAACGTAACCGGAAGGGGCATTGTGGGATAGAGGCACATCTGCAGAGCCGTTGATCAAAACAGGGTGGGTGATAAATGGAGCATTGTCGTTTTCATCCACTACTTTGACTTTTACTATCGCGGTGCTTGACCGAGGAGTCGAGCCTCCATCGCTAGCCTCAATACCCACTTCGATTTGCTTCTGATATTCGTAATCCAAAGACTGCAGTGTGTACAAAGAGCCAGAAATGGGGTGTACTGACACTAAAGAGCTTAGGGGAGCTCCGTCGACGTCGTTGTCAATAAGTTTGTATGTTACTTGTCCATTTGCACCGTCATCTAAATCACGTGCGACTAAAGTTGCAATGTAAGAACCTGGTTCTTTATTTTCCATGAAGGAAATGTCATACACTGGTTTACTGAACAGCGGTGCGTTGTCGTTTTCGTCGCTTACCCTGATGGTGTATCGCCTCGATGTGATAAAAGGGGGAGAACCGAAATCTTCAGCAACTACAGTCATATTGTACTCGGGAATCTTTTCTCTGTCCAAAGGAGCCGTTGTGACGATCATAAATGTGTCGCCGTAAGCCTGCTTGAGTTTAAAATGCTCGTGTCCGCTCAGACTCACGCGCATGTCTCCGTTGGTTCCGGCGTCTCTGTCCGTGGTGCTGATGAGAGCGACGAAACTTTCCACCGCTGCAGCTTCCGTGATGTACGCCACGCCCTCGCTCGCGGATGCCATCGGTTTAATGTGGATTTCGGGAGCATTGTCGTTGACATCCACAATTTCAACGGTGACTTTAGAAGTGGACGGAACAGAGTTGACACCTAAATCGTATGCTTGCACATTCAGCTCGTAGGATTTTCTGGTTTCGTAGTCCACAGGTGATTTAAGAGTCACCGCACCGGTGAAAATGTCAATAGCAAAGGTGTCCTGGATTTCATCGGCGACCCCGTCCACAAAACCATAACGCACTTCGCCGTTCGCGCCATGGTCGGGGTCCGACGCGTAGAGTTTGAGGAGAAGATAGCCGACCGGTGCGTCCTCGTGAAGCTCAACTTTAGGGGACTTGAGCTCGAACTGAGGGCTGTTGTCGTTCGAATCCAAAACGTTTACACGAACAGTTACCGAGCCCAGCTTCGGAGGACTTCCGCCATCGCTCGCCGTCACTTTAAGAGTGTAAGCGTCTTCTACATCACTGTCGAGATCTTTAACCAAGACGAGTTTAGGGTATGCGATGCCGTCCTCTCCTCGCTTTGTCTCGATACTAAAATGGCTGTTTTGAAATAAGTGGTACTCTTGGACGTAGTTGTGTCCCACGTCCAGGTCGTTCGCAGCTTCTAACGGGAACTTTGTGCCCACGGCTACGTTTTCGGCAATCTCGAGCTGTATCTCGTTACGGGGGAAGCGAGGAGCGTGGTCGTTGATGTCGCTCACCTGAACCTCGACGTGAACAAGATGAAACTTTTCCTTCGACACGACCACAACGTCGAAGTTGATGAGGCACAGCGGAGACCGATGGCAGAGGCTTTCTCGGTCCATGCGAGCTCCCAGCGTCAGACACCCGTCCTCCTCGCCCATGAGGATCAACGACGACTTCTCCTCCAGCATGAAACGGAAGACTGTGTTCTGCTGTTCGGATGCGTTGACTTTCAGGTCCAGCGATAAGTTGCCTATAAATGTGCCCATTGGAGCTTCTTCGTCTATGTTATATTTCATGGTTGTGCCACTCGCTGTGCAGAGCGCAACGACGACTAAAGTAAAACTGGCGAACAACTTCCTTTCCTCCATGTCTTTATCCTGAGGTGATTCTAGTGATACGCCATGCGATGTAAGTCTCCTCTCAGCAACGACCTCTTTGTCAAGTGACTACATACGTGTTTGTCACTACTGAATTTAAGTCTCTGGTTTATGCAAATGAGAGTCCACATCCACCAGTGGTCTTGCGCTGATGTGCCAAAAGGTGCTCGCCCACTTTTGTCACCCCACAGGTGTGAACTTTGCTTTTTCCAAACGGGTTCCTTATGGAGAATTTGTCCGTGTTTTTATCCTATTAACCCGTGTGTGGTGTTGGGGTCTGTGGGGCCATTTTTCAATGTTTACAAAAAAATGATGCAGTTGATTTTAACCTCACACATTTATATGTATTCATGATAAACGTGTTTTTTCACCCAATCATTTATTTCTTAAATGTGAATTGACGAGTTTAACACGTGAACAAGTGAAGTTTATTTCTGTAACGTTTTCACAGATTTATATCGTTTGAAAGCCAGTGTGCAGAAAAAAGCAGTGAAACAAACAGACAATAAGTATAAGAGTAGTACAATTAATAATAATAATAATAATGATAATATACAACTTGGGAAAGAAAATTATATGTGTCAAAAAATGGCAAATGTAAATCATATGCAGCCCCTGAAACCTTTCCAAATTTTCATTTATTCGCCATTTTTAGACATATTGTGGTCATTCCAGTCCAGTGTCAAATCATCATCCAACAGCAATCTGAAAGACCGACATCATACAAGACATCATATATTTTTTTAACTTTTCCTAAATACATGGACAAATATTTCTGTTGTAAATTCTTGGCAGTATGAGGTCTGATAAAATACACACCATCTTTTCTGTTATTTTGACTTGTTGCTTCAGTTTCATTTTCTGCAAATAAATGCGAATAGATTTTCTTTTACATTTGGGAGAAATATTGTTAGTAGTTCACAGAATGAAACATACAATATCAGGAAATCTGAAATAATAGATGTATTGGCCATGTTTGTTCACATACTCACTTTTAGGGATATTTAGATTAAACAAATATGCACCCAGTAATTCCTACGTGTGTGTGGGTCACCAATAAGGTATGAAATCCGTTTCTGTTTAATCTAGACCAAAGAGACTTTGCAAACTTGGACAATACTGAAATGGGTAAATTGTGTAATTTGCCTTTGAAAGGGGTTGGGACCAGACAGTGTCTTTGCTAGATTTAGGGTCTAAACAAAAGGAAAGGTGACAAATGCAGGTTTGTGAGTGCAGAGTGAGGTTTTGACACCATGTGGACCACAGAGCAAGACTGTCATGTATCAGTCTACCATCTGTCAGTGCTACCATCACACCCGTTTGTGTTTAGCACCTAACATTATACCTCAGTACCCAGGGCATATCAGCCTACAATGTTGGGTAGACTTTTTGTGATTTGATCTGTGAGGCTTATGTGGTTTCAAAAGTATATTGTTACCTCATAACCTTATAATATAATTAAAAGTCCACCTTGGAGTTTTCTTAAAAAGAAAGGGTTTTATCTTTGCACGCTTGAATAATCAACACACGGAAACTGATCTGATTTTTAAATACGGTGTAGCCTAATAATGAAAAAGTATTCATGTTTTAAGTTTCTGCTCTAGCTGTCTGCTAAATGAATAAATATAAATGTATCAGTTAGTACAAGAGATCCGCGGAAAAAATTAATAGACCAATCAGCATTTCTAGATGTATTGTGGCCAATCTAGTCCTGACTCATGTGTCTTATGAATTTCGACAAAATAAAACCTCAGGAGTGACAAAAAGTCCAACAGCAATGTGAAAGACTGACAAGACACATGAACACTGTGATTATCACATGCAAAAAATAATGATGTAAAATAAATAATGTTGTTACTTTTCCTAAATACATGTAGAAATATTACTGTTAGTATTGTTTGAAAGTGAATATAAACTTGTTTTCATTGCAGTATTTGAGGTCGGAAAAATTACAGAGCATCTTTTCCGTTATTTCGACCTGTTTCTAGAGTTATCTTTCCTGCGAATAAATGCAAATAGAAACAATATTTCTATTTGAAATTTGGAAGAAATATCGTTAGAAGTTCACAGACTAAAACAAAAATAATAATTTTACCTAAACACAAAGCTATAAATTGTAAATTCAGAAATCTGACAATGGTCTTTGAAATGGTCTCTTACTCTTTTCCGCAGCTGTATATGAGCATGCTGCTATGTTCATCAAATATTGTTGAAATAAAAACATCTAATAAATAAATAATCTCAATAACGTGGGCAAACCCGGTCTGGTTGTCACACTTTGAAAGGAAGAAATATTTCTCAGAGGGCAGTATATGTTTATGTACTCTAAAGTCTTTTGCTGCAAAAAAATACTATTTTCAGTCATAATTTTTTATAAAAATAACTGAAACAATAATAGACAAAATTAAACCATCATTTTAACAAAAAATCTGTAAACATTTAAAAGCATTTTGCATCAAAATGACATTTATTTTAAAAAGTTACGCTGTTTGGCTCAAATCTACCTTATCTGAATGTTTGTCAGTGTGTCTGTTTTTTGTTTGAAAAATAGGATAAAATTGACATTTTAGTGTGTGGGATATTGGACAATATTATAATTTTCTAAATGTCGCTTGCATACAGTAAATTGACTGATAATGCTTTTATTAGGTTAGCATTGAATTACATAAAGTTGACATTCTCTGTCCAATGAAGGCCTCAGATTTACCAGACCTTGTTTTAGCCTTACTGATACAGATGCAATTCGGATAATATGAAAATATGACAATTTCTTAATTTGTCTTTCTTTCCTTCAGTGAGTCATTATTTAAAAGAAAGAACTGACACTTGTTTGAAACCTCAACAGGATACTAAAGCTCAGATCATGTGATTATTAGTTTGTGTAATGGCATTATGCTGGCAGGATGAGCATTGTGTTTAGATGTAAGTTTCTGCAAAGGCAGAAGTATTTTTTCATTAGTTCAATATTTAAAATCAGAATGGAACAAATGCGTTTAATAGCATTTTAACTGTTTGACGTTTAGTTCAGAGGTTATATGCTTGTCAGTCATTTTTTCCCCATTATTATAGCTGATTTATCTTTTCCCCAGTAAGTCTTCTCTATATATATTTTTTATTTTGCACTTTTAAGCAGTATGTTTCAGAGAGAAATGCAGACTATCACACATCATTTTGACTGTTTAAGCTGATCTGAAAAGTTGAATCAGTGGGACTACACAGTGACAAATGGAAAGGTGTGAGAGCAGATGGGAGGGTGACACGTCAGGACACTCAGTTACTTAACACCTCTGGTACCTAGCGTGTCATGGGGCAGAAGCTGAGAAATAGTTTACCCAAAGAACACTAGTTTAGTATTTCAGTTTTGAGAATTTTAGAACATTAAACTGTTATACTTAAAGGGCATGTTTTTGTAGTAGTAGGCCTAACATTTAAGTTTAACATTTAGGTAGCTTCTATAAATGAGTCTTAGAAAAAGCCTGGCACTGTTTTGATGCTGTTTTGATATGATTTTTATTTAGTCTGGGGGTAAATGTTGTGTCTCCATGACCTCCTACCGAATGCTAAAGGTCATTATCAAAGTTTGGGCTTATACAAATTTGACTGAGGACATCAGTGTAAAAAAAGGTTGAAAGTTCCTGTAAAGATATTACTCAATACGGCAATACCTTCTTGTCTTTCCATTTTTTAACCTACAGTATATGGCTTGATAGAATGCATGCTGCATATTTCTTTACTTTAATTTGATCAGCAAATTTAATAGAAGTGTTTAATAGATTTAATTAACTGCTCCCTGTTTGAACATTTAAAATAGTGGTTCTTTGATTAATCAGGAGATTGTTCATAACTCATATACGTGCGGCACAAAGCGTGCATTATCTGCTCATGAATTATTGCACAATTTAATGCAGATGCACTACATATTTTTTACTGCATATCTGAAATACACAAAATCTCTGGAAGTTTCAGACATTCCTAGAATGTGAATGTGTAAAATGTTTGTATTTGTGTTTTGATTCGTGTTACGATATACAGTATGTTGTAGTATGAAAGTGCACATACGATGATCAACCCCAACATGGAAACCAGCTGTGTGCAATATCCTGCAAAATGAGGTCACTGCCGTACGGGAGCACCATTGTCAAAGGGGTGTCGTAAAGAGGTGTTAGCCACTGCTTTACAGAAACACTGCACGTGGCCTGCTGTTGTAGAGATGCTGTGACCAGTCGTGTAGCCATCAGTATTAATTGTAGCTCTTTCTAAAGTCACTTTTTTAGAAGAACTGACTATTTAATTTCTGACTAATGTATCTAGGTCATTCTTAAAATGTAACGCTGTGACACGATGCCATAGAACATTTTTGTTCTGTGTGGTTCCTTAAACATCCGTTAACATACACAACAGTGTAAAAAGATTATAAAGACTATAAAAGGGTATAAACGAAATTGTTCTTTTATGGTTTTTTGAAGAAGCAAAAATGGTTATTCTATGGCAAAGGCATGTGAAAACGTAAAACATATCTGAGGTTTCTTTCTTTCTCAAAACACCCTTAAATACATACACTCAAATACTTATTCTGTTAACCAATCTCAGGGTTACCTGGTCTAGATTTTTTTACCTTAACCTTAGATTTTTATCTTTACCAAGTAACACAGTGGACAGTAATTTGGCTGACAGTCTTTAAACATTTCGTGCCTGTTATCAACATGGAAGTAGAACTGCCAAGCATGTTGTGTTTAGAAACACATTTTCATGAACATTACATATGTTTTAAAACATTAATAAAGTTTTACTTGCAGCTATAATATTTCTGTAACACTGCTGACAGTTAAATAATCCACTTCTCACAACAACACAACTATTTGGGAAAGCAGAGAGGAAAATCCCTCAAGTCTTTCATTCATGTGAGAAAAGTTTTCCTAGTGGGTGACAGTTGACAATAGTTTCTCGGACACGCATAAAACAAAGTATATCACAACAAAGAACTTGTATTTATTTATTTATGTCACCTTCCAAGGGTTTCAATGCTGGTCACATTGCAGTACAAAACATGCCCGTTAGGTGTCAGTGTTGTTTATGAAAACTCTATTTTGCGACAACCAATGCTAGTTTTTAATTCTTTAAAACACTCCCAAACTGTACACAACGTTGATGCCTTCTTTTTAAGGTCAACCACTACAACGGGAATCTACATCTAAAAGTGAGTATGCTTTTCCCGTTATAAAAAAAAATCGTAATTGAAAATAGCCGGGAAGGGTGGAGCAGAGGAATTATGGATTTGGGCGTGAGAAATGCAACGTGTGCTATTATATGAAAGCAATGGCAGACCGCTGGAAATACATGTGTTCAGGGGATCTAAAATTGAAATACTGCATACATAATCGATCTCGAGGTGATGCTTTGATCATTTAAATCTGCTTTTAATTCTTAACGTTGTCATTACAGCGTTTCTTAAAGTGTATGATTCCATCTGATTCTAGTAGATGAACAGATGATAAATGTGATAAAGACGGTTACTTTAAACTGAAATGCAGCCTACATGTTATTCTTTTAAAGACAAGTATATCATTACATTTAAGGTTATTTGATTCTCCTTTTTTTTTGCAGTGAGTCTTAAATGCACAAACAGCAATTTCTGCAGTGACCAAACCAAAGAGAATTAATGAGCAACAGAGGACTTGAGGGAAACACAAAACTGTCCTGTTCTAAACCATTACATCACTTGTTTTGTGCCAGACTAGTCATTGTAGACTTATTCAGCAGCATTAAATGACAGTAACACAACAGATACTGTAAGTTATAAGCCGAGGGCAATTCTTAAGAAGCAGGAGGGAGGCGAGCTGGAGAGTGGGACGTGACCTTTGCTTGTTGATCACGTAATCTGACTGTTAAATATTTACTTTGGATGGAAGAACAGAGACTAAGGAGAACGAAAAGGAGAGAGGGTGGATTTACTGAGCCATTGAAATAAAGCAGGAATTGAGAGAAAGAAGGAGAAGAAGAGAGTCATCTAAATATTATATTTAAGATTAGTTTAGCTTGATAAAGAAATCGTCCTCTTATACCACAGGCGTCTCAAACGCTTCTCTCTGGTAAGTGGGTTTCCTATCTTTTGGTTTGTACATGTAACAATAGTTCCTCTGTAGGTTGCAGTAAGTCTTCTTCTTGGATAACTTTCATTTGAAGCTGCCACTGTCTAAAAGTTTCATCAAAGTTAACATCTTATTAACATATGGCTTTCTGTGTTCACAAAGGGGTTGTTTACTAAATAGTGGGTTATTTACTATAGAATAGAATAGAAGCGACTTTTCTTTATATTAAAAAAGGCAATGTTTATCACAGCTACCAAGCTTTTTGGAGAACAAGGACTCACATTTCAGTCTCATTCAACGCTACCATGGCTTCAAAAGACTTTGAATATACTGCAGTACTACATTTCGACTAGAGTCGTGTGGACGGTTCTGACTATATTTATTGTGCATGGGTGGAGCTTTTGGTGCCCTTGCACCTTCATTTCTAAAGTTCTCACAAGGGTTCGGACTGACACGAGGATGAGTAAATGATGTCAAGTTTCTGACATCCATTAAATCAAAGCCATATCCTCTGCAAAACAATAACATTATGGGTTTTGTAGGTTGATGCAGTTATGCCGCTGGACTCGCGGCTATCTGGAAATCATCCGCACACATTTACTGGACATAAGTGGCCACTAGACCTCACAGCCAATGGAAATAATGTGTGTGAGCATGCGTGTGTTGTGTGTGCATGACTGTGTCTTAAAAATACTTTCAATGACAGATTTGACATGTTTTGTTTTTAGAATTACACAATTGATGTTAGATCACCCACTGACTGCATGAAATAAGGCCAGAGGTTGCAGGCTGTAATTAGAAATTAGGAAAATGAGATAGCTGTGCATTGCTGTCAGAGAGAGAGAGAGAGAGAGAGAGAGAGATTTGTGCCCTCCAGTAAACAATGGACTAATATATTTCAGATCAAACTGGCCGTCTTGTGTGTCATTTTCAAACACAAGAGGGTGTTTCTCTTCTGCCTGCATGGACATTTCTATTATTTCCAGCTGTTCTTTTGTGTGCATGTATATATGTGTGTGTGTGTGTGTGTGTGTGTGTGCATGTGTGTGTAGATGTGTGTGTTCAGGATGGAAACTATTACAGAGCTTTAGACTTGTTAGGCATTGAAAGTTTCTTGTATGATTCTGCCCAGAACAGCGTATTACACACAAGCAGAGAATAAGACACACACACACACACACACACACACACACACACATGCAGGCTGAGTCACAGAGAATAGGAGTAAATTGCGAACGCCCCTCTAGCTGTAATTCTCTGCCTCTCTCTTTCTGTTTTTTCCATTCCTGGGAAACTTCTCACAGTAAGTACCAGTCTCAAACTTCTCCTCATACATTCTCTTGTTTGTTTTCAAAGCAAAGAGAATTCTCCGATTATTTGAGAATTATCCATCATCTTTTTATTTGTGGTTTGTAGAGAAGGATGTTGAGACAGCGAGAGACCTGCCGTAGCCTATAGTAAATATCCAGTGTTTTTACCATTGTGAAGCTTAACTTTGCCGTCAGGATATTTTCTTGACAGTAATTCTGCACCACGAGTAGCCGTTGATCCACTAGATTCTTGTGTCATTCAGACTGGTCTTCAGTGGGACTTTAAGGAGGCCCCGCCCACTTTTATGCAACCTGACTACTTAACAAAAAAAACAACCCATTGACATAAAATGTGGATTTGAGGTCATTATTTGATGTGATATGAGGGACAGAACTAAGCTGGTAAGTCAGTTATAAAGCATAACGTAACTTCTGAATGCCACAATGAAAATCTGAATAATGTATTTTAAATGCATTTGATGCTTTGTTTAAAAGGTTTTGGATATCTTTCAGTTATTTGTTTTTCCCCCATAAAAATGCATGGGTTACTAACCAGGGCTTGTGTCTCCACACAGTAAACAACACTCTCATTGGCAATGCTTGTGGTGTTTCTTTAGATAAATAAAGTCACTTTTGTCATTCTCTGGACTGTCATTTATACTCATTTTATGGATGCACAGTAGTTTGAAGACAAGTATTTAAATGTTCAAGTAAACTTCTCTCCTCTTGAGTGTTTTAACAGACCTACTGTATAACCGCTTGTCCAGGGTAAATGTTTATCACGGTGGTGAACCATATTTCCTCTTATGCAATCCTGAGTCATGCTGTGGTGTCATTTCTGCCGTAGTTAGCCCGCATTCAGATTAACCGGAGGCTTTGGCAACATTTTGTGGATATTGATGCAACATGTTGTCTGTAGTGACTCTATAATTACTTGGTCTGCGACATTAGCATCACCAAAAATGAAAATAATAATGTCTAGATTATAGTACGTCTCAATGTCTGGTTTTTATCTATATTACAATGGAAACATTTTATTTTTATTAACAATACGAATGTTGATCTGTTCTCGCTCTTATTTGGTGGTCTCACATGGTCAGTGCTCTTTACATTGTCACAGTGTGTTTTTCTGTTTTACATCGTTTTCTGTTGTTGTGATAGTCTGGTTTGCACACACACAAACACACGCGCTGTAAGATTATACCGTTTAAGAACGGTTTGCACTACCAAGCCAAACCACTGAATTATTAAGTACTAGCTGTCTCCCCAACATCTACTGGTGCTGGACAGACTACTGGAAATTGCCACACATGCATTGGGTAGTTCCTTGGGGAGTTAGGAATCTTTACTATTTATGCACAGTCATACAAAGAAGAAAACTATTGAACAATTGAAATGAACACTTTTGTTGTTTTGTTGCTTTGTAAAAGGTTGGTGTGGCCTAGTGGTTAAAGAAGATCTGGGCTGGTAACTGAAAGGTTGCAGGTCCATTGTACGCTTTAATAACTACTCTGTAAGTCACGATACATTTTTACTAATACATTTTAGTAGATGAATTACTACTTATTTGCTCAAACAGATTATGTTATCATGTTTTTATTGTGATTTTGTTTAGTTATTTAACTTTATCAAACCCAACCCAACTTCAGTTTGATTGAGATTTAAACATTTTATCTGGTCTTGCAAATGAACTCTTCCCTTGTCAAACTCAACTAGATTAATATAAAGCTAAGAAAACGGCATTCACTTGAATCCAGAATGAAATGATACTCTTATTGCAAGCAGGCAATTGCTGAGCCATGTTTACGCTTTTTGGAGAAATCAACCCACTTCATTCTGTTATATTACAGTCCAGGGCAAAACTTTGCAATATCAGAAAAACAAGCTGACAGAGCAACATAATCGAACAAAAACGGATGAAACATTGGAGTATGATTTCCAACAATCCTGGACAACTGCGTTAAATGTGTATTAGATGAGATTGTTTGGACAGTCCAAACCTGTTTTAACTCACCAGGGGCGGGGAAGTCAGTCATAACGTATGTTTCCAATAACAAAGGCATTTTTTATCATCATATTATCATTTGTGGTTGACTGTACAATATTGAAATAATCTCTACCGCTGTGTGATGCAGAGTATGACATTATCACTTATTATCACACTGTTTCTGAGAACTGAACACACGTCTACTCTGCAGTTGAAGTCTTAAGCAAAAATTACTTCCTTCCTGATTTTCTCTTCTACACGGGCAAATGCAGGCAGGCGCAGGCAGGCCAGCAGTCCCGTCATTCATTCTTCCTTATTCCCTTCCAATCCATCCATTCCTTCATTCATTCATTCATTCATTCCTTCCTTCCTTCCTTCCTTCCTTCCTTCCTTCCATTCCCTCCTTCCAACCTTCCATCCTTCCATCCTTCCTTCCATCCTTGCTCATACATGAAGGAATCATGTCCTTCCTTCATTCGTTCGTTTCGTTCATTCATTCATTCATTCATTCATTCATTCATTCATTCATCCTTCCTTCCTTCCTTCCTTCCTTCCTTCCTTCCTTCCTTCCTTCCTTTTCCTTCTTCTCATTGGGATTCATGATTCATTGATTCATTGATTCATTTATTCATTTATTCATTTATTCATTTATTCATTCCTTCCTTCCTTCCTTCCTTCCTTCCTGCCTCCATTCATTCATTCATTCCCTCCTTCGTTCCTTCCTTCCCTCCTTCCTTCATTCATTCATTCATTCGTTCATTCATTCGTTCATTCATTCGTTCATTCCCTCCATCTTTTTTTCCCTCATTCATTCCTTCCCTACTTCCTTCCTTCCTTCCTTCATTCCTTCATTCCTTCATGTATGAGCAAATAAAAAATCTCTGACATCATGGATGCTTCTCTGTTTTTATGCTTTAAACCAGGAGTCTTCAACTAAAATCGCTTGAGGTCCAGTAAACGAACCCTTCTTCCAGCCGAGGTCCAGACAATTAAATACCTGAAAAAAAAGAATTGATGGTTTTTGGCAGACAAAATAAATAAACATGTCTTTTCATATCTATGACGGCATAACAATGTCTGACAACAATATAATGAAGGAAAATGTGCAAAATGCCCTAATCTCTAAACCTGAACTGAACATACATTCATTTCAACATTAACAACTTTAAAAGAAAACTAAAGTGTTGTCCTCATCCTCATAACATTTCAGCTCTTGTGGCTGTTGCAGCGGAAACGGGGTTTGTTTAATATTTTCTTTTAGTTCATGCCTTTATTTTCCTTCTCAACGGGTTTCACACGCAGCCTCCATGCACTCTTTTACTAGTTTCCCATCAGCAAAGGGTTTGTTATGTTGATTGTTTGTGTTTTAATCTGGACAAAGACAATCTCCTCAGTTCATGGTCCCTGCTACAGTGTTTTTTGTCGATTCCTTGATTCAAATCCAAGAATGTATACAGTCAGGAATTTGTTTCTGTTCTCCTGGTTATTGGCCATGTATGGCCAGATGCACAGAACCTGAGCAGCTAAAAGAAAAGCAATCTGAAGATACCCAGCGGTCAGAACAGTGGTGGAAAAGAGCTCGAGCATTTGGAGGTGGATGATTCACCAGACTTTAACCCCGTGCTGTGAAATATCACCTCAAAGTCACAAAAGGCTGACTGCCTATTCAAACTCTCTTTAGTGAAGGCAGCCAAAAGTGAGTCTGGCCTTTTAACACAGTCTACACGTTACCACGGCAACCTGTGTCAGCCGGGAAGTCCTTTAGTGGTAGAGCGAGGAGAGAGAGAGAGAGTGTCAGTATGTGAGACTGTGGGACTTAACAGAGGTTAAATAGACAGGGAGCCAAAGCGAGTGAGTGAGTGAGTGAGTGAGCGGGAGACATAAAGAGAGAACTGACTGTGACGGCACACACACACACACACACAGAGAGAGAAAGAGAGAGAGCAGGTTGAACCTGAAAGGTTATTTTCTACACAGCAGACCAACCCATGCTTTGAGAATTGTGTGTCGTCGTGAGAAATCTGTGCGTTGTAGCAGCGTTGCACACACAGAAACAAACCGGTGAGTTGGATTTTCCATCTGTTGGCATGAGTTCATCAAGTTATTTATTCATGCAGTTCATTCAGCGTTTTTGTCTCAAATTTTGCCAAAGTTGTTTTAAAGTGGTAGCACATATTACTTCTCAAGCTGATTCAGAGTTGACTTGGATGGATTAAGAGAAAGTTTTCAAATAAGTGTGAGACGGAAATAAGTGTATTCTGCAGGAATATTTGTTTGCTTATGATACTTGTTTTAGGATAGTTGTTGCATGCTCAGGTCTGGAGATTACTGAGACATTTGTTGTAGCTCTGTGTGCTGATAAATGATCTGTTGATAGATTTTTGGTGTTAACAGTTTAATGTGACTAATTTTATTAGTTTATAGTGCATTATTGGGTATTATTAATGTATAATATAATAAAAAATGTATTGTATAAAAACAGATGATACAATATATTCTTAATTCATAAAAGACTTTAGAAATAATAATTGAAGATAAGATTTCCATGCAAATTCTGGTTATCTCAGTATGTTGTCTGTATGTTCCAAAGAGCATCTTGAGTGGAAATCCGAACTTTCACACTGTCAGTTAATATGGTCAATGACACATTTAATCAGTGGCCCATGCTTTTGTCTTACAGTGTGATTTGAAATAATTCGAAGATAACACTTTCTGTTCATTTTTTAGGTTTAAATAAGAACAAACCCCTTCATTTTTTAGAGCTTTCCTACCAAATTTGGTTGTTTGGAAGTATTGATTAGACAGCGTGACAAATGGCAGTGCTTTTGGGATTTTAAATTTACAGGGCTTTTAAATTGGCGGAAAAAACCTTTACTGTTTAAATGATTGAAAACTGTAAAGTTGACAAGCACTTTTTGATACTTTTTTATGTTCTATTGCTGTATAAGATTTTGAAAGCCTGTTAACGGACAGTTTTTGGAGTTCTTATAGAAACTAGCTGAGTAGAATAATAGAATACCGAAGCTCTTAAAGGGACAGTTCAGCCAAAAATAAAATTCAGTCATCATTTACTCACCCTCAAATTGTTCCAAATCTGTATACGTTTCTTTGTTCTGATGAACACAGAGAAAAATATTTTGAAGATTGCATGTAAGCAAACAGTTCTGGGCCACCATTGACTACCATAGTAGGAAAAAATGCCAATGGTTGCCAGGGCCCCAGAACTGTTCAAAATATTTTTCTCCTACGTTCTTCAAAATATCTTATTTTTTGTTAGACAGAACAAAGAAATTTACAAAGCATTTTGTCCTACTATGGTAGTCAAGGGAGGCCAAGAACTGTTTGGTAACAAGCATTCTTCAAATTATCTCTCTCTGTGTTCATCAGATCAAATACATTATTACAGATATGGAACAACTCGAGGGTGAGTAAATTAAGACAGAATTTTCATTTTTGGTGAACTGTGCCTTTAAGGTGTCTCAAAGTTTTTTACAGGGTTCTGCCAGTGTGCCAGTTGAGGAACCCCAGATATTTTAATGTTGCCAATAATCTCAAAACTGACAATCAAATGTGCATCAAATCCATCCAGCTAATATTAAAATCAAGTTAAAGGTGGGGACAGGCTGCATATTCCCACAATTCCTTAAAAACGGTATTAATTATGGCCATGTTTTCTCCATCCTAAAAGAGCTGTAATCTTATTAAATATGCATATTTGCATCTGTCCATTATCAGGCACATGAGAACAGACTTAAGTATCAGGTCTCACAAGTTATCTTGTGTTCCAGTGACAAAAGCACAAATTCCTCTGTATGAGAGACGGATCAAAGGGCCTCACTTGTGAACCTGTCAAATCCATCTGATGGATTACAGCAGCACTCACAGATCTCACTGAGATTATTGTCGCGTGATTTGTGTATGTGAACACATGAGTGCTTTAGTACATGCACATGCGTGCCACATCATAGAGTGCCCTCTTGTCCTGATGCACATCACAGCCTCTGATCTGCATCGTCAGGCTCATAAAGGAACACATAAGATTGTGTTCAAATTCAAAATGTGACGTCACACTTCGAATGAATCGTCTTCAGCGGGTCTTCCCAGACGTTCAGCAGCCTCTGCTATTTATAAGGTGTAGCTGACTTTGAGATTTGCCTTTATCCATATGAAAACACATTGAGGAAGAGCTCATCTTGGCTCATGGGTGTGAGATTGTTTGTGGGGTCCATCCTCTCCTCCGAGCTGAGCGATGGAGGACCATACATGGTGTTCAGATGGACCTGTGTGTGATTAATGTGCGTATCATGCAATAACAGCAGATTGTAAACAGACACACGGCAGGGCCTTGTATGGTGCCTTTTCACATTCAGGAAGAAGCAGAGAGATCGCGTGAGCAAGTCAAAGGTTTATTCGTTTGCGTTGTTCTGTTGTTTTGTTATCTTAAGTCATTTCTCTTTACAGACCCACATTTACAACTGAAGTACGTACGTTAAAAAAGTAAATGTCCTATAAAAACGCAGAACTGTATTTTTTCGTAATCCCCTGCTAAATGAGTTGGGCTATGTGCATGACCTATATGACACACATTTTAGTAAGACATTATGAGCATAAAAGGCCTAAGCTTGCCTTGAATAATAATATTATTATCATAATAAATTACAATATGATTTTTTATTCTTTTCTATTTTTCTTTATTTCTATGTAATGCAATCTATACATGGTGAAATCTCTCTGGTATTTGGCTCAGTCTTATCTCATAAGTGTGATGTAATGATTTTATTTTATACTGTCTCCTAACCCTCACAGAAACTCTCCTACATTTACTCAAATAACAATCATTTAGTTTGTTTAATAATCAATTTATGTCATGGAGAATGCAGTCAGGATTAGTCACATGCACAATGTGTGTTTGCTTTAAAGGTCCAGCGTATGAAATTTAGCGGCATCTAGTGGTGCGGTTTCAAATTCCAACCAACGACTCAGTCAACCCCTCCCCCTACCTTTCACTACGGTGGCTGACACAGAACTAAGATGTCATTACGTTTTCGCTTATTTGCTGAAGGAGATAACGTATTTACGAAATGCGCTCTGCAGCAGTTTGTCCGTTAAGGGCTACTGTAGAAACAACATGGTGGATTCCATGTTAGGGGACCCGCTGTGTATGTAGATAGAAATAGCTCATTCTAATGTAATAAAAACATAACGCTTCATTATGTTAAGTCTTTATACACAGACATTATTAATCGCGATTAATCGCATCCAGAATAAAAGTTTGTGTTTGCATAATATGTGTCCGTGTATTGTCCATATTAATTTTGTATTTATAAATACGAAAACATACACATAATGTATATAATTTTAATACAATTTTGAGACGTATTATTTATATTTAACAATAACTTAAATTACATACAAACGTTTATTAATTTGTATATTTTTCTTAAATATATGCGTGTATGTGTTTATAAACACAACGTTAATATGCACAGTACACAGACACAAACTTTTATTCTGAATGCGATTAATCGTGATTAATCGTTTGACAGCCCTTATATTATATTACATTTCTGTCAATCGATCCTCCAAAAAAATTACACTCTGGACCTTCAACAGGACAGAAACCGATCTACCCTCATTCGAAAAACAAAGTGGCTAAAGATGTAAATCTCATTCAAATGTGATCAGATCATTTGTAAATGTAGCTGATGTATGGTGATAAGAACAAGTATTTATACACTCATTTGTACACTTTTTTGGTTGTAGTAGGCTAACCACAGGTGTAGTTTACCCATTAGGATATACAAGACGCTCAAAGTTGGGGGGTCTACTGTATATAAAACTAAACAAGGCCATAGCTTAACCAAGGAAATGATCACTATCACAAGTGTTTATTTTAAATTGACTTCTAAAAGAGCAAAGATGAAATCTCAATGAAGTGTGATAAATATATTTGACCGATCCTGATTTTACTCTGCTCTTTATAAACGGAACAGTGAGGTTGTGTACAACTGATGGTCAGACATTAGCACAGAGATCCATTGACAGAACTGAACATGTCAAATAAGGTCACCAGGATTGGAGTTACCGCTGATATAAAGCATGTACAGTCATTCTGTTTATGTGAATGTGTACGATAGATAAATACAAGACGTCGGTCATCTTGAAAAGGTACTGTACTGTATACTGTATCGTCTGATGTAAACTACATGACAGAATGGTCCATCTGTTTCAGTGACACAAACAAACCAGCCCACACGCAGGATGTTTTCCAAACAGTGTTCTGAAAGCCAATGAGATGTATGAGATTCATCATTCATTGGTCACTCTTTGGGAAATAGCATGTAAGCATTCTTGTTAGTCGTCTGGGACTCACCAATATGGTCAAAAAATGTACTAAGCTTAGACCTTATGAAAACACCCTTCATGCTTTCCACTGACTAATGGTTATCATGTAGTTACTGGTATTTTGACGCTTACATCTTAACAAGGGCTTAAAAAACTGACATACACACTCAATATAACAACTCACACTAGTGTCATTCTCATTAAAATGAAATAAAAAGCTGTTATTGTAACAATTACCTCCGTTTTCCAGTGAAGATAAAACTTCCCATCCTCAACGGTAGATTGATTGGCTGGCAGATGGTCACATGACTTCTAACTTGAGAGGGTTGTTATCGATGTCAAATGCTGTGTCTGAAACCGCTGCCTCGTTCACTCCTTCACTATTCCCTATATAGTGAATGAAAATGAGTGAGAGATTCTGGGCACTGACATATATAGCCTGCGTCTGACATGTTTGTCGCAGGCGTTCGTCATAAACATCTACATCTGCATGGCTTTGTGGATTATTTAAGAAAATACTATTATTCATTTTCCCTTTATTTTTCACGTTTATTGTATTAGTTGAAAACTAAGAGAACAAAACAACTGTCACATATATTTGCAGGCATGCTCATTTATCACGTTTAATAAAATGATTTAATAGATTTTAAAATAAAACACTTCTGTTTATCACATTCATTTAATCTGCTATTCTTTAAAAGTAGAAAATGACTGTCAACAAGAACAAACACAAGTGTATAATCGTACATTCGTGGCATTAATGGTCAATGTCCTCCAGCTGATTCTTATCAGGCGGTCGTAGTGTTGTATCATGGGAAATAGTGAATGAGCGAGTGTACACTCAAAATCAGAGTGCATTGTGGGTAAAAAAAGAGTGAACGAATGTAGGGAATGAAGTAGTTCACTCAGGTTTCGGACACCGCTACAAAATGGCGGACACGATATAGTGCACTATATAGGAGATAGGGAGCAGTTTCAGACCGTTTGAATTTCACCGATCCTCAAAAAATGGTCCATTTGGCAAAAGTACTTTATATTAAAGGAATCTATTTTGAAGCTGTGTTTTATAACCATAAGTTAGTACCATTAACAGTTATTTCCATTCCTCAAATCTGATTGGACCGAGAGGCATTCTACTCCTTTTACTTTACTTTTCTTACACTCTTTAACCCGTGTGAAAAGCTCAACCGTTTAGCCTCAAACCGACCTGTGCCCCTTTTGACCTTTACACAATGATGTCATGATCCGAACTATCGTCAACCAGACAACTGAACTCTACCATACATTTTCCCCCATAGGTAATCCAACGGTGTGCACGTTCACAGTTTTTTTTATTTGATCAAATGGACACGTGCTTGCTTCTATTTAAACTCTCAGATGACAGCTGTAAGTCATGAGCCACAATCTCATAATGTGTCTATAACCGATAAGTTGGTGTGCTTAAACACACCGTGTGTCACCGGCATCTATAAAACACATCACAACAGCCATAAAACATGTGACACAGGTTTATGTAGGTGTTGTCAGTGGATCTGCTGAGTTAACAGGTGAAATTATTTCAGGAATAGTCCATAGGTCACTCCCTAAGACTACGTATCCCAAGTTTCCTGTGGAACAATGTGTTTCACTTCTTTCTGGAAAAAAACATCCCACAGAATTTCCACAGAGAGTGGGGTGTAGATGTTATCAGTGCTATTTAAAGGGGATATAAATGTGAGGAGATAAAATGCTGTAATTTTGTTCTTGAAATGTTATCTCTAAATAAAACCACCTGGAGGTGACAGGAAACATCAGCGAATGTGTTTGACAACGGGAAAGGTCCAAATATTTGTCATTTGGCTTTAGTGCTCTTTACTGCCATACACAGGAAAAACATAGTAACTGCAGCAGCGCTTAAACTGAGAAAAAAGGCAGAAATATTTTTGGGTTTTAGTGTGGATTTTGTAGTTACTGCAGTTTTACCTTCTGTTTTGACTCAATCTAAACCTAGTTAAAGGTCCAGTGTATGAAATTTAGTGGCATCTAGCGTTGAGATTGCGAATTGCAACCAACGACTCCCTCCACCCCTCCCCTTCGAATCACTACGGTGGCTGACACAGGACTAAGATGTCGTCACGTTTACGCTTCTTTGCCGAAAGAGATAACATATTTACGAAACACGCTCTGTAAAGCAGTTTGTCCATTTAGGGCTACTGTAGAAACAACATGGTGAATTCCATGCAAGAGAATGTAGATAGAAATACACTAAAAAAATAACTTTATTACTTTTATTGCAAGTTTTTGCATTCACTTTTGTAAAGTAAATTTTACTCCTGAAACTAAGTAAATTTATTTTGAAATTGTGAAAAATCTAACTTAATTCAATTTGATGTAATAAGAAAGTTATGTAAATCTAAATTGATTATTCTACATAAAAATTACTTAAGAGTGATAAGTAAATACAATTTTATTTTCATGTTCATCTGATTATAATTTTTTTAGTAAATCTAAATTTTTTTTATTAAAAGTGCATTTTTTGCTCACATTGTATTTATATTCAAGTAATATATAGTAATATATAAAATACAAGTAATAATTTATATTCCTCATTTCATTACATTAAAATCATATTAATATACTTCCATTGTTGCTGGTAACAAAAACAATAATTGAACTCAAACTGTATCAAAAAGTATTTAATAAATGCTTAATAAAATATCATTGCAGCATTTAGTTAAAATTTTACAATAAAATGCAAAAACATAAAAACAATTACAAACAAACAACATCAAGAATGGTGGCTATAGCAAACCTCAGATAAAGGAACAGTAAAATGTCAACACTTTATTCCCACAATATAGCTCTTTCTTAGATAATAAAAACACAACGCTTCATTATTTAAGGTCTTTGTACATCTCTGATGACATAGTCATGTATATTATATTATATTGCATTTCAGCCAATAGATCCTTCAAAAACGACACATCGAACCTTTAAGTCAAGCCACAGATGAGTTCATACACAATGAATTTTCATTTTCACTTTGCAAAGCATAGTAGAGTTGACATCATGAGCATATGAATGGACGATGTGTTGGGTTGTTTCAAATTCTTTTACGTTCGCTATGAATCTGCTGCATGCCTTTTGATCATAGGAAATGCATAATGTTTTGATAGGTGGTAGTTTTAAAGAAGAATGCCAATTCAAGTTGTGTTTTTTACTTTTTCTGTAAAAAAACAACCACCATTTAAATAGCAAAATTTGAATAAAGCCGCTGCAAAATGAAGCATTTTTGGCCGCAGAAATCACAAAAGATCTCCCCAAAATCCTGTGGGGACTGGTTAATATGCATACACGTAAGTTGGTTAAAACAATACAACACTGTATTGCAGTGCAGATATAAGCTGTGTGAATGAATAGAGCTACTACTTATTAAACACTTAATTATATTATAACTCAAACACAGTCAAGTTTGTGGTTTTTAGTGTCTTTTTCAAACAATTTGACCACAGTAACAAATGTCTGGCTATTTATTTCACCTTCAGTTCACACACATGCACGGCACGCATACATTCATATACAAATGCGTCATGGCACGTGCAAATGATTGAACCACAGTAGTTAACTTACTGACCCCTACAGTCCACCAGACATTCGTCAGCCAAACGTTTGTGTCCTAATCAAACCTGTACTCCTCACATATGGTTTGCATGTTTCCTGCTCGGAGCCAAACATTTTAGCACTTAATAATGTCAGTGCCGGAACTCCAAGTGGCCCGTAAAGAGCAGAACCCTGATAATGAATTTTCATTTATGTGCAACAGACTTCCTGCCAGTCTGCTCTTATAAAACAAGATAAAAATGCAGATACGAAGTGTATTACTGGCAGACAAACAGATTTTAAGCAGTGCGCTGGGGTTTCTCTAATCTGACAGTTTCTAAACATCACCACGTCACTAGTTGTCATGTTTTAGATGGGACTGCAACCTCCGTTCATGGAAGGACAGATGCAGATTGCACCGCAAAAAACGCGAGCTCGAATCTGATTGGCTTCTGTAGATTGTCCTGTAGTGGTGTGATGGTTGTGTTTTTAAGAAATAATTTTAGTTTGAAGCATTTACAACAAGCAAATTAAAAAGAAACATTACATTTTCTATTGATAATAATATGATCTATTACTTTGAAATGTTCACAAACGTAAAACTCAAAAATAGATAAAATCCAAATTATTGAACGCTCTCTAAAAGAACTGCTTGACTGAAGGACAGGAACGGACTGTGTATTCCATTCATTTATAGATATACAGTAGTCTTTAACACTGTATAGTTTGTTCCATTTATTTATTATGTTGACTCATATGTTGATCCGACAGATCTTTCTTGTTGAAATTGGTGGTAGTTCGGACACGAGTTAGAATTACTAGGGCACTGCGCTGGAAGTACTACCTTTATAGATTTGATTCCCAGGAAATCAAATCTATTGATAAAATGTGTAAAGGGCTTAAAGGGAAAGTTCACCATCATAGTGATGTTTTTCATAATTGACTCACCCGCTTGAGATTTCAAACCAGACTTTCTGTCTTGTGCCACAACACAAAGGAAGATATTTAGGAAAATGTCCGTGACCAAAAAAACGTCGGTCCACCAACGGGTGTCTGTCAGGAACATTCTTCAATAGATCATCTTTATGGTTCTGCAGAAGAAAGAAAGTCAAACAGCTTTGAAATGGCAAGAGGGTGAGCAAATTATGTAAAAAAAGATTTGGTGGTGTGAACTGTCCCACGTAAGTTGGAAAGTGTACCGGAACTCAAAGCATCAAAAGTCTGGTTCTGGAAGACTCATCACCACTCGAAAAATACAGTGTGGGTGACAAACATATGGAGCATTGAAGAGTTTAGAAGACACTTGGATACTACAGGACAGGCTCGTGGTTCCTGCATGTGCCAGTGACCTCAGAGTTCTTTGAAGTGTATCTAATGACACAGCCAAGTTTACAAAGCTCATGAACAGTGACATTCACACTGCAGTACTTCAAAAAGCTCTTTTTGGATACGGTACCCTTAAAAAGGACAAATCAAGCCAGCTGTCAGATGAATGTTGCCTTAATGCATTGCAGATGCGTTTTGTAATCGGCTAAAATCGCATGGAGCGTTGAAAACAAACAACAGTAATGCTCCATGCTTTCTGAGGAGGAATCTGAACATATTTCACCAACGGATGTCTGAGGGAGACTTGACCGTATTAGGATGTGTTTCATGATCCCTGTTCTGGAGAGAATGTTGTGGAGGGATGTGCTCTCTCTCTCTCTCTCTCTCTCTCTCTCGCAGTGGTGACCAAACAGCATAGCTGACTAGTCTATGATGTCTACACAGATTTGCACTAAAGGGCACAAACTCAATTTTTGTATTATTCATATTTTTTCGGAGGGAGTTTGTTTAGAAAATGTAGATAGTTTCAGTCTATCTTGCAGAGATTGGTGAAAGGGACAGTTCACCCAAAAATGAAAATTCTATCATCATTTACTCACCCTCAGGTCGTTCCAAACCTGTATAAATGTATTTGTGCTGCTGAACATAAAGTAAGATATTTGGAAGAATGTTTGTAACCAAACAGTTCTGGGGCACCATTGACTACCATAGTAGAAAAAAATAAACGATAGTCAATAGTGCCCCAAAACTGTTTGGTTACAACACATTCTTACGAATATTTCTCTGTGTTCAGGTTTGGAACAACTTGAGGGCGAGTAAATGATGATAGAATTTTCATTTTCGGGTGAACTGTCCCTTTAAGAGTGAGTGACATGTACAGGACACAGTATGACTGACATGCCCATACACACACACACACACACACATTGCTGTCTTTATCTCCTCCATACTGTACATCCGGACACGTACAGCGGCGAACATTAAACAAACACTCCCTCCATTCACATTGGCAGCTCTTCGGAACTGGGTATTGAGTTTTTAATCTAGCTTTCCGTTGACTAAATAATTCTTGATATAATACTTGACAAAGAATGCCTGTCTGCAAAACAGTCCTTTCATACTTATAAATGCAAAAACAGGCTGAAGGTTGGGCGGACTTGTACTGTAGTTGTAAAACATAAATGGCCATAGTGTTCAATAGAATGAACTTAAATCCGAAGGCTTTTCAACAACTGAATTAAACTGACTTTTGAAGAAATGAACATGAATGATTTGTTTGTAACATCTTGAAATGTCAAATGCAGATAATGTGCCAGCATGTGTCACATGACCACGTGATGACAATAATTGTGAGATATCTGCTAGATTTGACACATTGGCCTTGAGGATTGTTAGTGTCTGTCATGAAACTTATTGTCTTGTTTTGTTGTTTCTATACCGTTAAAAGGTAACGTTCACACCAAAGTTTTGATGTCTGTTAAATGTCTAAAAAAAGTTCCTTAACCAATGATAATAATATTTGTATACCATCCTTTTCCGGTTTCCCAGCCCGTCGGGCTGTAGCATTGACTGGTTTAAGAGAAATGTTGTGCAGTCTTCAGGACCTCAAATTACAGACCAGCTAGTAAAAGCAACTGAGCACCAGACTAGCTAAACCAGCTTAAACCAGCTAAGAGCATCTATTTTAACCTATTAGTTCAAAATAAACTTTCTTTCCGCTGTATAACACAAAGAAAGATATTTTGAAGAATGTTGGTAACCAAACAATATTGTACACGCATTTCTCGAAATATCTTTTTTTGTGTTCCCCAGAAGAAAGAGTCACATACTGCTTTAGAATGTCGTGAGGGTGAAAACATGATGACAGACTTTTCTTTCTGGGTGAACAATGCCTTCAACATTACAGATTGATAGATTCATGCAAAGAAGCACAGATATGTAGCTGCTCATGCAAATAAACACGCACACACGTATGTTGGCGTGCGGGGCCCTCCCTCACATACTGATGTCATTGTGTAGCACACACATATATACACACGCTCAATTGTTGCTCTCGCTGTTATGTAATAGAGCTCATTCAATAGTGTTGACTCATCTGGGGCAGGGGAATGAGAGAACAAGAGAAAATGAACCAGCCCATCAACCCCAGTGTTCAGGAAGCTAACGGCAATCATTTTGGTCTCCGGTTCAGAGTTATTCATCGCATATGGAAAACACATCTCACTGCAGTACGAGCGTTTGGCTCACAGTTTCACTCTTAGGCTGAGAAGAGCTGATGTCAGACGGAAAGCTAAAGTCACGTTAACTTTTAATGTGTGGGACAGTGCACCGGTTGCCATGCTTACCCAGTTCTTCGAGGAAGAGTTTAAAAACATTGTTGTGAACAAAGTACTTTGCTTGATAGTTGTTTTCCTTGTTTATTCTTAAAGTTCATTTTTTGTAGGATGCAATTAATGATACGTAACTATGTCTTCAGAGGTGTATAAAGACCTTATATAATGAAGCGTTATGTTTCTATTACTTTATTATGAGCTATTTCTATCTACATACACCGCAGGTCCCCTTGCATGAAATTCACTTTGTTGTTTCTAAAGTAGCCCATAACGGACAAATATTGTAAATATGTTATATCCTTCGCCAAAGAAACGACATCTTAGTTCTGTGTCAGCCTCCCTAGTGTTTTAAAAGGGAGGGATGGAGTGAGCCGTTGGTTGCAATTTGCAACCTCACCACTAGATGCCGCTAAATATCACACACCGGACTTTTAAACGAAAAGTTAATCTCAAAATCAAAATTGTGTTATACTGTATTTTTCTCACCGACATGACGTTCAACATGTTTTAAGACCTCTCGGTGTCTTCGGAACACAAATGAAGATATTTTAGGTGACATCCGAGAGATTTCTAGGCCTCCTCATAGACATCACGGTTACAGTTGTTGACAAGAGACACCGTTAATTTGGTCCATCCGCTCATAGTGGCTCAATGAAATTGTTTTCAAGTGACGAGAATACTTTATGTGTGAAAAACAAACCAAAATAACGACTATAATGGATATATTCTCCTCTGTCATCTCAGTCTATGGTGCGTGTTCACGAGAGCACTTCACGCATGCGCATTCGGTGGGGGCAGACGCCGGCTCTTGTGAACGCGCACCATAGACTGACTTTAGTACTTTTCCTTTTAAAGTCTTTTAGATGGGAAAACTTTAAAACAAATGTAACAAAGAAAAGACAAGAGTTGCAAAAAAATGCAGATAGTCAGGAAAGCATACAATGATATAATCTCTGCTTTTTTTGTAGAAACAAAAAACACTACACTTGATACGTTACATCACTGAAACAAGTAAAGAAATTGCAATAAGTGCATTTGAAATCAAGCATTTCAGGATATTTTAGATTTGGGGATATTGTGATTTAAGTGGCTGGAAAACCCCCAAACTAATTGCGGTATCTTCTATTGTTTCTCTTTTAGGAATTGAGATCTGAAAGATTACCGACTGGGACCCCTGCAGATGACATGCAGTCTCAGGTATAACAACACACTTTTCACTATTTTAGTAAGCCAGTATTCCAAACGTATTTATATACTTCATTACAAATCCCAAAGTCTGAGTCACTTCTTAAACTTCCAAACATTTCATTATATTTCTAAGCATGCGTTCAGTATTTTGCGCTTGTGTTACTTCTGATCTTTGGCAATGGCCATGCTGTCCAGCATCACCTTTAAAGATGCCCTGGAAACAGAAAGAAAGAAATGTTAAAAACAACCCCTAACACAATGACAGAATGAGAGAGCTATTTATGGACTGGACTTGGATTTCCATGAAAAAGCCGCCCCTGGTCCTCGCTGTCCCCCGGCTCACAAAGCCTCTCCGTGATTTACCAAGATACAGTTTCACCCTCTGTGAGAACACAGGGATCTTCCCATGACCCCTAGAGTTCACGTGGAGGGAGGACGCATTATTTAGGTCACAGAGAGAGAAGCGTTTGAGGGATGGTGGGGTTCAAATCCAGAGGGGGGAGGGAAGGAGGGAAGGAGGGAATAGGTACAGAAACACAAACAGCACTTTAGACTGAACCCCCAATTCACTATAATGTAACTATATTGTAAGCATTATTATATTATAAACATGTATTGGCATAGGAAACGCTGTCAGTCAATAAATCAAATCTCTCTCGGTTTTCTCAGAAGAGAGTGGAGGTGCACGACCATCTGAATGGCACACGGATCATTTTTTCAGACGAGGCTCTTCCCGGCAACGGAGCACGCCAGCACTTCATGACTCCAGATATGACTCGGGACGTAGTCGTCATCTCTCCCGGTTTGCCCACACCTCCTTTAAGTCCATTCCACAATAGTTCCGCCGCTGTGTCGTCTCCACAAAAGGCAAGAGCACAGAACATATCATCATTAACACAAAAGCATCACTATGGTAACGCATGGATTCCACCCATTTATTTTCTACCGTGGATCTGGAGCGCATGTTTAAATCGCCCCTTAACTACCCACATTATGAAACTCAAGAGCATTGATCCAGCAGCTTTGACATTGTTTTAGAGGGTCTTCACATGAAGTGAATATGTGCAGTCACAAAATTGATATAATGCTGCCCCCTGGTGGCGTTTAAATAAATGACAGGACTTGCCAAATGTGTCGATTCTGTTTGCTGTGTTGTGTTTAAAAAATATATATCTTTTTATTTACTCACCCTCGAGTTTCAAATCGGTATAAATAAAAATATTATAAAGAAGGAATTTGGTAGTCAATGGTGGCAAAGATCTGTTTGGTTACAAGCATTCTTCAAAATATCTCTGTCTGTGTTCATCAGACCAAAGAAATTTAAACAGATTTGGAAGTAAATGCTGACAGAATTTTCATTTTTAGGTGAACTCTTCCTTTAAAATCTGTTGTAGTGATGCTTTTTTATTACCGCGTAAACAGACTTCAGTATTGTAACACTTGATAACCCACAACGTGTGAATATATAATAGATACATATATGTACAAAGTGCCTTTTATTTTAAATAATATAAATTATGTTTATATTAAAAATTATATTTTAATAAATAAATACATATTAAATAATAAATACATTTTATATTAAATAAATAAATAAATATTTAATATTTAAATAAAATTTTATTTTAAATATAGTGCAACATCTTGCAAACAAAAATATTTGACAAGAAAGTAATGTAAATCAATAGATATAGTGACATAATGAACATTAACTTTGGACACTATTCATACTTTCACGAGGGTGAGTAAATGACGAAATGATTGTCATTTTTGGGTAAAGTATCCATTTAATTCTGATTTTTTTTTTTTAAAGAATCACTTGTTGGTTGTTGCCATGTTGGTGTTCGGTTTGGTATTTTACAAAATCTAATGTCAAGATATTTAAGCACTTTCAAAGATGTCAATTGTAGATGTATTTTTAATAACTTCAGCAGTTAGAAACTGTTACAAAATAAAGGCCCTTTGAGAATGGCTCTCCTCAATCTGCCTATTATTTAAACATGGTTCTTATATATTTGTGGCTGTGTGCTGACAGGTTGCTGAGGTCAATGGAGGTGGATACCCACCACGCAGTTTCGGATCTTACTATGGTCCGACTCAGACAAACGGTAAATCATAACAGAAATTCACAATCAATGAAAATCAGAAAATCTAGTTTTTATTTTGTAACATCTTGGACATGTGTTAGTTAAACCTTCCAGCCTTCAAACGCTCATGTCATCACATATTGATTACTCTTGTGTCCGTATCATTATTTAACACAAAACTATAGAGCGGTTATACAATTTATATTTATTATACATTTTTAATCATTAAACTGTATCCCTGTGGTAATGAGTGTAGAAGTATAGTTGTTTTCAGACAGTGTCTGAGTGCTTGTGTTGGATTTCTCAGTTGGATTATCTAACGGTGGAGTGAGAAGTGAAGGCTCCGTCACATCACCTCAGACGTCTGCCTCGCGAGAGGAGCGCCTGATAAAGTTTTCTGGAATCGGTCCTGTAGATGAGACAGGAATGCCAATCGCATCTCGATCTGTGAGTCTCCACACAGCAAACAGTACAGTACACTCAGGGAACCGCTGCAATCCCACAATTCATTCATGCATGACCATTCTTCCTCCCGGCCGACACACCTCAATGCGCAGTACAGCACAGCTCAGAGTCAGGAAATACATTCTCAGAAATCTTTTTACCTCAAGACGGAGTCCAATAATACATAAATAAGCCACACAACATAGCGTTTATAATATTGCAGATGTTTTGATATTATTAGGCATTTTTCTCTTTTTACGACCTTCCAACTCTTTTACCAGAGCGTAAACAAGCCCAAGGACTGGTACAGAAGCATGTTCAGACAAATCCACAAGAAACCAGAGGGTATGTGCCTGCTCTCTCTCTCTCTCTCTCTCTCTCTCTCTCTCTCTCTCTCTCTTTTCTCTCTTTCCGTGTCATGTGAGGAAACAATGAGGAAATTCCTTTCTGTTTCTGGCTGTCAGATTTTGCTCTGATCCTAAGAGAATCAAACTCTGGCGTAGATATTGTAGACCTCCTTTCTTCGAAATGGTTGTACCTCTCACCACATGTGGATCTCAATGAGAGGGTGCACAATTGACCCTTTGAAAGTGGAACCTGAGCATTATGGGATTTAGGAAACAGCGCCGTGTGTCCTTTCACCATTCTATAGGTTTCAATAGATCGACTTTTAGACATATACAAAATAGCGAATTACGCTAAAACTCGTCTCAGGACAAGCGAAAACAGTGGAGCTTTGTTGCACAACAAACTGAATTGTATCCCGCTGCACTTCTACTTCTGTTCTACAAACACAAAAGCCCTCTGGGATATTTGGCGAGTATCCCCGAGTTTAAGCACTCTATAGATGGTCCTGAGTTTTACTGCTGCAGTTTGTCAGACAAACAAACTTTATTGAGTGGAACGCTACCGAATTCACTCGAGCAATTATGCGCTGTGTAATGTGGAATTACTCAGCATGCTTTATGTGTTTCCATGGACACCCTGGTTGGCAGAGACTTATTGAGCTTATACAGACAAAGTAGGTAATAGCAGGCTGTCATGTGAGGATCACACATGGTGCATTACCTTACATTATCTTAACATTTGCTCTTTAAATAGTAACATAATTCAGCATAATTCAAGTCATTGAGACGCCCCTTTATCCAACAGGACTCACGGTACGTTTTTAGGATGACGCCCCCCCCTGAAGGCAAACGCTTGGAAGCAAAGAGCTCTAGGGCTTGGAACCCACCAACTTAGTTATCCCTTTAAACTTTCCACACACATGCTGATCAAATATATTTCTTGAAGTCACTTTGGATAAAAGTGTAAATAATTATTGCTAAGAAATATAAAGATGCAGTCAAACAGCTTGCATGTCTCTTCTTATTTCAATATTCTTCTGTTTTTTCCCTATAGAGCCTGAAACTGACTGGAGAGAAAGTAAGTGGCTGAGTAAATAGTTACATTTCACATTTAAACATCTGTTCATTCCCTGGCCACTGTGTTATTTAGCTTAACCGGGTTGTACCGACACAGAAAGATGCAAGATGTTTTTGTCAAATCTACTTTGGTGCAATGATATTCTTATTTTGTTCTGTTCTCACAAGAACACGGGGTAGATAGACAACAAACAATAAACTACAAATGTAAGAAAACTTAAAAGACTGTATGATGAAGGACAAACTAGAAAGGAAAAATAGCAAAAGATTTGTTTACAGTATAAGAGGGACCTGGATGCAAGAAAAACTATTTGTAATATAATTTTTTTACAGAAAGAACCCTAAACTGAACGCAAATGACAACACAGTACCGTTCATTTAATGTTGAAGTATTTTTTCAAATAAATGATTTATGGTTTGATATTTTGTCAATCTTACTATACATTTTTAAGCGTGTTTTGTTCTTTAAGAACACCATTTATTTAGTTTTTTTTGCATGGAAATGTTATATTAATTATATGTATGTAATATATTCATATAAATATATTATTAATAACCTTATAACATACAGTATTTACATTTTCAGTTATGGGAATATTTTTTTTTACTGTCTATAGGGAACCTGTCGTCTTCACCCCCGCCAAATTCTTCCCAGCAGGACGGGGGTTCAGCCCCCTTCTCCCTCACCCAGCATGGTGCGCTGCCTGACTGGTGAGAGAGAGAGAGAGAAGAAAGATGAGAGAGTGAGATATCTACTAGAGATAGAGAGAGAGAGAGAGTGAGAGAGAGACGAGATAGAGCGAAGAAGATAGAGAGGCGTGACGTCGCGAGCGAGCGCGCGCGCAGCGCGAGCGTGAGCGCGCTCGCCATGAGAAGCGTTGGAGCCGGCCCTCGCTTGCGCTATTGACCCACACGCCCCGTCGTCACAGATCGCGACTCCTCTATCCGCGCTCGCTAAACTTTTGCGCGTCACTCGCCTCTCGGTTTGCCGCTGTCTTGCCCCTCATTGCCCACCTACATGCCTTATTGCTCTGTTTTCACTAATAGAGCTGGAAAAGTAAGGTGTTCTTCTGCGGCTCGTTACTCGGCCTTTATTTATCTTAAACCTGTAGTTAGTCGCAGCACTGCGCCTCGACTAGCGCTATAGCCAGTCACCGGCCTAAGATCAGAGCGAGAGGCGCGCGCTCGCGCTTCGTGCTCCTTGGTCCCTACTCTCATCTCGCGCCTCCTCTCGCTGCCTCATCGCCCTTCTATCGCCCTCTCGTCTCCTTTTCCTCCTCCTCTCTGCAGCGCGTCCGCGCATCGCTCCGCGCGTCGCTCGCTCCGCGCGTCAGCTCGAGCCGCCCCTCGCGCGCGCGCTCGCGCGCGCGCGCCGCGCTCTTCCTCCGCTTGCGGCGCGCTGCTCAGCTCGCGTCAGCTCTCCGCCTGTTGCTCTCGCGCGCGCCGCGCGCGGCGCGCGTCGGTGCGCTTAGCGAGAGAGAGAGAGAGAGAGAGAGGAGAGGTTTACAGAGATAAAGAACAACACCAGGCACGTTAGGATCTGTTGCTACATGAACCAACTATGATTGCGCAATAAAGTCGCTCTGTTTGTGTTTGGGGTTGTGTTAAAGGGCTGATCTGGATGACTTAGTGAAGCACCCAGAACCGAAGAGTATTTTTGACTTTGAGCCTGGTAGAGGAGTACCGGTGGAGAACCATACTCAGGTAAGAGACAGTTTATTGGACAGCATTCAACCATCACTGGTTTTCGAAACCCAAACTCAATTTTAACAACAATGACGTTCAAGTATGTGAAGAATCTTAATTGTTTTTAACTTACAAGCAGAATGTCTGTATGATGATATCGCCTGTGTGAAATGATTTTGTGACTGTATGTTCTTACCGTGCATTACTGTGTGTGTTGAAAGCCTGACTCTGTTACTTTCTTTGGCATTTAGTGAGTGGGCTACAATGGGGTCCACAAGCACAGAACAGTATAAGTGGGATAATAACACACAGTATAATACTGTACTGTAATACAATTACCATGTGTTATATTTAGAGTATGCGCTTCATCGTGTAACTCAGTCATACCTTAAATCTCTTCAAGTTCCTCAAAAGTGTGCTATTCAAACCATTCGAACTTACCATTCTACAACTTAATTTGCATGCAATGTCCTTTGATCAGTTTATGTGTTTCTTGGAAATAAAGACCATGACAATATCATTTGGCCATCATTCTATACTAGATCAGCTTTAATACAGAGATACTCGTGGCAGACTATAAAATCCCTTTGACTTGCATTGTAGGAGAAATGCAGCCCACAACACGTTAGCACAGTGGTTCAGAAACGTTCTCGCTGCAAGGCCCCTTTGTGTAGAGTGCTTTTCTTTGTGCCCCCCCAAAACAAGACTTATAATGTTAAACAAAAATGTATATTAAACAAAACATATTCAGTTATACAATGCTGGAACATCAATTCTTTGGTTTGCGGTCTTACTCTGGGTTCAAACGCAAATTAAGCGTTTAGCGCGAGTAAATTACATACAAAGTCAATGCAAAGACGCGTACAGACGCAAACTCGCGGCAGGCGGTGCGAATAACGTGAATCGTGCACGAACTCGCGTCAATCTCGTCTTCTGCGAAGGTTGAAAATATTTGTCATTTCGCATCACTCACGAAAATAACAAACTTTTCCCGTGAGTAATAAAGAGCGTGGAACACGATAGTTCGCGTTTGGTGTGAACCCTGCATTAGTTTTCTGATGTTTGATTGCATTAAATCTAGAATAAATTTGTGAGCAAAATGTGTTAATAAACATTAAATGATGCGTTCTCTCTTAGGTTTAGGGGTATGGTTAGCAGTAGGGAATAGAAATGACAAGGTTAGCATAAAAACAATAGAAGTGTATAGCAAATCCTCACGAAGATACCAATACAAATGTATGTGTGTATATGTGTTAATGTTGGTCTTTAGAGCCGCAACACGGTTTGTCTGTATTATTTTAGCACCCGATTAACCAAAGGAATTATGCAAATATGGTAGCAGCACAAACATGCCCAGAAAACCCGGGAACAATCATTTTTGATCTTGCTGGTCTGTTCTGTGTGTTAGATTGTGTGTGCAACAGACTACAGTGATCTGGAATATTCTCAAGGCACCTGAAAAACTAATAATACACAATACTGCTGGCCGTGATACTAGAGTATGAACATCTTTCTAAACAAGGTTCTGTTAGTTGAATGGAAGTAGAAGCAAAAGGTTCAATTATAAAACGGTAAGCTGTTGTAAAATCACTTTAAACCATGGCTTCTTGCGGCACAAAGAGCTGTTCGGGTACTGTAATCCTGCATGTTGACATGGGTTTAGATAATATCATCTGGACGTGCTGGACTGTATTACATCACGTAAACTAAAGTGCATTACAAGAAGGTGTACATCTAAAGTCAACATTTATCATTATGTGTGTTCC
The DNA here is from genome assembly GCA_006030095.1 of Triplophysa siluroides. Classification (NCBI taxonomy): domain Eukaryota; kingdom Metazoa; phylum Chordata; class Actinopteri; order Cypriniformes; family Nemacheilidae; genus Triplophysa; species Triplophysa siluroides. The sequence goes on along the minus strand of VCII01000010.1, from coordinate 1,003,126 downwards.
CTGAATCGAACCCACTACCTTTGTGTTGTCACAGGTACAAGATATTGGTTTATGATCAAGAATGACTTCAAACCTACCTTAAAATCTGAAATAGTTGTGCATCCAGTGTTTGTTCATTTTCATACATTATCTGAAGAGAGAACCTCTCTCTTCTAAACACTTCAACCTCTAATTTGCATGGTTACTATCATGTAAAATCTCAGATAAAGATCTCAAACTTGTTCCAGTTATATAAATCTTACATTACGATGAAAAACTCAGTTTCACCACCTTGCTAGAAAAAAAGAAACGATTGTTCGGTCTGCAGTTCGAGGGATGTGTGCAGCACGGGTGCCTTGTGAAACTTATTAGACATGTAAAGCGCTTGTGTGATTTTTGTGTGAGCGCGACTTTAAAGGAGCCGTTACCCAAAAATGAAAATTCTGTCATCATTTCCTCACACTCTTGTCATTTCAAAGCTGTATGACTTGAAGACAAAAGAAGATATTTCGAAGAAAGTTGGTAACTGAACAGTGCCGGCCACCATTCACTTCTATTGTTTGAAACTAGGTCAGTGCAAGTGAATGGGTGCCTGTTAACAACATTCTTCAAAATATCTTCTTTTGTGTTCTGCGAAGTAAAAACATACAGGTTTGAAATGACAAGAGGGTGAATAACTGATGACAGAATGTTTGGGTGAACTATCACTTTAACAGCATGGTTTATGTTAGCGTGGTAAAACCTTCTTCCTTTCTCTCATTCTGATATTCGCTCATTTTTTGTTTCACTTGTCCTGTGTAATATACAGCAGGTCCTTGTTAACATATCTGAAACGTGTTGTCACTCACCAGGTTTTCTTAGGTTCGGCACTTCTTCGCTTTAATGAGGATCTTGTATTTGCCAATTGTTATTAAATGGGAGATTTTCACATGAACGTACTTGTCTTGAACTTTATGAAGGAGCACATTGATTACATTTTTTTATGGTTATAATTAAACGAGGTAAAACCAATTTTTTTTAGGACATTAAGTTACATACTGTAGCTGCTTGAAGTCCTGACTTTGCTTTGGTTAACATCTTTAGAATGAATAAGCTGCCGAACATGCCACTTGTGTCTAAAGATGGTTTTATTACATATATTTCTTTGAGACACATAAGTACATATATTACTTTTGTAGGTAACCATTAAAGGGATAGTTCACCCAGAAATAATTTACACTGAGCACAAATATCCCGCCTTGTTGGTAGAAACTATTTGCACGCGACAATGGCCGTTCAAAATGTTTGCGTGTCATGTGATTCATGGAGCCTTCAGATAGTTCCAGGAAGATATGTTTTCACTTTAAATGCTTAATTTTAATGAAATTATAAGTACCAATAGCATCTAACTACTATGTACTCTTAAATATTTTCGGTTAGTGTAAATAGCATATCCCTAATAATGCTGCTTTATTCACTTAGTGTGAACAGAACCTACTGCTATTTACACTTAGAGCAAATAGCCGCTGCCAAATCAAAATTCTGTCATTTTTTGTTCACCCTTACGTCATTCAGAACATGTGACTCTTTCTTCTGTGCAACACAAAAGAAGATATTTTGAGAAATGATTTAGTGGTTTTGTGTCTTCCATACAATGGAAGTCGATGGGGCTGATGTTGTCTGGTGAAATGACACAAGGATGAGTCAATTATGAAACAAACACTGTTTTTGGGGGTTTGAATGTGACCTAGCAATCCAATAAATTGTTGTAGTCTTACTCTCGTTTGATATTTCATTTGTTTTCTACAGTCACTGAAGCCCGAGTCACAGTCCTTATATCATCCACCACTGAAACCTCAATCACCATCCATAGAGGTGAGCATCTGCCTTCCATCTGTTTCTTAACCTGTGTAATGTAAGAACAATTATTTAAAAGTGACTCACTTAAACGTTGTACAGTTCTGTATATGTATATTTATATCTACCTAAAGATCTAAGCAAAAGACATTTGCATCTTACTTTAAGAAGAACTTTTGTACATGAGATGACCATTTACATGTAAATTGCATGCATTGGTTTAACCCAATATAGTCAGATTGATGAATTGATGGAACAGTTCACCCAGAAACAAAAATTCTGTCATCATTTACTCGCCCTCAAGTTGTTCCAAATCTGTTTAAATTTCTTTGTTCTGACGGACACAGAAAGATATTTGGAAGAATGCTTATAACCAAACAGTTCTTGGCCACCCTTGACTACCATAGTAGGAAAAATTGCTTTATAAATTTCTTTGTTCTGTTGTACACAAAATAAGATATTTTGAAGAATGTAGGAAAGCAAACAGTTTTGACTAGCATTGAAATTGTTCCTACTGTGGTAGCCAAGAATTGTTCGTTTACAAGCGTTCTTCCAAATATCTTTGGAAGTGTTCATCAGAACAAAGACATCTATCCTCGAGGGTGCGTAAATGATGACAGAATTTACATTTTGGGGTGAACTTTCCCTTTAAAACCAGTAAACGCAGTTTTTATAAAGCACAGTGTAACTATCAAAACATGTGTGCACTGCTCCCACACATATTTCAGTCCCAATCCCAGTTTTTCATTCCAACATAACCACACCCTGCGTTTTCCATCACTATACATAATGTGCTATGTGTCATTTGGTTGCCATGGCGTTGCCCAGGCGACGTTGGTTTCAGAGCTGAATCGTTTTGAGGCGGAGCTGGACTCAGATATCCTCGGTCTAGAGAGGAAGTTATCACAGAAACAGCACCAGCGGCGAGGCAGGGGTGAGGTACTGACCCTTCCTCTGACCGACTCCAATCACAATCCTACCAAATCTAGATCCTCCTTCCTTCCCTGGAACCAGCATGCTTCTCACTTTAATCCCCCTGTAATCCTCTATTGCACATCTATGTCCGAAATCCCTGAAAACCTTTCCACAATAAGCTTAACAGTGTGCTTGCTTACAGTGTTTTTTGTGTTATAGAATGACAATGAAATACGGATTAGACAAGCAGAAGAAATGTTTGGGCTTTGGTTACGCGTGTCTGTTATCGTAACCTCTCTAAATGGGTTTTTAATCTTTTTGGACGTTCGTCCAGACTTTAGTCATCCATAGCATCATCGATTTTCCTCAAAAATCCCACACCCTACAGACAAGGTATTAGTCTTAATCTCCCGCTTGTTGTGCCAAAAAATAGACTTATTTGGCATTATAGTTGCGTGTCTAACAGCAGTCTTCAGGTGGTGATCGCTGACAGCTGCGCATGCTGATCGTCTCTCTCACTTCCCGTCATGTTGAATAGCCAAAGTCTGTGGCTGCCGCCGCATCGTTCACATCTGCTCTTTATGACTGAAGATCCATTTACTTTCAGTGTATTAAAATATGAAGCAATACATTCTCTTCTTCTTTCACGAGAGAAAGAAAGTCACAGAGCTCAGAAGAACATACATTTGGTTGGGGGGTGAACTTTTCCTGTGACCTAAACCAGAATGCTGCATCTTTAACTATTTAAGGCTTTATGGCTTTCACACCGTGCTCGTATTTGGAATCACAACCTGTGGAAATCTTTGCTGATGACATCACTGCTTCCATGTGATTAAACCTGAGGGGGAGTTTAGGACCCAGAGGAGCGCTGAAAGTTTCTGTGCAGGAATGGTCACCGCCTCTTGAGATCTTTTCTCATCGAGCTGCTCCCGAATGCTCCTGCTTTAACTGTGTCTTTGAGAGGATGTGTGTGCGTTAGACGTCTATGGACTTACTGTGGTTTCAATTAACAGGAACCCAAACTCAACACGGCAGGAGTAGAAGAGAACAGACGTGAGAACAGGTGAGTCTGTGTTTATGTCTGTATTGTCATCTTTTATCTGTAATCTTAGGAGTGTCTGTTCTTGTTTATATACAGTACAGTGGGGTTCAAAAGTCTAAAACCAAATGACTTCCTCATTCATTTATTTTTTCATTTTAATATATTGTAGATCATCAGTCAAACAAATTCAATTGCAGAATTAGGCTCCTTATTGCTTTAATGACAAAGGCACTTCAACAATTCAATGAATGTGAATGTATCTATACTGTATGCACTTGTTTGTCTTTCGTTCATTTGTCCGCGCTCTTAAAAAAATAAAGGTGCTTAAAAGGTCGTTTACAGCGATGACATAGAAGAACCATGTTTGGTGCCACAAAGAACCATTCAGTTTCTTATCTTTTTATAATCTCAAGCACCTTTTTTTCGCCACAAAGAGCCTTTTGTGAAACCGGAAGGTTCTTCGGATGTTAAAGGTTCTTTATGGAACCATTTTGACAAAAAAGGTTCTTCTATGGCATCACAAGGCACCTTTATTTTTGCAGTACCACAACATTTTTCCTCTTTGTGGTGTTTAATGTACGCAATGTATCAGTCTAAATAAGGACACAATGTAACTAAATGCACCAGACTTGTTATTAAGGTCATATGACATGTCTGGTCTCTCTGTCTGATTGGTTAATTGTTGACTCTTTGGCCGGCGGCCCACATACCGACCCCATGCTGAGTTGTTTCTGTGTGTGTACGACATGTGTGTTTGTGAGTGGGTGTGTTTATGTCTAAGTGTGTGTGGTCAATCCGTAGACGTCCTGGTCTTAACTGGCATGCTCGAGCTTGTGTTCGTTCAGATTTTTCTGCTGCTGTATCTTTAAGACATTGATCTCTGTTATGATTGGCTTGAAGTGGTGTGCCCTTTCATTGCCTCTACAACAAGTTCTTCCACCTACCCTTTATGGATCTCTTCTCCTCAAGCTGTTATTCACCTCTTCATATGTGTTTAGACACAGAAGAGCTATAAAAGGCAACGTTGGGTCTTTCTAGGCTTGTAGAGAGTTCCGTGCCCATTCTGACACCTTCAACTTCAATGTTTGCTCGGCCAGGGGCCCGGTCGCATATCTCACTACATCTCTGGCGCATTCTTGAATTCTCTCGAATTCTTTTTTTTTTGTTTTCACGTCGATGAGCTCATGCTGCCCCCACTACCTCTTCACCTTCAGAATGCCAAAAACGCCCCATTGCTAGACAAGGAGCTGAGTTTAGTGTTCGAGGAATTATTTTTCCATCTTAGCTTTTTGTAAAAGACATATTGCTCTTTACCGTACCGTACATTAACACCCAGCAGAAACCACTATGTAAGATCTGTCACGTAATAACAAAACGCTCCAGTATATTTGAACTGGTTTGCTATTCTTACGAGACGGTCCATCTGTTGCTTTTATTGAATTCTTCCTCGCTTCAGGCCGCGTACAACCCAGAGGACAGTTTTATTGCTGAAAGCTTGTTTTTTCTAAGCTCGGGAGACTTTCCAGTTATGTTTCATATATCAACTCAGATGTTTCTCCTAACATTCCTTAGCGAAAATCCAAATAGAAACAAATGACACGTTACATACATACAGCAGGTATAAAGTTTGAGTTTATATTGGAATCGATGTTTGGTAGAGTTTTGTCTCTAAGCAAACCTCAGTACATTACTTCATCCAAAAATGCTTTTTTTCACATTTATGCTTTTTTATCATGTCATTCCAAACCCGTATGACTTTCTTTTGTCTGCAGAACACTAAAGAATATATTTTGAAGAACCTTAGTAACCAAACAACATTGACCCCCATTGACTTCCATTGTATGGACACAAAACCACTAGAACATTTCTCAAAATATCTTGTTTTGTGTTTCACAATAGAAAGAGTTACAGTATATACAGGTGAATATATATTATGATATAGTTTTTATTTGTGGGTGAACTTTAAGGTCTATTCCTAAGTAGAAAAGTCTGAGATGCAGTAATGTCTTAAATTGTATTATTCTCATTGCTGCCTAAAAAAACATCAGAAATTAAATAAATCCTTTTTAGAAGAGCAAGAAGAGTCTGTTTTAAATGTGTAGAGTATACTGTATAATCCCGTATTATGTGTTTGTGTATTATTGGTTTTGTAGCTTCTTGTGATGTTAAATATCATAATTTTCTTTTGCTTTTCTTTTCCAGCTCTCCGATATTTCCCTCCTCTGCTGTAAAGCAGGGCACAACGCCGAGCTTCATACATACTGATGGTAAGAAACAGTCATCTTCCCATCCCCTCCCCTAATGTATTTCCTATTTCCTCCATTCTACTCGCCACTCCTCACATCTCCTCAGTTTCCTCCACGCTTTTCCACAAAACAAAATGATGAGAAACAAGGAACACGAATGTAAAGTCAGTCAGTGGATTTGGGCAAGACAGGAAACTCATATCAAGCAGTAGCATGAAAGTTTTGATTACATTTTGATCATAGATTAGAAACAATCTGACACGATAGACTAAATAACATATAACTGTGATGTTCTTGAGCCCAGAAAGTTCTGTACTTGCTAATATTAAATTTAGGTTTAGTGGCAACAACATAAACAAACGTTATGTGGCCCAAATTTAACTTCCGGTAGACCTCTGCAAAGAATCAATTACTGTTGAGTAGTTTCAACTTAATTTAATACAATTAACATACAGTAAAATATGAATTTAAATGAATATAAATTAAAATAAACTATTGTTATATTAATAGACACTAGCTAGACCGATAACCAAACACAACACACATCAGAATGTATGTTCGGCCAGGGGCGTGTGTCCAATGGAACCGTCTATACACTATGTGTGGTTTATTCTATAAAACTAATGTGTAACGCAAGAAGATGAATAAAGGAAATATTTTGGAGGAGTACAGTATGTCAGACAAAAATCTAAGGGACATCAATAGAACAAGTTGTTTTTCACTTTTAATTACACTGTAAAAAAATGACGTGATATTTACTTTAAAAAATGTTGGTAATATTGTAACCATCATTTTTTAAGAACTTTCAAATCTTATTTGATGAAATATTCCATGACTAAATCAAGTTAATTGACCTTAATTATTTAAGCAGGTCACATGCTAAACTTAAATGAATCAAGTAGAAATCCTGATTTGAGCTTTGGAGTTAACTTCTTTTTTAACTTCTATCTAACATTGAGTATGGTTAACATATATGATGTACAAGCAAGCTGAGAGTTGTCCCAGTACTGCCATTACTCTTCTGAATGATGGTAACACAAAACTCAACAATACAAACAGAATCTCCTCTAAATCTTAAAGACAACTGAATAATAAACACTATCAAGTCTTTTATTTTATTGTCAAGCACACAAAATAGCACTTTTTTCACAAAAATTACTCTCCTAATGCTGTCGCGTGCAAAGCATGCTGGGAACTTTAAATCCACTGCTCAGTGACATTTACAAAAAGAATGAATGTAGTCCCACCACATAATAATTCATTAAAGATCCCTTATACAAGTTTAAGCTGGTTGAACAAGATACAATTGAGTTGAATTCACTCAATAATTTGTGCATTACGAATTGCAAGATTTTTTCCATAATTTTAACTCAAATTTTGGTTAAAAACAAAGAACACAATTTAAAGTAAAGTTCACTCAATTCAATTAATTTCATGAAATCTACTACGACACATAATCATTTTAACAGTGTAAAACAGGATCCAAACATTTTCGTGCAATAAAATATTTAGTTAAAAGCGACAATAAAAACAACCTTGTAAACTACCCCCCCTTCCCTGGTAAAAAAAGAACTTATGAATTTGTGCTGAATGTAACATTTTTAACAAGCCAAACATACATTTTAATTTTGTGATGTTTACTATTCTATAAGCATTTTTTTAACGTCTCCATCCCATTTTACAGACCAAATCCATACATAGTTCACCCCTTACGCATGTTATCACGCCCGTCTTAAACTCTGGCCGGCTGTCAGCTGGAATATTAGAACTATCCTTCAGTCTTTTATCATGTCACTCCTTTCATGATATATGGGCAGATATCTCATATCTGGTCTTTGGCTCTTTCTACAGATCGAATGACGCCAGTGATGGATTTCCCACCTAAGAAAGAGGATAAGAAGGTATTTGATCCTTTTTCTGAGGTTTAAGCAAAAAGTATAATTTTGAGACAGACTAAGTAAAATAAATGTTTATCTGCGCAGATGAAAGCAGCGCGAGCCAAATTTACTTTTCAAGCACAGTCACCAAAGTAAGTATGTGCGCACTGACACAAACCTAAACCCAAAAGTACAATTTTGAGAAATGTCTCAGTCCATACAATGGAAGTCAATTTCACCATTCGTTGCAATTATTTGCAATTTCGTTTACTGTATGTTTACATGTTCTACAACATGACTGACTATGATTACTTTTGACCTCTCATTAACAGAGAGCTGACCATACAGAAAGGTGATGTGGTGTATATACACCGGCAAGTGGACGCCAACTGGTATGAAGGAGAGCATCATGGGAGAGTGGGAATCTTCCCCACCAGCTACGTGGAGGCATGTCTGTGTGTATGTAGGGATTTTGAAATGCAAACCTTTATTTTCGAAATCACGTCAACCTCCGTCCTGTCTTTTTAGATTATTCCTCCGACAGAAAAACCGACTCCAATAAGGTCGCCCATCGTCCAGGTGCTGGAATATGGAGAAGCAGTCGCCTTGTTCAACTTTAATGCAGACCTGCCTGTGGAACTTTCCTTTAAAAAGGTGCCAAAAATATAACCATTGCACACTGTCCCGCATGGCTATAGGCCAAATGAAGAAATGTGAGAAAATGCTATCATATTTATACAGTATCTACAAGCACAATGCAAATTTGTACAATAAAGCATACTGTACATTTAAAAGTAAAGGCCCAAATAAATTCTGAATGAACATTCTCACGACTTTTCTTACTGGTCATTGTCTCGTGCTCAGGGGGAAGTGATCTCCATAGTCAGGCATGTAGATGATCACTGGTTGGAGGGTCGGATCACCGGCACCACCCGCAGTGGAATCTTTCCCGTCAACTACGTCCAGGTCAACAAAATGCCCCGCACTAAAACCAGTGATGATTTTCCTTCCTCTCCCCTCTCACCTTCTGCTACCCCAGAGCCCCTCAGTCCCGGCCGGCCGCAGCACTCGCCCCTGTCTCCCTCCTCACGCTCCCCCGAACCTCCTCTTTCAGCTCACAAACACTCCAGCCAGTCACGCTCCCCTCTGTCACCGGCACAGCGCACCTCCCAAAACAGCCGTCCACCCACTTTCTGTACTCGCCTGGCATCACTTTCTCCACCTCACCCACGGGCACCCGGAGTGGAGCTCTGCACCCTCACAGCCCACTGGACACAGACACCAGATCACCAGTGTCACCATCCAACCATGTGCTGACATCTCCCCAGGGCCCAGGACTGCCGCTGAACACCAGCTCACACATCACACAGGTTTGTATGGAGAACACAACATATTACATCTAGACCAACATAGTTAAGGAATACATCATACATTTGACGTTGTGACATGACACAAATGATTTTAATAGAAAGTTTGGAGTGAAATTTGAAATTAAACAAATTTGAAAATGAGAAAATGTCATTTAAGGTCAATATTTCAACATTTTAAAACGTATTATATAGGTTTTCATTCTGGATTACAAGTTATTATAGTTTTAGTGTATTGGTTTTTTTATATTTTTAATAGCTTTTTTTATGTTTTTAGTTTTCATGTTCATTTGTGCTTAATTTTTAGCAATTTGTTATGTGCTTGTGCCGTTGTTTATTTATATTATATTGCATTTCAATTTAAATGTATTTTTATTGCAGTTTTTATTTATTTCCAGTACCTCAACTTAAACTTATTTCAGTTTATTGCTAATGCAACATTTTTACTTCTTTTAGTTAAATGTTTTTAATAATATTTATGGCGATGTTTGGTTTTATTTCAATTAACAGAACAGTTTTAGTTTTAGTAAACAATAAAAAAAGAAATAAGAAATAGTTTAAATTTCACTGTATAAATCATTTCATTATTTGTTTAATTGTTTTTTCATTGCTATATAATTTCTGTTTATTTTAACTTTAGTTTGATTTATTTCAAGTTATTATTTTAATATCTCAACTTAAATGTATTTTATTTGTTTACTGATCCAACAATTATAATTTAGCTTAGTTTACATTTTTAATTTTTGGTTTTCGTTTCATTTCAATGAACAGAAATGTTTTAATAATCTTTGTTTTAGTAAACTATAATAACCTTGCTCCGTTCTACAGATGAATACTGGCCTTGAAAAAAACATCTTTGAGTGAATCGCTATGAATATTTAAAATAGTAATTGTCTTTAAAATATCATTTTTAGGACGGTCCCAGAACACTGTCTCCACTGCCAAAATCCAAAGTTAAGATTCCTTCAACATCAAAGTCTCACATTGGTTCTACAGTTATTCCGCGACAACCGTGAGCGTACAGTACTACAATGTTAAAACTAAAATAACAAAAGTCATGCTTTCATTTACTCGTATTGATTATTTTTATATATTTTTAATTTCCTACAGATACAAGGCTGTTTACAACTATAAACCCCAGAATCGAGATGAGCTGGAATTAAAGGAAGGAGACATCGTACAGGTGATAGAGAAATGTGATGACGGCTGGTTTGGTAAATAGCACCTTTAAGAAAATGATTCACTCAGTTACAGACTATTAGATCAAACGTACAGTTCTGCAGGTGGATATTTAAAACTCAAAGTATCATTGAAACATTTGACGTTATTCATCACAATTGTTCATCTGGTTACCTACTGGTCACCTGTTCTGGGGAAATGCTGCACCTTGCCTCCCAGCCAATCAGATTGGAATGAATGATTTAGTCAGTGGTTTCAGTCTTCTGCCCTCTATTGCCCGATACTGACATTGAAACACTACTAATAGTTCAGCTGTGAAGTTCTGAGGTATTAGTTTTTGTTTTATTAATATTTTAGCTTTGATTTATATGTTACTTATATTTTCGAATTTTGTTATGTGCTTTTGTCAGTTTATTCTTTTGTTTTCATTTATTTTTAAACGTTTCTATTTAGTTGTAATTTATTTTTCATTTCAGTTATTTAAAAAAATTCAGTTTATAATTTTAGAGCCTCAATTTATTTCAATCGATTGAAAAGGCAACATTTTACATTTTCATTTAGTTAATCTTTCCAAAAATGTTTTAATAGTTTTAGTTCTAGATAACAATACCTTTATATATTTATAATATTCTGTATAATATAACCTTTAATAATTGTAGGGACCCACTGGCGGGTCCAGTATTGCATCCTTAAATCTTCAAGTTGTGAAGCACAAAACTAGACATACATGGTACGTTTTGAAAATTTTGAACTTTAGCTCTCTTACTGTCCCATCAATTTTGCATTTATGTTACATACAAGAACATAATAAGGTTTAAATTCATCTTCCCAAACCCCACTCACACCTGTAAAAATCTTACAAATAATATCACACCAACTTACGAAACATAGATGGGCTATTCATCAAATGAAAGCTCTTAGTAAAATATCACTGTCACCGATCTAACACTTTAGAGTAACATGACATAAGTAAATTGTCAAATTATTGTAAAAAAATGTTTTATGGGTTTTATGTAGAATGAGAATTTTTTATTAATAAACTCCGATGTATGTGGTAGGTCAATCTTAAATTCAGATAAAAAAATGCTAAATATCCTCCAGAAATATATTGATGAATTAATACGTTTTATGTGTGTCTTCCTTTCAGGTACGTCTGAACGTTCACAAACGTTTGGAACTTTTCCTGGCAACTATGTAGCACCATTTTGAGAGCCACAAATTCCTGTCAGCAAGTTCTTGATCTTTGCAAGCACAGTCACTGTCACTACAGACTTAACCACTAATGGATGCAATATACAGTCTGTACTGTCCCTGTACAAGACCCTCCTCACACTCATAGAAATATAGACACAAGTTTCCGTCTTTCTTCACATTCTACACTTCATCCACAAAGCAGATATGCATGTGGACATGACTTGTGATCTACAGATGTTGAACTCGGAAGAGTTTGTCACAGTATGACCCCTCACATGTTGAGAATAAGTGTGTTGGATTTGTAATGACACTCCTCACTGCATGGTGCTTTGAAGGTCCTTTTGTTTGAAAAGCACCAGAGACAACTTTTGCACAACTCTTGTGGGTTTTTGATGATATTCCCAATTTTCAAGTCTTTGAAATGTTTATCCTCATTTTCCTTTCAGATTTGTAACAACGTTGCCTGTGAACTCCGCAAATTGTGAGGACACAGAGCTAATGTTTGGATCTCAGATGGGGTCAAAACTGTCCATTCTTTACAATCATATTATGAACACAGTCGCCGTCTTTGCAATCATTATCAAGTGTCTGCAGGTGCTTCACGCAATTGTCTTTAAGTGTTAAGTCTGTCTGTATAATGTTTATTGTTTGACAAACTCATACATTATCCTAAAGGTGTAAGACCGTGAAACAGTGTTGTTTAACCTTTTTTAGGCAAGTCTCCCGCTCAGTGAAAACCATTTGGTCTTGGTGTGGGTTAAGTAGGTTTACTCTGGTCTTGGATTGAACAAAAAAATATATATAATAAATCCAAGATATATATATATTTATGCATAACACTAACTAACGTGGGATATGTCTTGATGTGAGAGAGAATGATGGGTAAAACCACTACGACCATCAGATTTGTGTTATTTTTAACCTATTCGCAAAACAAAAAACACTGCGGTTTTTAAGTGCCATCACCATGACAGACCTTACTGTGGATTATAACTAAAAAGCTGTAGTATTTACCTACCGCCATTAAAATTAACATTTTAATGATCTCTAAGAATTTACTGTTTTTATTCAATATGCCACATTATTCATCTGTATTTGAGAAAATAATGGTCAATCATGTCAATCACAATCCTCTGTGATTTTATCATTAAGATATTTATAGTATACTTAGGACTCCTAATCCACTTATAAAACTAAGTCAGCTTGTGATTATAATGTTAAATTTCATTTGCACCGGTTAAATGAGAGGTCACTACAGACTTTTTATAGCATGTTTAGCCATGATAAACGTTGTTGAAGATGCCATTTTCTGTTCTGCACACTATTGGATGTAAAGATAATATATTTTTATTGAACTCACAATGTATTGTTGTATATGTAAAAGTACTCACAGATTTTGATAATGATCAAATAAATTAAAATAAACAAACCCTGTTTCTTTCTCATTTTAATCATTAGAATTTTTGGAGTACACTGCAAAGTCCAATATGAAGAATAAATGACAACACACCTATTATATGCATGCTTCTGTCTTGATTCAACACACTTTTATAAAGAAATGAAAAAAGGACTTTCTGATCATTTTGAGATGGGGTTAGTTAATGTAATTTAGCTTATAGGTAATACCATTGAACTCACACCTTCGAAAACAGATTTTCAAGTAGTCATCTTTTAAATCGCAGAACAACTCAATTCTCACACTTCATGACACAATAACAGTAGTATTTCAAACATGTGTCTACATAAATCACCTCCTGCATTCTCGATAAAGGTGACAGATCAAGAACAAGCCCAAGGGGTTGAACTACTTGGTTGAATGAATATGAAAAGTACTTTTGCAGTGACAAGACGAACACAAGTACAGACTATGCATATTAGGGGTCTGTACAAATATCCACGGTTGCAGACCTTAATGGTGTTTCACAGAAAGTGAAGACTGTCATGGGTATTAAAAATCAGTGCCCTTATCGCACACAAGTTATATATTCCTACTAGGGTTGGCACGGTTCCATAAACATGTCTTACGATACTATACCAGCTGAAGTATCTCGATACCAAGTCGTATCACGATACTGTGTCATGTTCATAATTCAAATCGAAAAACACAGATTTAGATGAAACATTTTGTATTTACTTTAAGTTTTTGTATTAACTGTAGTAATTGGATAAACTGTAGCAAATACTGTACAATACTTAAATATTTACTATAGTAAGACTCAAAAACACTAGTGTCTATGAGTTTTAGTAGTTTACTGTAGTAAATACTGAAGTACACGAGATCATTTTTCACGTGGGAACTAATTCAAATGTGGGACAAATGTCATTGATACAGCAGTCTTTATAAAGGGAATATAAGGCTTACTTTAAATGCAGAAGTAAGTACTGCATTTAAATACTTTAAACTAAGACGGCCAGTAGGTGGCGTCAATTTTCCACTGAGTTAGTGAATCATTAAACGCCAATTTAAATCATTAACTCGTCCGAGTCTTTCAAACACACATTCATTTAGGAGATAAACACCGCAAAAATGCAGATATAAGTGTTCAAATGAATATTAATGCGCATATGCAACATCTTCAAAAATTTTTGGATTCTCATTTTTTTCTAGATTATTTAAATTTTTAATTCAAATAGTACTTTACAATGTCATCTATATTTTTGTACAAGATACCATTGATTTTAGAAGTACAATATATTTTCTGGTACAACTTTTTATTGTGCTAATATTCGTAAATATCAGGTTCATGTGAAAAAATAGGCCAAAGCTAAAAAATATGGACAAACTTTAAGCAATATCAAAACCAAAAAAGACAGACAAATTAAATGTATGTACAAATTTAACCCCTGAAATAAATTGTTATTCTTTTCACATTTATACCCACGTTATGTTTTATGTGTTTTTTTTTCTTTCCTCTTTTTTCATTCTATATGTTTGTACAAATGTTTTACATTTCTGTACTATAATAAAAAAGAAGAAAAAAAGAGATAGAAGTGTAAACGGATCAACAGCTGTGTGTGGACAAAAGCACAATAAGTTCACATTTTTATGAACTATTCCTTTAAAGAACAGATAAAAAATTCACAGAGTAACCCGAGAAACGTTAAGGAAGCCTTGAATTATTTAATTATTAAAAAAATAAGTTTCTATAACTGAGTAGGCTACTAGTTGGTGAGTAGTTACTCAATGTGACAGGACAAAACAGCAGTTAACGGTGCTCTCCTGTGGCTATTTATGTGTATTACATAGCTGCAGTTTTTTGTTAACTACTGTATATCAAATTTACAAACAAAATAGGCATTCAGTCTCACATAAGCATATTTGGTTGAGCATACCAGTAGTGCACAATCCACAAATCCATCCATCCAATCCATGTCCATCCATCCATCCATCCATCCATCCATCCATCCATCCATCCATCCATCCATCCATCCATCCATCCATCCATCCATCCATCCATCCATCCATCCATCCATCCATCCATCCATCCATCCATCCATCCATCCATCCATCCATCCATCCATCCATCCATCCATCCATCCATCCATCCATCCATCCATCCATCCATCCATCCATCCATCCATCCATCCATCCATCCATCCATCCATCCATCCATCCATCCATCCATCCATCCATCCATCCATCCATCCATCCATCCATTTTCTATGTCCGAACTAAACTCGGGTCACGGGGCCTGCGCCTATCTCAGGAGTCATCGGGCATCAAGGCAGGATACACCCTGGATGAGTGCCAACCCATCGCAGGGCACACACACTCACATCATCACTCACGCACGCACTTTACACCCTACGGACAATTTTTCCAGAGATGCCAATCAACCTACCATGCATGTCTTTGGACCAGGGGAGGAAACCGGAATACCCGGAGGAAACCACCCAGCACGGGGAGAACATGCAACTCCACACCACAAGTCGGAAGCGGGAATCGAACCCCAACCCTGGAGGTGTGAGGCGAACGTGCTAACCAGTAAGCCACCGTGCCCCCCAAAACAAAACAAAACAAAACAAAACAAAACAAAACAAAACAAAACAAAACAAAACAAAACAAAACAAATAAAAATGATAAGAAAGAAAGAAAGAAAGAAAAAGAAGAAAGAAAAAAGTAAAAGAAAAGAAAGAAAGTAAGAAGAAAAGAAGAAAGAAAGAAAGAAAGAAAGAAAAGAAAAAAGAAAGAACCGAAAGAAAAACAACAAAGAGAGGCTTATTCAAATTAACTTCAAAAAGTGAAATCAAGGTGTAAGGAAATCAAAGTAAGGGCTGGTTAAAGTAAGTAGTATTGTTAACCCATTTTAAAGGTGTATACATCTGTTTTGATCTCATTTAACCCCTGACTGAAGATGGGCTTTGATTTAAACCACCTACATCTATGAATGAAAAACATCAACAAGTTAACAACTAAATCTAAATGTTCGTTCTCCAAACTTGATAATCTGCGCTATAAAGGGTGGGAGTATAATCTCTCTGGATTGTAACCAGTTCTGTACACCTCTCCAAATACATAACTGCAAAGGAAGTTTCCCCAAGTACAGTGCGGACAGTCAGTAACATTTAATCAGTTGCTGTGTTTATAAAACCTCGAGTTTCTTAAAGCTGTACTTCCTCTGAACATTACATTTGTTCAAATGTTTGAGACAGGTTCGCCTGTAGGTGACGCACTGCGTACTTAGTATTTACTTTAGAGTTCAAATCATATTTCTTCTGTATCCCACCTACCGGACACGCCCCGCGTGCCACCCTCGCGTGCCCACCCTCCGTGCTTTATTTTGACAGCAACACGTGGCACGTGAGCAGGAGCGCGCGGATGATGCCCCATCCTCTCCCGAGGCGGATAACATTCTCGGGAAAAGTTTGAACAATTGGGCGGTGTGGGAATTTGGTCACATGCGCCGCGCTGCCTCAAAACTGACGCACTGAAAGGGTTTCGAGTGGGTTTGCGTTAAAACCAATATCAAGGGTGACTTTCACAAGAACTTGACGCTTCCTTCACGCTCGCGCAGAAAGCGTGAGTGAATTCGACGTCATCTTCACAGGTGTCAATCACAGCGGTGCGACCAACAGCGCGGCATCTCCTTTAACCAGGTAAGCGTTGAATTCCCTCCATATGATGTTATTTTCAGGGATGTTTGTGGTTTGTGAAGGGCTGTAGATGAGCTGTTGTATTTGTTTATTAAAATAGTCACGGACTATGCGCTCGCGCTCTAAATGAAAGTCGCGTCCAGCATCCTTTTACCTCACTGTTGTATCTGCGCCACATGCTCAGCGTGATTTCGTCCGGAACAAAACACTTTTCCTCCTGGAAACTGCGGCTTATTTGTTTGTTTAAGTTACATTATTGATTTGTTTTAAAGTTCCGTTTGTTTAACAAAGCTGTAACAGTGCACCTCCACAAACATAGTGAGTCTATCGCCTCTCAATAGCTCTTCAACATCTTACCTTTGTGTTTTAGTGCCGTGCTTTGTTAAACCCACAGCGCTGCTTAAATGTTTGGTACGATGCCCCAAAATGCGTTTAAAACGCAAAGCTTTTGTTGGAAACAGTGTTTTCATGTCTTTGATGCCCAACTATGCTCCCAGCTTACTACGTTTGAGACGCAGGATGAATCCCACCGTTCAGCTTTATAAGTTGTCTTATTTTGTTGTTTTATGTTGAAATACCTCTCAAACTTATATTTATTCGGAATAGTGTGGTACGTTACATATGCCCAAGTTATAGGCTACTTGAGAAGTTTGTAAAACATCACAGAATGTTATTAGAGCCGATCGCTCGCGAGAACATCCAACTCGCTGCTGCGTAAATGGGTAACGCGCTGTTGAATGTGAATGATGACTGAGCAATACTTGTGAATGGATGGGAAAAGCCAGACTTGTCTGTGCTCACGTGTCCATATAAACACCAAACCCATTGAGAGCACAACAAAAAGCAGAGGTGTTATTGTAACACTGTATTGTCTCCATCTCTTCGCTGTCTCATTCCCTCTATTTTACCATCCCTGTTATTTCACCTCTGCTGCCATGCACTGTGGTGTGTTTTACCTTTCTGGGTTTTTCTGTTTTTCTCCTGTGAAGCTGCTTTGGAACAATGCACATTGTGAAAAGCGCTGTATAAATAAATTGAATTGAATTGCTACCTTGCTTCCATCAGCTCAAAAACATGCATTCTTCGTCTTATTGACTTCTATGTTCAGTGCGACAGGCAAAGCATCGGCTCGCTATAATTGCAGTCGGTTATTGCAAGGCCCAGATGCGTTAATTGTTTTCCTAAAGCCATTTACAAAATAGCCAGAATTGTGAATGAACAAACACGCGTGCAGAATGACTGGGGTTCCAGTTTTTCCAAGTCTAGCGTGTACATATGGGCATGATTAGTGCACCCTGTCAGTGTCAGCTGCACAAAGACATTTTTACTCATACAAATATTCCGAATTTTCATAATTGGGCAGCAAGAAATGTCAAATGTTTTTGAGTACCGCATGCTTTGATCTTCTATCAAATTTGGATTGTTGCATTTAATTACTCTGGAAATGCCGCTCTGATACGATCTGTCCTCAACTGCTGAACATGAAAGAAGACATTATGTATTTCACTCTGGGTCATCTTTATTCTTTCCACGAGCCGTTTGTTTTCAGGCCTCTTTCTAGTCTGGTATAATTGTTGTAAATGAGTGGTTGTCTGTTTCAGTTCCTGTACACTTTCTATCTCTCCCGTCTGAGCGTCTGCTTGCTAGCGCACATAGTGCGGTATCATGTTGATGGTTGTCTGTCTCTTGCCACATTTCCTGTGTGCTCTAGTCTCCCTGTTTTACAGCCTATAAGGTTTTCGACTGCTGAGGTTTTTACTTTTTAGCATTGAGCTGTGTGTCTTCTTATTTAAAGACAGCGATCAGGATGGCACAGAGTTTATAATGATGGTGTGGTGTTTGGCCACAGTTTCTCTCTTCATATCTTCTACCCCACGATTTTCTGTGCCCTAATGGAGGCCTACGATTTAATGCGCTTTTGCATAAAGTACGGCACGCAGACTTTTGAAAAACTCTATCTTTTAACCGCTTCCTTTGCAGAAGCAGGCCTAAGATTTTAACCACAGCTCATTGTTGCCGTCCAATCAGCTCAGATGCTTTGAATTTATGGGTGTTTTGGCTAAATAGATCTTACTATAACAGTTCAGAGGAGAAGCTTGAGCAGTGTGTAAGTTTCACTATAGTAAGTATACATCTAGAATACCTCTAAATTGGAACCATTAGATAGCAGGAAGCACTCATACTGATAAAATATCTGCTGGATTCATAAATGTAAATAACACTGTTCCCTATTGATATGGACATGTATCACAGGCAGTTTCTGCCAATCTCATACTCATATACATTAGTATTGCATACTTTGTGTCTTCAAAGAGTATTTAGTTTGATCAAATTTAGAAATGAGAGATACAGCTGTACGATTATTTCCGGAAAAACACGAGCTGCTAGATTTGAGACTAGTGGGGAGAGTGGGAGGGAACTACAGCACGAGCAAGCAACAGATCGTCACATCTTCCCTTCGTGTTTTGTGCATTATGCACGTACATGCCGATTGCCAACAAAACACAGACTTATAACTTAGTTTGATTTACAGCGTGCAGTTCATGTCCTGCATCTTTTAGCACTGGGACTGTGCCATCTATCAGTTTTATAAAACATCCATCAATGAAATGCCGTGAACTAACATACACACCTAAACTTCACCATCGCTAGAGTAACAAGCTGCAGCGCAGCCCATCTTGATGCAGCGCAGATAACCTCGATGGTAAGCGGGTCTCGCTCGTCGGTTGGCAGGCTCTTTTGCCTTCGCCTTACCGCACTTTTGGCCAATAAAAGGAATAGGATCCCTGTGTCGTCAGAATTAGAAAAACCTTGTCGAAACAAGTTGGAGTGCTGGGGGAGTGCATCAAGTACAGAAATGCTACGTCATACGTCCAACTGGTTTTTTTTAACAAGTTGACTATGTTAAGAACGACAAGCCAGCACGTTTGACAGTGTAAAGAAGTCAGAATGCATGACATAGGATGATACCCGATCTTTAAGGAGAAATGGGAGATTTGGTTTTTACCTAGTGAGCAATAGAACAGGTGGAAAATTCCTATTAGGGGAGAGTCCGCGACGTATCTAGGGGCCAGAATACTATAGGATTTACTGCAGGCAAACGTGTATTTTAAAGGACCACCAGTGAAGTTTTATTTTTTGCTGCACAAGCTATGTCTGCTTCTTAATGGCCCCTTGGGAACATATCATACTTGTCAAACGGAGAGCCTGTGAATTCCTTCGGTTCTTGAGTCACGACCATAATATTTTTATTTGGTTTCCATGACAGCCAAACAAATCAAATATGACTGTAGTTTGCGTCATAAACTGGTATAAATACCAAACATTGAACACTCCTTTTTAATACCCACCTCTGGAATGCAATCTTAATGATTCATTGAGCAAAATTTTCAGCATCAGCACACCTTCCCTAAATGGCTGAGGTCACTCCATTCTTTGTTTATTCGCCAATCGCCACCCTTTTTTGTGACGTAATATGCTTCCTCATCACTGAAGGTAACAGGGTTTGACCTGCTAATTTTAATAATATGATAAGAATGTTGGGAATCTTTTATTCTGAACTGTTTTAATCAGAATGGGGAGCGGTTGTGTTGCTGTGGGATAACAGCAGTGGTGTGTGTCTGGGTGCGTTGGGCAGGTGTGACTGTGGTAAGCTCACAGATGGGAGTGGATGTAAGAAAAAGCACAGTATGTTCAATAGATGAAGGGTGTGCAGCATGGCTGCGCACCAGGTGTCTGGATTTGTTGCTACACGGCACATGTGCGGTATGTGACAAGTTGCTTGTGTTGTAATACTTGATACAAAGTCTTTGCCTTGCTTTTGCAAGCAAATTATACAATTGTTTGACTCAGAATCTCAAAGCCCACCCTTGTCACAATTTATGGCTAAGAATTTACAGCAAATTTTGGAATTGGGTTGTGGTGCATTTATCATGCCCTGAGGGCACCTGACAAAAGTTTAGGGCCATACCATACCAATTATATAACAAAACAAGATGATACAATATTTGCCATATTTTACCATTTAGATTTTTATTGAAAACATGTTTTTTAGAACAACTCCCAGGCTGAATATCAGATTTACATACAACTTTATTTAAAACATGGAGGCATTAGAACAAGGTTATCAAAAGCATTGTAATAGCCCTTAGGGTTCTCAAGTAATCCATCAACAAATTCTGTGGCAAGAACACGCTTTTGGCATGTTAAAACCGAACTTGGCATGTGTCATTGTTACTTCATAGTGTCAACTTGATGACAGCGTCACCTATAAATAAAAATTGTATTATATACACTAGGATTGCACTGTGCACCGGAACTACTGTAGCATCAACATACTTAAGCTTCAAAATACCCATGATGCATCTCTATTTTGTAAACTGTAGAACCGTAATCGCTTTTGAATTAATCAGTTGTTTTGAATAGAGGTCGACCGATATGCGTTTTTCAGGCCGATACCGATACCGATACCGATTATTTCCATGAGAATTAGACCGATAACCGATATTTTGAACCTATATATATGGTGTAAAAACGTAAATTTATATAGAAATTAAGAACACAGGCTCTGAAACATTTTTAATTCTGACTGAGAAATCTTAATAATAACACTTATATTAATAACAATATGTTCTGATGACTTAAACATTGCATACATTACTAGAACTATTCAATTAATCATTTTGCTCATCATTGGATTAACTAGCACAATTTGAATTTATATAATAAGTGTTAATAATTGAATTGCCTTCATAGCTTTATTGTGTATGTTGTTGAAAAGGCCGCAAATGTTTTCATGAAGCTATAACATTAAAAGCATATTTTAGCCACACTTAGTTAGTACATTAGCCTATTCCTTGAGTGTATTGTCTGCAAGACGGGCATTTAATCACAGCCATGTGTGTCTCTGAACATTTATGTGTATAAGTAAGTTGCGAAAAATAACTCGATCTAACATTTGTCGCGAGCAGCTTAAGAGGCGGTGTGTGGCGTGCATGAGAGCGCTCTGACTGAAGACCGACGATTCAAGTTCTTTATGCTTTAAAATGGCTTGTATTTTTGAAATGGCGTAACTTAAAATGACGTGCAAAACGCCAGCTCCATCAATTACAAGAAACGCGTCTACAGTGTGCTGCTCGCTTGCAGAGCAAAATCATTGTTATACTATGGATGTGAATTATAGCTACATGATGATAATAATGCGTAAATCCTGCGGAACCTGCAGGAAACCTGCAAAGCTGCTCCGAAATTCAGGCACTAATTATATTGAAGTGTTTTGCATCTTCAGTGTAGTGGATTGTGATTTATTTCAACGTCTGATGCTGCCTTACCTCAGAGAGCATGAACCCGAAGCAGCTCCAGTCAGTAAGTGCGTTCGGTGCGAGAGTGAAAAAAAACGTTCTGTTCCGCAGCCTCCTGCGTTGATTGGCCGGACTCGTGACTTAGTCCCAACAAATCAGAGGGGCAGTGGGCAGTGGGCGGGCATTACTCTAGGCAACAAACTAGAGCGACGTGTTCTGACTGCTCTCACTAAATCCTTGGCTGCGTCAGAGCGAAATAGCGCATTTCAAAATTACATGACTTTATCGGCAAATCGGCTTTGAAAATGACCGATATCGATTATCGGCTAAATCCTTAATATCGACGCCGATAATCGGCCAGTTCGATAATCGGTCGACCTCTAGTTTTGAACGAATTGGTCGAGTTATTAACTGTGGCCACCTACTTTCCATACCCTGTGTGTTAGGGCGCTTTAAAGTAAGCGTAATGTTTCCCTTTATAAAAATTGCTGTATAAATGAAACTGTTATTCTATAATATAACTATATTACAAAAATTCCTAGACATTAGTGTTTTTGAGTCTTACCAAAGCAAATATTATACTACAGTATTTGGTACAATTTATCCAATTAGTATAGTTAATACTACAAAATATTGTAGTGTGCAATATAATACAGTTTTACTGTAGTAAATAAAAAAAATGTATAGGGCAGTGTATAAAGGAAATTCGGTTGATTTTGTAGATTTAAATTATGACCATCTCAGCTTGTATAGTATCGTAAGAAACGTGAAACCATGAAAACCTAATATACACTTCATATAATGTGTAATTTCCTCTGTATTCTGTAAAGAAAGAGATGTGGAACAATCCTGGGTATTATAGAGCAACAGCGCGACTTTAAGCAGCTTTTGTGGATATTTGACAGAAAGTTGCACAGAAATTCCATGCACATTGCCACATCTGTAGTTTTAATCATGTTAGCCTGTATCATACCACTGAAACCCACTTCCACCAGAAAAAAGCAAAAGACTCATGCAAGAACTAGTCTTACGATTAGCCACACACACAAACACCCACACCAGCCATTCACTCCATTCAAAGCTGTTATATAACAACTTCCCATATAATAACTTTCCCACAGAACTAGAGTAAAATTGGCATGAAATTTCACTTTTGACTGAGAGTATAGCTTTGAAAACTGCAGTGTGACTCAAGGTGTTGACAAAAACAAGTTATTCAAACTTCATTCAAACTTATTATATCAGAGTCACCCCCAAGGTGTATGCCTGACAGAAAACATTTACCTTGGTTAAACTCAACCTCATTTCCCTCTCTGAAAACGGGCACATTTTGGATTACTGTAATATAAACAGGAAAATTTGGCATTTTTTGGATGTACTGCAAGCATATAGGTAAAAAGGCATTTTTTGAAGGCATGTATCATATGATTGGCTATAAGCAGCAGCAAATGCTTATGTAGTTGTTAAAGGTTTCTTAAGGCCTGGACAAGAATCTTCATTTCAATTTGAATATCCATACCTGCAATCTTTTACAGTACAGTTTGAGAGCTTCTTGGCTGACCTTACTGTCTGGTGTAAAGATCGACCAATTGATCGGCTGGCCGATTGACTTTTCAGATTTTTTTACTAATTGGCATTGGCCGATTGTGCCGCAAATTATGCCGATTACCAGGCAGGTGCATCTGTAAGCAGTTAAGCGTTGTTGTGGAACACGCGACGCTGCCTGTTGCGGCAAACCACCGGCATAACACTGTGACGTCCCCTTCTGCCTGCAAAATGTTTAACTACCTGATAAATTCACAAGAAAACGTTAGGACCTGAATTCTGTTCATCCTTCGTTCTCTTGAAAATGTAATTGATTAAATATGATGCTACTTGAGAATGCGAGTAACTTTTTGGAGGTCTATTGTTAGCGAGTTATTGTTTCAACCATATAGTTTAGGCAACATTTATGCACGGGTACCAAAACCTGGAGACGAGCCCAGCAGCTGAATTACTACAGTTGTCCACAATGTATGGCTAGATAAACTCTGACGTTATATCAACTCGCACTCTGCAGCCATGCATTATTAAAGACAAAACTTCTGGCTAAAACGTGCACGTTAACTTTCCTGCCTAAACGTGTCTGTGGGTTGGACTCTGTTTATACTTGGTTTTAAGATGCGTTTTGGTCGATCTTTCTATAAAATGGACGAAATAAGTGCACACAAGTTACAAATGAATGCAACCGGGGCAGATAAACATACAGAGAGAAGCGTTTTTTTTTTCTGCTCTGACAGCCGCGAGACACGCTGAACACTGTAAGTGTGTGTTAGAAATCTGAAATGGAGAGAAAACATTCTGCGTGCTTGGTACGTTTTTCGTCATTAAACCAAACTTTTAAGTCTCCAGCCAAAGTTAAAATCTTGACTTGTTGTTTTTCCCCTCGTTTACGCTTTATGTCCGTAGGCGGTCTTTTGTGGCTGTTTAAACGCATTCGACAACAAAAGTGTCTACTTTCCTGTCAGGCTAGAAAAAGGCTAAAAGCTTTATGTAACTAAAAACGCAGTTATAAGCAGCAGCTGTATATTATGAGTGATTTTTTTATTTTAACTTAGATTATGACCATTTGACTAATAGCAGTGTCTGCCAACAAACATAAACAAAAATCATGCTTCAGAACAGTTTGAGAAGGTGCTTACAAGTTTTGAGCAATGTGTTATTACTTGCCTACTGTGAATAAGACTACTATCTTGTACCCCGCAATAAACTCTTACTCAATCTTTCTCAACAACGTGCACTGATTTGAAGTGACATGTCTTCAATGAATGTTTAATTTAAGCAATATTATGTTTCACCTCTTATTACTTAGTTACATTTTATAAGATGAATGTGGAAAAAAGAAAACCTGCCAAAGAAATCAGCCACATATATAGGCCATCGGCTGACCTAATTTCTAAAAATTGGCTTCAGCCAGAGAAAAACCCATATCTGTCGACTTCTAGTCTGGTGTCTCAGTTTTAATTTTAAAAAGGGGACAAAAGCAGAAATATGTTATTTAAAGTCTTGTTCATCTACTGTACGTGGTCGCACCTCATAAAGGTCAGGAAGCACTAGTCTGTCTCATGGTTAGCTTCAAGAATTTTGTAATTTGTGGATTTATTTTCAAAATTAAGATTATATCTCTGAAATCCAAAAGAAAAACACATTCTTTTTCTTATGCAAAAAAACTGATTTAAATTTGAAAACAGTGCAGTATAATCAGCATTTTAATGAATGTGAGGCAACACCACACATACAAAGTATGAGTGAAGTATTGCAACCAAATTCAAAGTGAAGGACTTTGGGGGGAAATTTGCTTAACCTTGTTATGAAAAGAATCTTACAATGCAAAATGTTTTTCTGGTCCTGAAGAGGTGTCAGGTTTTTTCAAATTACAGAATTTCTTTCTTCAAATTTGACCTGAAAAGGTTTTGTGAGGTGTTTAGCTACTTTTTAAACCCCAAATCTGACTTTGTAACAGTGTTCAAGTTTTACACATCCGTTTTCACAAGCTCTTAAGCCACAGAAATCCTCTGACCTTCTCAAGTTTAAAACCAGTGCCGGTGTACCTTTAAAAAAAGACCTTTGTATGTTCATGTCTCATTCGCAAGCGCTTCCACCACCTTGCTATGAAAGAGTTATGCATTGCTTGTAGTCATTTCAAACAAAAGCTCATTTAAATTTGTGTTTTTGTTCTGGTGTGACCAGAATTTTTGGTTTCAAAAATGTGTTGCATCACTTCTTGGATAGGCATGTAAATGATTCACGGCTTAAGAATAATGGTATTTGCAACACCCATTCCCAAGTCTTCTCACTACAGCTAGTTCTTGTTAATAGTTTATAAACCATACTTGAGGCCTTTTTGAGGTATGTAGGTTCATCCCTGTCATTGTCATAGCAGTATGCATGCTTTTGTCTTATTAGTCAATAAAGATATAATGAGTAATGTCATTGCTAGCCATTATAAAGCCACAAGAGCAGGTACCAGTGTCATTTGACCAAATTTGAACCAGTAAAACAAGTCTTTAAGGGCCTTAACCTGAGATCTTTTGTTGCAGTGGAATGTGAGGTGTTGTCTGGTAGTCTACATGGAATTGTAGCAATCTGATGCTGACAAAATTAGCAAATAGCTGCAGGTCAGACATGTTGAGGAACAGCAACTTGATACACAAAAAAATGTGCCAAGTAGAAGTTTCCTTGAACCCTATTAAAAAGTTTAACAAGAAGAGGTTTGGGACACTTTTTGGATATGTAAATGTTTCCTTTCAGTCAGTTCCATGAAAAGAAACTAAAGGGTTTTGGCAAATGTCAAAAACATGTAAAAATGGAAACATGGACTACCAAACCTGTCTTTTATTTTTATGTTTCAAATACTTTCTCTTTTCCAGCTGAACAAAGTCTATTTTTACCTTGCACAACTTCCTCTCTCTGCCTTTCCTTCCTTCTTGGATTCTGATTTAAAAAAATCTAAGATTGAGAAATATCACTGATATACTCCCAAGGAAACCACAACCTCCCTGCTTTTTCATAGATTTAGTAACTCATCATTAGCGCAAATTTACATTTGATCCAAAAGCCATATCCCAAGCACACTGCTTTTATAACATTGAATTGATCTTTCAGTAGCGATTTCTGAGGGATATGTATTATTAGATGTATCTTTAATAAAAGGCATTTCAAAGAACTAAATTACCCATATATACTAACTCGGTCTCTTAGATCATCTGATTTGGGGCTTCCATTCCCAAGTTTAGACTGTCCACTGAAGGTGGAAGGTCATATTGTGTTAATGCCACCCAGGTTATGTAATTCTTTACCCATTTCGCTCTGTAACTCTTCTTCTCTATCCATCTTCAAAACACAATTGAAAACATGCTTGTTTGAAATGTATTATCAGTAGGGATGTAATGGTACGCATATTCGTACCGAACCGTCACGAGCTGTCCAGGGGAAAATTCCAAAATGAAGTTATCATTCCTATGCCCTACTCCCTTTGAAAGGCAGAGCCCTTGTAGTTAAGACTTTGGAGTGAGCAGGGCATTTGCGTGCCATTATGTTGCGTTTGGAATGACCTAACTGTTTGCAAATAAACATACATTTTATATTACATTAATGTTCTATATAATATTTAAACACTTGTATATGTATGTATATATGTATTGTTTATTTGCAAACAGTTAGGTTTTATGCTTAAGTTATGCCATTATAACAGCAACATCTGCTGACGGACAAAATGCTGCATTGTCACAGGAATATGCCAGATGAATATAATGATGAAATTAAGTCGCTTCCTTTGCCAAGTGCATTCCAAATGTCTACATAATGACACGCAAATGCCTTGTTCACTCCAAAGTCTAAACTCCAAGGGCTCTGCCCTTCGAAGGGAGTAGGGCATAGGAATGATGACTATATTTGGAATGATGCCTGTGACGGTTCGGTAAAAATACACGTACCGTTACACCCCTAATTATCAGTAATCTTTCATCTTGTCTATGTGATTACTTTTGTGTCAATAAAAACGCAAACTTTAAAAAAACTAACAAAAACATACATTGAGAAAGAAGAAAAATGCTTTGGTGATAAAAACAACAAATTGCTCAATTGCAAGAATGTGACATGATTTGCTATTCATAAACTGCTATTTTTCCTAACAATTTTATAAGTATCGTTTTCATTTGCGCTTTTCGAGTTTTCGTTTCGTTTCTCTAGTCTTCTTTCGCCGTTCTGGTACAAATCTCACGTGTGGGCAGGATTTATGGCCACTTTAGTCTCATTGGTTAGTGAGATTTGGATTGACAGCTCCTTGACCAGGAATTCGATACTGACGACAGTGCAGCGGATTCGAGAGCAATCTGCTTGCGGTTTTCTATATTGTAGTGTTTGTACTTAAATTACTTTCTTATTTTGTTAGTATATTAGCAGGGCTCTATCACGCTGTAACAACAAGCCAACGTCGAGCAAATACAGGATAGCTAGCCATATTCACATGCAACTTTACGTGGGTTTAGAGATCCTCAAGACAGCAGTCCATAATTTATCATTACAATGATATCAGGAAAACTAGTGAGTTTTGAGGAGATATACAATAAAGTGTTATGCTTCCAGTTCATATTTATCATTTATAGATTATAATCGTGGTGGCATTTTATGCATTGTTAGGTGAGCTATGTGCGGTCTCTATATTTTCTATATTTATATGCCTTTGTGGCGGAGGTCCGGACAATACTTTTTCAAATAAATCATATATCATCAATTGAGCCCAGTCGAATATGTATATAAAAAGTGAACATCTAACGTTTTATCGGGCCATTTATTTTATATTCAGATACCCACAATTTGTAGGCACTCGTGCTAAAGCGAAGTCCTAGTGGCCTATTTGAATAAAACTACTGACAACTAAATGTCACAACTGAAAATAATTTATCATGAGCAGAAGTACTTACAAAGTAACTAACAAGTAGCATTTTCATGCCATTCATACTAGAACTGATTCTAAATAATCCCAGATTAAAACATGATTCATTAAGAAATCCTTTTAACATGCTGATTATTAATGCTATTGATATTATTAATATCATTAATGCTAAATGTAGATACAAGACGTTATGGTTTATAATGCAACAAACCTATATAGCAAACAGTAAACTGACTGACAGCCTAAAATACTTCATTACTGCTGCATTTCGTTGATTTAAGCGTTACAGTAAAAGCGTCCATTAATTTACCTGATCTTGTTGTCTGCAGGTCTCTCTATATGCGACGCGTCTTTGGCGGGAGAAGCAGCATTTACGGAGCAGAAAGGGTTCAAATGAAATGCGTTTGGCACTATATGAAGATATTAAAGATATCGGCCAAATATAGTCAACATAAATTTCCCTGAGTGCGTGTGATGTGTAGAGCTCAGTTATGTAGACGCGCGGCTCAATTTAAACTACAGAAATTGTCTGATGATGTGAATGGTTCATTCTGTCTAGCGGTGCGAATGGAACGAAGCCAAGCTGGGCGAAAACCTGTCATCCAGTGGTGACTGGACTGTTGCTGCTTGTCAGGGGCAGGGCGTGCGTCCTTTCTTTACCATTGTCACCACCCTGGAATTGTTTTAAAATGCAAATATTTTTATCTGCTTGCTTTTCCGGTGTTTGACACGAAATATTGTCGGACACGCGCTCTCTGTCCACTGGTCGGAGTGTGCTTACCTGTGCGTGAGCGGAGCGCACGTGTCTGTGTGCGCGCACGCATCGGAGCGGAACTCGATACAGAGAGCAAAGGAGAATTGTAAACGTAGAGACTGAAATGACATGCCGCCGTATAAATAAGATAAAGACCATAATGCTATTTAGTTTGTTTAGTAAAATAAAAAGGTATAGACAGGTTCTGTAGGAAAGGTAACCTTAAACGCTCTTCTCTACTCCTGTGATCTGGCGCTATATATAAAATTAGATTAACTTGACCTTCAAGGGGGGCGGGTGGTGCCGTTGGAGAGGCGGAGCGCCCCCCTAAGGTAATAGTAGGGGAAACACTGTATATTTTTTAAGTTTTTATAAAGTCATTTTTATTGACACAAAAGTAATCCCATACTTGTCCTGTCTGTTTGTTTGAAAATGTATTTTTGCTTGAAAGTGCTCATTGTAAAGCGACCTTAAGCTAGTATAAAGGTGCTATATAAAAATAAATAAACATTTCATAAGATATTGAAAAGAATGGCACAGTGTAATTGACCCTTGCATATCTCTGTGATTAATGACATTATTTGGAAATGTTTTTGCCACATCTGAAGCCGAAACATACCCGTGACCGCGTTACATCAATATTACTCCACCACTTATTCATGTTTTTTTGTTATTAGATTAATGTTTTTTTTTCATACCATCCTATTTTTCTTACTAGACGTTTTAGGGATGTCAAATAATTAATCGCGGTTAGTCACATCTAGAATAAAGTTAACATAATATATGTCTGTGTACTGATTATATACATTTTGTATTTATAAACACATACACAGGAAATATTTAGATGTATTTATTTATATTTTTTCTCCAATTATGTAAATTATATATAAACATTTATTACTTTGTATATTTTTCTTAAATATATGCATTTATGTTTTTGTGTTTATGAATATGAATATGCACAGTACACAGACATAGGCTATATTGTGTAAATACACAACTTTTTTTCTGGATGTGTTAAATCATTTGACATTCCTAACGTGTTTGTTATGAAACAGGAAAGCCATTTAAGCCTGGTAAAGCCATGGTTTACTGTGAATTCAGAACAGCTAATTGGGTTTTAGGCATTAACATTACTTTACTACAGTGAAGATGAAGTGCATTGACTCTATGCTATCCTAGTAATTGCTCTTCTGTTGTTAATGGTAATGAGAGCGGTGGAGAGTCCTCACTCACATGCTAGACTTATTTAGGTTTTGAAGGGAGGAGAAATGTGTCTGCCTCATTCGCCGTGATTACATAAAACTCAACAACAACAACACCGAGCAGCCTCTGAAGACCGCAGTCATTAAGAAAGATCCTCCCGAACAGAGCGGTTGTTCAGGCTGCTAATTGCCTGGAAAGCTAATGATGGGGTAGATTGGCGTTAACCCTGAGCAAGTGCTCCAAGAATGCTCCCACATCCAGACTTCTAAACTGGTTCATGGAGAGTAGGGTGTGTGTCCGACTCTGTGGGTTCACAGACTGTCTTCTGTTGAAATTAAATGCAGGAGGACTTTGTAAAAGGCCGTGACCTGACGCCACCATGTTTACACGGTCAAATGCCTTAAATTCCAGCTTTATTTACATCATTATATCAAGGGTGTCCGTAAACTCTTATTTAACTCTGGAGCTTTTTTCATCCTTGGGATGGGTGGTAAAGATCACATGACGATAGATGGATGGATGGATGGATGGATGGATGGATGGATAGATGGATATGTCTCATACAGTATGTCACATGAATGTGACTGCAAACTTTAAATCGGGGAGTTCCGGTATGTTTTGGCTGTCAAGTTAAATAGTTAATCGACACCAGTCTAGATGAAATGTGCAAAATGTTACTCTTGTGCACGGCTGCTTCAGGCCCCTTTCTTAATATAGCAAAACTTGCATCAGTTTGAAGATCCATAGCATGATATGAAAGCAACTTAATTTCTTCCACATTTTTCTGTAATGGTTGTTGCGCTAAAAGAACATTTGTGTCACAGATTTCACTGATGTGATGCAGATCTCAGCGCTCAATTGAAATCGTCTCCTTTTTCTTTGAAGGAAATTGTTGTCGGTTGACTAGGTATGTTTTGGAGTAAATATTTTGAATGGACTGGAAAATACACAGTTGAAATGAATGACGCTGATTCCACATGCTTTGCTTCACAAACTATTCTGAATAGGGCTGTAGCTATCGATTATATTTTTAATTGATTATTCCATCGATTAATCGAGTATTTTAATAATAAGTACATTTTCTTTATTGAAGAGCAATACTAAATATACAAGAGAAAACAAGACGAGTCTCTTAAAATGGACAGCTAATTTGTTTCCTTTTTAGAAAAATTATAATTTTTATTGCTGAAATTGCATACATTAATACCTGTGAAAACTAAACTCATTTAGTACATTCCATTGCCATATTACATTCAAAATGCAGTATAATACAAATATATAAATAAGAAAAAAAAATACAAATAGAAAGAATAATTTCAAAGGTAAACAACTAACTTAAGTTTATTCATGATGCATTTAGTTTACCCAAATTAGTTCGAATTTTCATTGTTCTTCACTCAAACAGTAAAATGTTTGTGAGATAAATCTGGAGTTGAAGTTCATGTCCTCACACAGCGCAGACGCAGACGCAGACAAATCATGTGGATCACGCGTGTAGCGCGTTAAACTGTGCAGTTCATTCACTCAGACACGCAGAGCAGCCAGATGGCAGATGTAAGTCCGCATCTAGTTAAATGGACTCAATGCAGCCGGAAAACGAGTTTCACTCGCAAAATAGACTAAAACTAAGTAAATTAGCGGTGTGCCATTGATTAACGTCACACAGAAACAAACGCATAACAAACGACTTCACACACATGTAAAATCTCAACGTTTGGTTTAAAGATAAGGAAAGTACCAAGCACAATGTTCTCTCACCATTCTAACACACACACAGTGTTTGCCACAGTCTCGCGGTTCTCGGAGCATAAATGAAATCCTTTGCTCTCTGTATACTTTTTTGTAATTTATTCTGCAACGTCTTCTGTGTTTACATAACATGACAAGAATTTAGTTGGCTGTGCCGCCGTAATAAAGGTCCGCGGGGAAGCGCATTGCTCCGTGTGTACTGTAGTTTAATGGATTAAACAAGATTTTTGTATTCGAATTACTCGAGGAATCGTTTCAGCCCTAATTTTAAAGCAGTTGTACACAAAGTGCTATAATAAACAGTAATACATGTTAAAGGTTTAGTTTGGGTTTAGTTTGTTTTAATTATCAATTACTATTAATAATTCCCATAAGGCCTTTGGCAAACATGCTGATGAAGTCGAGGGTATAGAGAGATGTTTGGTTTAATATATTGTAATAGCCTTACACTACAAGCATTTGTCGTTAGAAACGCATCAAATATTTTCCTTTCTTTAAAAAAAACTAAATGTAATACTCATTTTAACCTAAGGAGGCCACCATTTTATTTTATGATGATGTAAAATGGTTGCATGCACAGGCAGCCAAACTGAACACAGACGCACTAATCAGTTCTTCAGTAAATATAAGGTACTGTAGGATAAAAAATAAATATATAAAAATAGCTAAAATAATATATAAAGAAAATAAAGACGGTGTTTGGTGTATTTTCAAACACTTTAATATTGTTGGTCAGAAACTATACATATTATTAACCAAAATCATTGCAAATTTAATATATACACTGTTTTTAGGCATTATAAAATGCATTTTATCTCGATTTTGGCTTTTTGATGTTGAATTATCAACATCAGTAGCCTGTTGTCTTCTCTCTCTGTCATTAGCTGACGAGGGCTAATATTCATGTGTGCTCTTATACAGAATAAATAACCAAACCGCAAGCATCTAATTATTATGTTTATCAGTATATTCTCATAATGTATAAAGTATATGATAATGGTGGATGATGATGTCTTAAATAGTCTTAACTTAAAGCTATAAATTAATGCATGTTTACCTTGAACAGACGCTAACTGAACGATTCTTCTTTTATGGCAAGCAGGCTGGCTGGCTTGTGTCAATAGGACATACTGCCACCTACTGTCCCTGTGTATTTATATATCTGATCTTATGTTTGACGTCTAATATTTTACTTTTACATATAGGAAACGTGTGTGCTTCGCTGTAGCGTTAAGAGAATTGGTTTAGGTCGCAACCTTTTCACCTCACGGATTTTGACGCAAAAAAATGCCAGCCTCGGAGTAAACATTTTTTTTGACGTTTATGGATTCTGTGACAGTTACACTGTTTTTTAATTTCACATTTATAAAGTCAATGCCATTGTAACGTTATTAAGCCATACATCTCTCTATACCCAAGGTTCCTTTTAAAAATCACTGAATCAGTCAATTACACTATAGCAACTATTCTTCACTATCAACAACAGTGAATCCTATGTCAGTCAATTTTCCACATCCAAAAACAGAATAGAAAGTCTCTTGGGTGGAAGTGATTCATTCGGGGCATTTTGGGATAAACACTTGTGTTACTGTAAGTAACAAACTTACTTCACGAATGTCAGTCATGTTGCACCTTTCTGTGATGTCTGCTTGTTGCTGTGTGTGTGTGTGTGTGTGTGTCTGTCTGGATTTGAGCCGCAGTCATGTGGAATAGGATGAAAGATGTTCTGAAGAACAGGTGAAGGCAGTTTACCTTTCAACAGCAGCCAGTAGTTCAGAGAAGTGGAAACTATGAAGTAGATCTGTGGCGTGTCAGGTCGATGTCAAATTAAACCTGACCAAATCTCTCTCACTCTCCCTCTCCTTCTGTCATCCATCTGTTTTCAACCTGTGCCGTTTCTTCATCCACAGCACTCTCAAGAGCACTGGGCAGCAGTCCGTGGTCACATGATGCCGTTTAAAGTGAACCTGATTGGCCCGTCTCCCTGGGGATTCAGATTATCTGGAGGACGAGACTTTAAGAAGGCTATTACTGTTTCCAAGGTAATTCCTCATCCCTATGAACCAAAGCACCTGTCCTGAACATGTTTTTTTCATTTGTATAAAAACAACAAAGACACGTGCCCAGACATCTCACTTTTTGTTTGCTATTTAAAACAATAGAAGTTATGGAAGTGTCGTCACTTTACCACGTGAACACAACGTGCCCCCGTGGCTGGCAAAACATTCAGCAAAATGACTGCTTACAATATCAGGAAACACAATCGTGCCACATTTCAGTGTCCAGGAACACCTGATTCCTTTGTGAGTCGTAGAGAAGTCGTAAGGATCCCCATCGAGTCCAGCTGCTTGTAATTTCAGCCAAAAATTGCATGGTTTTGCCCGGTTTCTTTGTTTCTCCTATTCTCCTCAGCCATTTAGCTCAGTGTTTTGCCACCCAGGGGAGCTTGTCCTGACATGTTCACGTTGGAAAGTGACGTCAATGCATACCCATTATAATTGTGTAAATGTAAAGAAAGTTCCAGGGTATTGTAAATGAAAGGGGAATTGCATGACAACCTAATGTTGTGATCTTTTTTGGAATATTTTACAGTATTTTTAATTGCATGTGACAAATGTCCAAGTGAAGTAAAAGTAGAACACTGGTAGACTGGTGAAAAAGTAAAACCAGAACACTAGTAGACTGGTGTTGTGTCCTCTCCTCAAGATCCACTCTGCAGCTTTCCACGCCTTCTTATTTTGCATTTTTCAAAACTGTGGTGAGAACTGCCCAGTGCTAAAATAGGTTGCCCATGACGCCTTTATATAGAGATATTATATAAAGACCAGATTAAAGAAAGCAAAATGAATATTCATTTACTGAATCCTTGTCTTGTTACATAATTTAACATGAATGTGAGCTGCCATAGAAGAACATTTTGGTTCCACAAAGAACCTTTAACATCTGAAGAACCTTTCTGTCTCACAAAAGGTTCTTTGTGGCGAAAAAAGGTTCTTCAGATCATAAAAAAGTAAGACTGAGTGGTTCTTCAAGGAACCTTTGGCAGAATGGTTCTTTGTGGAACCAAAAATGTTTTTTCTATGGCATCGCTGTGAAGAACCCTTTAAGCACCTTTATTTGCAAGAGTGTGGTGCTCTCTGGTCGACCAGTGAACTTTTAGTGCTAGATTTCAACACTGTTTTCATCAAACTATTGTTAAAAAAAAAATTCAGTCTGGAAATTGAGGTTGTTGTATTTCTGCCACCTAGTCTGGAACCAATTTTTTGTTTTTCCTGTGCTTTGGTTTAGTTTCTTAACTACATCAGTCTGTCTCAACCAAAAACAAAGTTCTTTCCATTAAAAATGTATTCCTTGTCAATATGCAGAAACACTTCCCTCAGTTTGTTTTTGATTAAAAACATCTAATGGAATCTTTCCTTACTGATCCTGATCACATATAATCCAGATTCATGTGTTCAGTATAATCGTTTTTTAATAGTTAAAGGAACAGTTCACCCTAGAAAGACATTTTACCGTAATTTACCCCAGAACCAATGAGATTCCAGCGGTGAGAACTTCGCTGCTTCACAGTGCGACTAATCATAAGTTTTGACTCTCAGCGATTGTCATGTGACCACGAGAACCTGTGGGAAGCTCCACAATGCACACCCTGTTCTTTAAGTTTCGTTCTATTGGCAATTTCGTCACCAATGTAAGGCAAGAGCTATGGTGATGTCTCTTAAAATGTCTACTTTTATCTTGCATACAGGTTCTAAACAAAATGAGGGTAAATTTGACATTTTGGGATGAACTGTTCCCCATTTGATCCTAATCTTCTAGAGCTGTGCCCTCGACAGCCAAGGTGAAGAAAAGAGAATTTGATGGTCTTGCAGTAAAGGAGGCCTTAAGTATTTAAAGAGGTTAAAGAGAACGGCTTGGTTTGTTTTCAAGAGGGCTACAAAGGGCCTCATGGTGAGACTGAAGTGGCAGGAGGTTGGAATGGGCACAAGTCCTCTGCTGCTCTTATCCAAACTCGTCCTTCCTGACTCGGATAAAGACATAACTTTATCATAACGTCACAGTGCAGGCTGACCTACTGTTCTTATTATAAATGTACATATTACTCCGCTGTTTCCCAGTTCATCTCTACACAGAGAAGGATATTCAAACGGTGCCTGTCAAGCGAGGCATACAGTGATCGGCCGAGACACGCTCAATTGTGCGTCTCTCTAGCAACAGTTCATTGGCACTCAAGCAGGTCCATGGACATAGCACCTCTGCCCCTCTTCGTTCAGCTAACAACGATAACAAAACCCGCCTGGCAGCCTTCAGTGCCCTGCCATGTCATCGGGGTGTTTTAAGTTGTTGGGCGGTGTGTGTTGAGCCTTTATTTGTCTGTAAGGCCTATAAGAGCAGCTCTCATCTAAACAGTTCTCACATTGTACATATTTAGCTTCTTGTTACACTCCATTCTTTAGGATATTCAAGTTCCTAGCTTAAGTCTTTATTTCCTGTTTGAACACTCAGTGTTCTTCCAATTTCAATAACACCAGTAGTGTGTATACACATGTGAAGTAGTGTGCAAATACACCATCAGCATTGCTCCTTAGCCTTTTGTGCTAAGAACAGTTATGTAATATGGACTTTAGGATTGACATGTAAACGTATACCTACTGTACTACACATGATTCAGAATAACATCAATTAACCCTCCTGTTATATGCAATGATGTAATGTGTTATACATATCGACCCCACAGATACATGACACACACTCAACATAAATTAAATGTGTTTTAAACTTCTACATGTATGAAATTCTTGATGTCAGGATAAAGTTCATTGTAGTCCCAGCTAGCCGTTTATTGTAGTCTTTAAAAAGCGATTTCTGTTCAAGAAAATATAATTTATTTTCATGTGAATTTGAGAGATGCGAATCGACAGATGTTGTTTTTGCTCAAACAGCTATACTACTACTAAATACTAAGATTTTTTTTTTGTTGTGTTTAAGGTGAACACTGGCAGTAAGGCAGAGACGGCCTGTCTTCAGCCTGGTGACATCATCATGGAGATTAATGGGCAGGACACCAGCGATATGCTGAATGTAGAAGCACAAAACAAAATCAAGAACTGCAAGACACAGCTGAACCTGCTAGTGGAAAGGTAACACACGCACACAATGAAAGCGCGCACACACATTGGTTTTGTGGCCTTGTGTCCTTTAGTACATTTTTCCTTTCTGACCTCATGTCTCTGACCAGGCCAGAAACAACACTGGGCCAACAATGGCACTCTCTATTTGTGTGTGTGTACCTCCTGTAGCCCACAGTATTGCAGGAAGAGGGTGTGTGTCTGCCCTCTTTTAGCTGAAGCGGAGGTCATATTAGTCAAAATAGTTATGCGAGTGTCTACCCGGCCCCCTTCATTTCTTTTTAGAACAATCCATCTGATCTACACGTATACTTGTCTGCATAAACATGTCTGTAACTCGGAGGCCGTTTACACAAGACCGTTTTCAACTAAAATGGAAAACTTTTTATGAAGTTTTGGCTGTTCATTTATACGACAACGGCGTTTTGGGGGACTGAAAACGCAAACTTTTGAAGACGGGTCTCAAAGTGCAAGTTTTTGAAAACGACAGCGTTATCGTCTCCGTGTAAACTTTGAAGGTGGCGTTTTGTAAAAAATACGATGTCGTCATACGCATGGGTATTATGCGTTCAGTCTGTATGCATGCGCGAGTATTCCCAAAACAATAATGACGGCATCCATGCTGTATGTTTGTGCTGTGTTATAATCATGTCTGCAGCAAAAAGTAGATTTACTGCACAACTACGACCAGTGGAGGCATAGTATTTATATACACAAACTATAAACACGCATAAACGGCGACAAAGTTTATCAAAAGCGATTTTCATTGAAAACAGGGTATGCGTATGTGCGCAGGCACGTAGTGTTTCTTCACAGCGCAACATCGGCATCCACTGGCTTGGCATGCATATTGCAGCGTTTTAATTTGTTTTCCCTGATATTTGTAAATGCAAATCGTTTTGATAACGCTGTGGTGTGTACGTGAAACTTTTCAAAATTGCAAAGGAAAAACGTTTCTGTTTTTCATCTTGTAAACGTACTCTGTTCAAAAGATGAGGAATCGTTGTAGTGAATGAGAATTTCCATAAGCTGTTTCTGAAATTTCACAAATGTTTCCTCTATGACACAGACCAGTGGCAGTCTGCCAGTTTATCATCACTGAAACCAGTGTTTTCATGCTAGTGATGCATAAAGGTACCAAAGTTACTTCAAATGCTATTCAGTGTTACCTCTATGATAATACAGTATTTTTGTTACGACGTGTTTATTGGTCAATATTTATTATGTTATACTTTGTATAAGGAATAATGTAATGTTTTGATTGCTCAGGGGTCTTAAAAGCACCTCAGTTGTCTCAAATGAGTTGTAACTGTTGGCTTTGAGTTATGAATGACCCCTGACAGATTTCTCCAGCTGGTGAAGAGCCTTTGATGTTTGTCTCATGTGGTTTTTATTTTTTCGCTCTTTTGCTTTCCCTCTCTGTCTTTTTCCGCTTATGTTCTCATTCAGACTGCTTGTGTAATGATTTTATCTCAAAAAGATGAATCTATGGTCAGAATGCTGCAGCACATGTGCCTCATTGTCACGCTCTCATGAAACACCTTTCAAAGAATGCATGTAATCTCTCACACAACCCAAAGTTGCTGAAGAATAAGGAACTTTGACAAAGTTATCTTAAAATGTATAGCTTGTTATAGAGTTACCAAAATAACTTCTGCAGAACATGAAAGAAAATAAGTAACCAAACATCATTGACCCCATTGACTTCCATTGTATGGACTCAAAACCACGGAGACATTTCTGAAAATATCTTCTTTCGTGTTCTACAAAAGAAAGAGTCATATAAAGGTTTCAACCACATGATGATGAGTAAACGATGACTGATTTTATCTTGGGGCTTGAGCTATCCCTATAACTCAGTTTTGTCACAATTAAAGCAAAATAACTGCAATGTCACAGCCGAACATACAGTAAAGCCGAACGTATGCATGCAGGCTGACACTTGCAAGCCACATCTTATAGTTGAAATGTAAACTAATTGAACAACATGAGGTGTTAGCATAGTTGAGGTTTATTAAAAAGGTAATTTGGAAACTAGGGTTGGGCCGATAGACGATGACATCGTCCATCACCGAAGCTGGGCCGTCATCGTAATTCCCCTGCATGATGCAATTTTCGTCATCAGGGGGGTCCGCGGTCGTCCGCACATCCCGTAGACAAATGTTGACAGCTGAGTCCACAGTATGACATTCTGCGCACGTGTCGAGAGGGACGTAGAAAGTGAACCGAACAGTAAATGGTAGTAATGCGCTCACGTTGTGTGTGTGTAAACTTGTCAATGACGACCTGAACTGATGACCATGCTGTCTCAGTCTGGAGCACTGATATAATCGTTTTTAATGTTTAAGGAGATGGCCAGCTAGCAAACTGATATACCCCAACCCCCGCCTCGCCCCCCGATGTAATCGTTCTTTGCGATTGTTTCACTGTAGGCATCGCCCGATGCCAATTTGGTAGACATCGCCCAACCCTATTCGGAACAACTTCTGCATTCAGTGGGATGGAAAATGTAACTAGTTCCCCTTAAAACTGTATTATTTACTGTAGTTCTTCCTTACGCCTGTTCTGGGTTTGAGATTACCAGTCACCATTTGAGAGCACCAGTGCTGAATCAGACCCTTGTGTGACGTTTCTTCCCTATGAAGCGGGTTCTGTCTTGAACATAGGCCAGTGATTAATTTCAAGATAAATAGACATATTCAGACGTGTGGTGCTACGTGGTCAGGAGTTCTGCTGCTGCTCGAGTCGGTGTTGTCTTTTCACTGTCAGATTCAATCTACATATTAAGCTTTCTGCTTTTGGTTAAATGTAACCACTGTCCGCACCGTGTTTGAGACTCTGTGGTTAACACAAAATGTTGCTATCCTTAATTCCTGGAGAGAGGCATTGTTGATAATTTTGTAGGATGGCGTACTTGACCACTTGATGTGTTTGGACCTGAAGGTTACAGGGGCCCCTTTGGATGCCTTTGTAGCCAAAGTCATTATGGGATAACTTGGTATTAACCTGGGCTTTTCAATTTATTGAAGGAAGCTTGGTGTTATCACAACATTATCAAAGCAACATATGCGTCATCTCTGACCTGTTGACTTGAGATGAGGGATGCACCAATGGAAACCCAGAGGACATTGGCACAAGAACGCTGTTGATTGTCACGTGGAATGAGACGATACCCAATCAGAAAGCCCGCTGACAGAAGCCGTAGTCATGACTTCAACCAAACCCTTTTCTTTAATCTGTCAATTTTCTGTCAAATGCCTCACAAACACTATCATCGCAATTACGAAAAATTGCAATTGCAATTGACTGTAGTGGTAGGAGTCCGAGTGTTGTGATGCTTAAAGGTAGAACAGAAAAAACAGGTCCAGTGGACACTTTTAGGTGATAATGTCTGCATCTATTTGTTACAAAACAAATAATATTCTTCTTTAATTACTGCGAAGACATAAATACAACAATATTTGAAAGTTGCAAAAAAATTGTATCTAGTGCTGTGTAACCTTAAATGATTTAGACGACGCTGCTTCTCAACGATATATCATATTTTTTTTAATCACATGAAAGGTTAAATGT
Source organism: Triplophysa siluroides (assembly GCA_006030095.1). Taxonomy (NCBI): domain Eukaryota; kingdom Metazoa; phylum Chordata; class Actinopteri; order Cypriniformes; family Nemacheilidae; genus Triplophysa; species Triplophysa siluroides. The sequence continues at coordinate 962,250 of VCII01000010.1, read as the reverse complement.
ACACATTTGTTTATATTGCACACATATTATAATAAACATACAGTGAAATAATAATAAAACTTCTCGACTCGAGAGTTTGCGGGACTTCCTGTGTTCACAGTCAGGACTTTGTTTGAACATTTGTTTGTGTGTGTTGCTTTCATCGTCACATCACAGCGCGCCACACAATATAGGCGCAAAACCGATTAAATCTAGGATTTTCTGTCCTCGTGTTTGTGGTCTCTCACAGTTTGAAACTCTTATTAGATTCAAAAAATCTTTGGTGATGCCCCGGCATAAGCGCATCACTATGCGTCCGTGATGCGCATAACTGTAATAAACATAGAAGTACATGCATTAAAATTAGGGCTGTCAAACGATTAATATAGTTTAATTGCATACAGAATAAAAGTTTGTATTAACATAATATCAGGTGATACTCAGAATTCAGGTATCGGAATCGGATCGGGAATGGAGGTATGGGAGCATCCCTATTTGAGATATCATTAGATTACAGATGTATGGTGTAGTAGTTAAAGCAGTTAGTTTCACTTCTGTAATTTGATTGGTCAGGCAGCATTTCAAAAGTGTTGATATTTGTTGTCTATTCAAGAGCGGTCCAGGCAGGCAGTCTAGAAAAATACACCAAATATCTTGCTGTACTGACTGAGATGTCAGTGATTTGATAATAACTTCTTTATATAGCCGTATAAAACAATATCACACTGTTGCATTGAATATCAACACGGCTCTGTTTTTCTCCCAGTAAAGCCACGCTTATATTCTGTACAACAGCTCTCTTGCTGAAATTTGGACAGGTAACCCAGTAAGCCACATTCAAAACCAGGAACCATTCAGTGCGTTCAACCACAAGAAAGTGAAGAAAAGGTATAAGTGCTCATGTTTACTGTTCTCCACACAGGCCTGCTTCACCTCCTCCCGGTCAGACTAATGGAATCACCCCCACAGAGCAACTGGTGGGCCGCTTCCAGGTCAGTGTTCATTTATACCTGCAACAACGTATTTATTCGATCTGGCCTACTGTTAAGGATGTTTTTCCACTGGTATTTATTGTATTTGCTTTTATTACTGTTTTTGTAGTCTGAGATCTTAATTGTTCAGTCGTGTGGCTGTTTAACAAGTGCTCTATAAATAAATGAACTTGAACTTAAACCTGCAACGATTAACCGTTCAGATGTTAAGCATGTCAAAATCAGGGATCCGATTTTTACTGCGTCATTGCCGTGTAAATGTACTATTTATTTAACAGATTTATTAAACAAGCCAAAATAGCGCGAGAGCGCAATTTCAAAAAAGGTCAGATGGGATTGAAAATTTCTGTAGGTGAATTACCAACAAGGCGCACATTAAAAACAAGCGCAATATCTCATTCCCATAATGACCAATGATAACTACAAAGAGCAGCACAAATTAACGCCGGGTTTTAGAAATGTTTTGGCCGTTAAATAAAGCTGCAAATACCAGTTCAATGACAAGCGCAAACCTTAGTAAATTGCGTTGCGTGATTCATTTTAATACACAAGCAGACTTTTCACAAAAGTTTTTTACTTAAAAGTTTTTTTTAGCATATCAAGGTATCAATTTGAACTTTTCTTGGTAATCACGGTTTGAATAAGCCCCCATTTACAAGCAAATCTCCATTTACCAAGTGATGCAAAAAAGGGAGATGATGGTGCATCATGGTGGCAGCTACTGTACTCACCCAAACCTCTGACCCGAGAGTTAATGTTCTCAAATGTTGCCGTGCATGTCTGGTTTCTATTATGAAAAGATCAACCCCTGTCTTATCTTTCCATTTGTCTGAGATTTATTGTTTGTCAGATTGGGCTGAAACAAGACATTGAGGTCTAAATTATCATCTTTTTCATTTCTGTCTGCAACCGTGACATGTGAAAGGAACACAGGGTTGTTATAAATCACACAAAGTTCCTGCATTTTACGTGCATAAGGGGCTGCTGACGGATCTTTGTTGTTATGGATATCCTGACTCTGAAGGACTGTGAACCCCAAAGGTCTTATAGTCCTTCTGTTCGACCATGTGAGAACTTAACAAAAAAAAAAAAAACTTTGGCTTGTTTTCAAACTTGACGTTGTTTAAGATGCATGTGGCAAAAGAAAAGACTGAAGCTGCGCTGCCAAGTTTGGTCAAGAGTGTCCCCGTCACTTAATTGGTAGAGCGGCGTTAACAGTGCAAAGGTCCTGGGTTTGATTCCTAGGGAACGCACATTAAATGCACTGTAAATCATTTTGACTAAAAGCATCTGCCAACTGCATGAATGTAAATAAATGTAATGTTGCCTTAATGTTTGATCCAGTCAGATATAAATACCTGTGGTTTTTCATACTGGTTATGCAGGAGGCCGTGCAAGTGAGTCGAGATGAGAACCAGAACTACAAAGAATACACCATCTCCAGCCCAGCATCTCTGTCCCCCGGCCCATATTCTCCAGAGTCACCATCCAGCCCGGACCGCAAGGGGGGGAGGATCACACCCACCAACAAGAGGTACATCATAACTCTGATTAGATCAGATTCAATATTTCTCCTTCCAGAGGTTCAAAGCATTCGTTTGTGGAAATCATATTCCTTGTACCAAGTTTTCATACAGAGCCGTCTGCAAAGAGTTGATCCAGAGGCAACAGGACATAGTTCAGAATTTCACTGTAGATTAAACGTTCACTTGTCTGTGCCCTGAAGGCCTTGCGTGTATACACACACGTGAACTCCTCTTCACCTGGTCTCCTCAGCTTCAGCACTGTAAGGCTCTGACATCTTAAAGTTTGCAGCACATTCCACGAGTCTGTGCAGATGAAGCTGATTGGATTGGATTTAGTGAGGGATAACTAGATGACTAGATTCATGTGTTACTATTGAAGGATTTAACTACCGGCATTGTAGCACAGCTTAATATTATGGTTCATGTTGTGCTATATGATCCATGCTTCAAATAATGATTAACAACACTTTTAACCCTGTTAGTACTTGCATGGTATTTGATTTTGTGGACATTATTTAAGGGCTGTTGGGTGTGTATTGCTGGTTGTAAGGGCTGGTTCACACCAAGGTCACATATTCACAACAATTGTTACCAATAAGATTTTGGGAGAAAGGGATTCCACTATTTCTCCAGCAGCATCAAAGTCATCCATTTTTTCCCTTCAAGACCGGTCATAACTTTAAGTTAGTCACATAAAAAGGTAGATCTTAAAAGTAAGACTTTTCAGTCCTTACTAATTGCTAGTCAGTGAGACTAGTTGTTAAGACACAGTCTTCACTTAACGGCTATGTTTATGGAACTGGCCCTGGCCCTGGGTTACATGACGATTCCAGTTTCATACTGTCACCAATAGTTTTAAACATGGAAACCCTATCTCAGCATATGGACTATTAAGTTTGGTCAACTTGGCATCTGAATTATTAAAAAAAAAAGAAAATACTGCATTGTCTCAAAACACGCACCAGTTTACTTACAATTTCTCCTTTTTCAGCCTGCAGTTTAATTCCTGGTCTTCGGAGGAGAGAAGTGTGGAGCGTCACAGACTGTCCAGACCCCTCTCTCAGGTAGGACCCCTCTCTGAAGAACTATACTGACCCACAATACAGAACAAATCATGGATCTGAAGGGTTTGACAAGCTCAGTTAAAATGTCTTATAGCTTTAACTTTTATACACTAGTGTTTAGATGGCCTCAACAGTAAAAAATATTTAGCCACACAAATGTAATCTTACTATAGAATCGGTATTGGACAGGCGGATAAAAACAAGCTCCTGAACATGATGGGATGAAATCTGGTATGTCTGATGAGATTTGCAGTGGAACATTGATGTTAGTTCAGTCTAATGCGTCTAAGAAGGTTCCATGTGTGTTCATGTTCATGGATTATGGTACGTTGAGTCTTCTCACGGCAGGCCATTGCTTTCCTCTACTCCTGACATGGGCCTATAAATCCCTTTAGTCTCTGCATGTATATGACTTTGTGGAAAAGCAGGTTTTCAGAGGCACCATTTAACAGGGTTGTTTATTCACAATGAGCCCCGACTCCAAGGATTGTGCTTGAAGGAAATGAGATTATGGTTTCCATCCACAAATAGCATCCCGAAATGCCGCAGTAAAAGGGTTAGCGCAATATTTTCATAGCGGGCGGCAAGTATATAAACTTTAGAAAAGGTCACCTTATCATTCTGACGTTTGTCGGAACACAACCTGAAAATATTGAATCTGGAACATTGTTGTGATGCTGGAAAGAAACGATGTGTTGGACCTAGTTTTAGGTTCATTGTAAACGTTCGCTTGGATTATTGCTGCCCAAGTGGCATTTTAAAATGGTAGGAGAACGGGTGATCTGAGAGAGAGAGAGACTTCCAGAGCCAGTCCCGAAATCTTAAATACAGCACATAAAGTTGTGGGAAAGTTATTGTGAGATATGTAAGCTATTTAGTAGCAACCTCAGTCCCACAGACATTTCTAGAAGGCAGATGTCAGACCAGGAAAAAACAGACAGGACCTTTGATGGCTGAAGACATTCCAGTCATTTTATCAGTGCTTTGGATGTCAAATAAACATACATTCATGACACGGCTTGTTAAATACAAAAATAATCCCAATTCCCCAGTCAGACAGGGTCAGTCCTTTTACAGACGGCAATTTTAGCACTTTCAAGCCAAGTTCATGGGAGGCTTGAGAGCGGTTGTCATGATGATAAACACGGTGACTTTTGTCAGCACAATCTTTTATTTAAGGCATTTTGTGTTGTGTAGGTTTGTGTGCAAAAATAGTGAGCTAAAAAAGGATGGGAGTTAAAACAACAGTTCACTCGGAAGAAGATGGTAATTTACTCACCATCATGCCTTTCACAAGATTGTTAAACTCCAAAACGATAAAAATCTGTAAAAAAGTCTGTAAATGCGGTCTAATTCTATCTGCTTTTTGTGACGAACAGACCCACATTTTAATTATTCACTGAAAACTCTTTTGATGGACATGTATACGTATATGGGTCATTCTCACGAAACTATTGAAACATCATGGCTGTAATGATTTTAAATGCAAATAGATAAGTATTATTTTATATAATGAAGATAACTTTGTTTTCCACCTTGCACAAGAATATTTTTAACATAGGATTGAATTATCTTTGTCTTTTATTGCGTTTTCTGCTAAAAATCTCATTACCGTAATGCGTCCAGCTATGTGCGAGTGCATTATATTTTGAAACGAAAAATTTTTTGTCGAAAAATGCTGATTATCATTTCCGTAACAAGTACTGTGGTATTTCACATACAAAAATTGGTAAAGTTCTTTGTAATACAGTCCGAAAATGTTCGAATATATTTTTTCGTATTTGGCACTCGTTATTACGGTGTCTCTGAATTGTCAAAACGCCTCTCAAAATGCTTGCTACGGATGCGAAAAACGCTGAAAATCAAACCCAGTCCGAATTGTTTGATGACGGATGAAAATATCAGAGGCAGTGTGTAAATGTGATTGACTCAACGCAAGATCGTATTTATTGTTTAACGTGCGTAAATTTCGGACGCAAATTTCAGACTCGATGTACAATGGCCTTAACACTTTAATTAAAGCCTTTATGTTTAATGAATTATAAAGGGTTATTAAAGGGTATGATGCATTATAATTGTTCATCATGTGTGTTGTAACAGATTAAATGTTGTTGTAAAGAATTATAACCAAATTAAAAATGCTAAGTGTAACAATGACTTGATAAGCGTTATAACGTATTAACTTTAGTTACAATTATTCATGAGGCATTATAAGGTGCATTACACAGAATTAATACATTCAAACTGCTTTTATAAAGTATTATACATATATGCTTTAAGTGAAGTGTTACCAAAAAATTTGACATTCATAATTTTCTGTAAAAATATACTTCATTAATGTTAATTGAATAAAAGGGTGTGTTTTGCTCTCTTTTATTTAGTGAAACATGTTATGGTGTTGACATATTAGGCTGTTATGCTAATGCGATTTTTAAGGTCTTACTTTGGAACAAAAAATGTTGAAAAACACGCTTTTAAACATGTCAGACCTTGTTTTTATGCCTAAAAGGGCAGTTTATATTTAGTCTTTCCCACATCTACATTTCACTTCTTGATGGTGTGCGTGACTTCACTGTGTGTGTCCCGTGAGCTAACTGTTGTAAGCAGAACCTAACAACTATCTTCAAGACACCCTGAGGATTCTTTCCACTTTAAAGCACGACACTGTTATTTCAACCCCACGACACAAACATTTAATTTCAGGCCTCCCAGTAAATCTAAACCAGCCATCCAATAAATCGTCCTTAGACCTCATGGTTAATTTACTGCCGACATCAACCTTCCAAATGAGGGTCATCACCTTCTGTTCATAGCAGATCTCAATCTCTGAACAATCAAAACATTTCTCTCATTCTTCACTCCTCTAAGATGTTTTCAAGTATCATGTTCTGACAGAAAAAATAACATGAAGTAGTGGTTAAGAGCTGCACAGTTAATCCAAATGGAATCGCAATTGGCAGTCTTTGCCTTTTGCAATGATTAAAACCACAAAATGCTGTGAAAAAATGCTGCGAAAAACACTATAAAAAATATGGCACGTAACTATGTCTGTTGTAAGTGTTTATTGTATCTCAGTTCGAATCATAATCACAATATTTGTGTCATAACTACCGAATGATTTTTTCAAATAGTGCAGCTCTAGTAGCAGGGTAGAGGGGCATCTGTGTTTTAGATTGTTTTGCTAGCGAGTGTGTATGTTTTCAGTGGAGAGGAAAGCTGGAGTAAGCCGTGCCAAACAATGGATTACATATAAAAGGGAATGTTCTGGAATAATGCACTGACTGGATCAAATGATGCTGGAACAAGGAAGCAACCAATGAGGTGTAGCAATAGGGCTGATTTACTGTACCGTCTCTGGTCAGAGGTCGGTTTGGACTTTACTATCAGCAGACTATCAGGAATCTTGAGTATTTGATGTTTGCCTGTCATGCAACTCTGTCTAGTGCAATAGTGCTGTTTGTTCGAGCCGAATAGAAGCTGGTGCCAGAGAGGGTGAAGATCGTTTCCTCACATACTTGAGCAAGAATTTTAAGATTCGTTCAACCTCTCTCCTCGTTTATCATCCTCAAACTGGAATCCTTTCATCCGTCTGCTTCCTCCAAGTCTTCTTTAGGGAATATTTGCATTCTTTTATTCTTAGTTTGCTTCAGCAATTAAAATGATAGTTTATCCAAAAATGTACATCATTTATACACCCTCACATCATTTCAAAGCTGTCTGATGTTTAGCAAAAGACAAAAGAAGATATTTTGAAGCATGTTGTTGGTACGCTAACAACATTGTCCCCCATTGACTTCCATTGAATGAACACAGAACCAGTCAGACATTTCTCAAATATCTTCCTTTGTCTTCCACAGAAGAAAGAGTCTTTAACCCTTTAAATACCATGTCCTGTAGTATTATATAAATGTTTGCCATTTTTATTACTCAACTCTATATTTTACACTGTCAACCTAAACAAAACATACTGATCAATTACATTTTTTTATGAAAGTTAAATCTGGTAACCATGTAATTAAAACCAAAACAGTTTAAGTGTGATGTTTGTTTGTAGCTTGTATTGTAGCTAACTACATTTTCCAGATGGGCATTTAACTGTAGTTTAGCTTTGTTTTAATTTAGCTTGGCAAGCTAAACCTCAGCTGGTCCAAAATGGTGCCTGACAACTGCTTTGGATCCCACTTTGGACCAGCTAAGGTTAGGTCCCGCCAAACAGCACCTGAGGAGTTCTGGGAACTCGTCGGTACTTGTTTGAGTGTACAAGAATGGCAGGGAGAGAGAGAACTCATTTCTGGAAACACATTTTGCTTTCCGTGAAACTTTCCAGCCGAACCACACAAAACGAAGGAACTCTCCAGCAAATCATGCCACACAATTCCAAAATAAAAGCACACAAACACACATCTTAGACGTGGCATATGTTTTGTCAATGTTAAAGTGCACTTTACACACAAAAAAATCTGTCATCATTTATTCACCCTGTTAATTCACCGGAGAGTGAGTATTCATCTTCACGTCCTTTCACAACAGTAAGACCTCTAAATTATTTCTGAAGATAAACAGAGAGTTCTGTCAGGATCGCTATCGTCCAAAAATAAATGACAATTAGCATATAGTTTAGATTGGCTGTATGGTTCTGTTCAAAACTCCCTGCAAAGATGGAAGACCGATTAACCCCCCCAGAGTAAACAGAACAGAACACATATATGTCATTAGTTCTTAATACAATTAAAATGTAATCAAGACTTATGAAGAGGAATATCAGAAACTCGAATCCTGATTGTAAACGTCATGTGGAGTTGGGGATGGAGGAGGGTAATTTACTTGTGAGGAAGGCAATAAGCTGGTGATAGCTGAATAAATTTAAAGCGGAAGCTGTGATGTCATATTTTTATAGGTAGAGGTTGATCAGCTGATGCAAATTTGACTCAAGTGACCTGTCAGAACTAACGCTATATGCTTGATTTTTGATGAAGTCTGAGAGCTTTCTAACCCAACATAGAGAGCAAAGTAACGCACACTCAAAGAAAAGAAAGTTAGGAAAGATGTCGTTAAAATAGTGCATGTGAGGTTCAACCTTCATTTGATGAAGCGACAAGAATACTTTTTGTTCAAAGTAAAACAAAAATAACGACTTTATTTAACAATTTCCTATTTCCTTCCTTCCACAACAGTCTCCAATGCGCGTCTACGAGAACACATCCGCAGTGGAGCTGACGCAGGAGCCTTTTACTAAATATTTACATAAAAATCTGAAAAATGGAGAGGGATAATATTAAGTGAAGAGACACAATTTCCCAACTGGACAGACTGTATATAACAGTGTTTTCTTATAAAAACAGTGTTTAAAAAACCGAGCAAATAGAAACGTTTCTTTTAACAGCCAGGCTACTTTTATTGCTCTGAATAATTGCTCTCTGTAAGTTGTCGTCTTACTATTCGTAGCTAGTTACAGCGTCTGTCACCCTCATACTGATGTATACACATTGTGCCTGTTAGCAGCGATCTCTCTCTCCTATGGTCCTCTGTGATCTTTGTAAAGTGCATGTTAGAGAAAGCAGGTAGTCTCCAGAGAGTAAGAGAGTGGTCTAGGAGAGAGAAAGATAGTGGAAATATCCATTAGTCCTGCATGGAGAGGTGTAGAGTATCCTGAGAAAAGTGGCATATACAATAGGGGCTCTGATGCAAAGCGTTCGAGGTGTATGGTGTTGGTTTTCTCGCCCTTCTGAGGCACAGGCCCGTCCTTGTGCACTCGAGCCTGGTGGAGATGGGCAGAGGAAGGGTTATTCATAACTCTCTCTCTCTCTGTCCACACTGCTTTCGTTGAGCTCCCTTCCTCACGGCCCGACCGGCGTACTGGCACAGAGGCCGTTATTGTACCATTCTCCACCTCTGTCTCGCCTTCCGTCAGTCTTCCTGATGGTTCTGTGAGAGGGTGATGGAGAAGTCCTGAGTGAAGTATGGAAGATGAAGACAAACACGAACGGAAAAAGTGTTGAAGAAATGGAGTCCGATCAAGTTCTGTTGAAAGACTCTATAACAGGATTGATTTATGCCTCCTACAAGCTGAAAAATGTTTGAGAGTTTTCCAGGAGTTTAGTACAGCACTTTAACTTGCAAATTGGCAAAACTAAAGCAATTTGTTTTTCCGCTAAACTGTCAAGAGGGTTTTTAAAGTCCTTTTGGTTTGTTACAGCTGGAAAAGATGTACTAGGTTAGGTTGCTCTCGCGTAGCCAATCTTATGAGGCCACACTATTTAACCGTGATTATAAAAAAACGTGATTACTGATAATGTGTTAATACTACATGTATGATAATATTGTAAATAATTTAGCACCCATTTAAAGTTTTGCCTCATGAGCCACAATGGTTTTGGCCAAAAAAGGAGATGACACAAAATAAACAAAATTTGTTGTGAACTTGATTGATAGCATTATTATTTCAATAAAAAAATGATTTAGGGTAAACTTCCCTAATAAAGAGGTCAAATGACAAGGCTTAAACAAATACTATCGTTTGTTTTAGATGTAATGCAATGTGTATATACGATTTAAGGTTAAAAAACGCTGTATTTTCCACATACCGTGCATGTTAGTATCTCCTCTTTGCTCCGTCTCTCTGAAACGCGCAGATTTTTTACAAAGCTCAACACTTTGAAAGGAGGTGTGCTATGATTGTTGATTGGTCGAATACTGCAAGCGTGTGACGGAAATGTAACTGCTTTTACCATATTTGGAACATCAGCTTCCTCTTCAATTGTACTGACAGGTACACCACCTTACTTGCGTATACATTTGAGCGGTCTTAGTCAAATCAGACCACGAACTGACGTAGATTTGTGGGGGTGTGGCTACACGAGGCATTTCAGGCAGGTCTGGGTGAGCATTCGCTTTTAGATAGAATAAATCTTTTGTTCCGACACCTTTTCATTTTTGCAATTTTACGTGTTTAATACATGTATGGGCAACTTAAAACACACCAAAGACACAGAAAAACATGTATTTGCGCCATATGACCCCTTTAAAGGTGGAATAGATGATTTGGAAAGTGGCTAACTTTAGCCTGCTAGCACTGAAATCATGATCCCACCCTCCATGCGAATCTCCGAAAACACATGAACGCACACAAACAAGAAGCTCTTGGATCAATTCCAATTAAATCATGTCTTAAACACCAGTGAGAACATGTTACAGTATAAAGTTAACAATAGCGTAAACCGCTATCGTAAACAACCGCTTTAAAACGGGATTAGATGCAGCATAGTTCACGTTAGACGCTGGGTAACGATGTACATAAAGGTCCACAAACTACATAAGGAACATAATCAAAACCCATCAAAATCGAATCATAACATGTACCGATCTATCCAGAAGTTACCAAGGCATCAGCTTTGTAACCCTTGACTCCGGTAGCGTGGAAAAGCAACACTGATTATAATCATACCCGTCAACACTCCCGTTTTGGCCAGGATTTTCCCATTTTTCACACCCATCTCCTGTTGAAACCTCCGGAACAAAATCACAACAGACCGAGTAGAAAACCTCTGCGAACCGACCGCCTGGGACCGAAATGGAATTTGGCTTTTACCTCTTCACCTATTATACGTTTTTAGTCGTGTCAGTTTTTAAGATGGTCTTTATTTGTTTGTCCTTTGCAAGTGCCACTTGCACACATTTAACATTTAGGGGAAAGTTAGGTTCCAGCCAGAGTTATTATAGTTTTGATTTTAGTTTTATTAATATTTTAAATTAGCTTTTATTTTTAGCTTTTTATTTTTTGTGTTGGTTTTAGTTTGAGCAATTTTTTTATATATATTTGTCATAATAACATTAAAAATAAACCAATAAATGATAATATGTAAGATTAATACATTTTTATTTTAGCTTTTGTTTATTATTTTAATTTTGCTGCTTTAAACTTACTTGAGTTTATTTTTGATGCAACATTTAAACAATTAATTTTTTTTTTTAAGTAAATTGACTTTAGGTCAATATTTGATTTGATTTCAAAGAACATGTTTTTCAAAGTTGTAATTTTAGTAAACTAAAATAACCTTGGTTCCTGCTGTTTACCTGGCATTCTCATGGTGTGTCTGCACAGCGTTTGTGACCGCGCTGATGACGTAAGGTGTCTGCGTGAACGGGGTGCGCAGTGGGATGCAAAATACGTTGACTGAAAATGTACACATGACCTTTCGTTGCCCCCGCACCGAGGGCAATAATTGGGCAAATGTTTTCTGGACAGGATTGCCTACTCGGCCTTTAAGTTAACGTACCCATTAATCACACATCCACTTTTGAGCTCACATTTTAAAAAGACAATAATGTGTAAATTTACTTGATGTCTCAAACAATTGATCTGTTTGTTATTAAATACATTCTGTAATTTTAAAACAATCATTACACCCTGAGATATGGGTGGCCGTGTGTTCACTTCACACTGTCTGGTGCACATTTTGAAAGCTGTCTGCAAACTCCTTCCTCCATTTCCCCTCATCTCTTGGGGAAGGGTGTCTTTGTCATTTGGGACTAATTCTGTTTACTGCATACACCTTCAGAAAGGAGAACAGAGGGAGGAGAACAAGTGTGAAGGAGGAGAGAATATCTGTTCAGTCCATTAAGATGTGCAGCCAAACCTACGGTGGCTTTGGCAACGGATCATTCCCCGTACCATAGTTATTAGTGCCCCATTGCCCAGCCTAGTTGCCTGAGTCGACCGTTTTGTGGCCGCTGTGGGTTTCCATAGTGGCAAACCTCATCCTGTGAAAAGCTTATGGGTCGAGATATAAATAAGCTATGGAGTGTGCTGGTTTACATGCACCTGTACACAAACGCACACGCATACGCATCCATCAATATTGCATTAAAGGTCCAGTATGTCATTTTTTTGGAAGATCTATTGACAGAAGTGCCATAAAGTATACATAACTATGTCTTCAGGATACTTTTTATTGGTAAACGATTAGCAAAACCCACAGACAAACATAGAAAGTGACCAACAACAATGGTTATTGAAAAAATGGAAAGATGAAAAATGGAGAAAAGTGAATGACTTATGTGCAAACCTTAATGACTTATGTGGAAACAGAAACACTGGGCACATTTCTATACAGATACTGTGAATGGTGACTGAAGCTTCCAAGCTTCAAAAAGCTGTGGTGAACACTTTTTATGATTCTTTCTAAATTCATTACAATTGGATGAAAACAGTGACTGGCACAGAATTCAGAAATTCTTCTTTTGTGTATCACAGAACAAAGTCAGTCATATGGGTTTGGAACAACATGAGTGTGAGCTTTCATTTCAGTACGGTTCCGTGACACTCGGTTTGTTTCCATTTTCTTTATATCTGTCTCTCTTCATTTATACATTTGGGTGGAGTGGCCCTGATCATCCTCTGTTATATGCGTGGTGACGGCAGACCGTGGATCGTGCGTGTTTGCACATACTGGATAACACTTACTCGGGGGTGTGGCTCATTGGAGCGTTTGCTAGCGGTTTCTGCCTCAGAACACAAATACAGGCTCAGTTGCTGTTTCCATCCTCAAAACAAGTCCATTTCCCATCAGTGTCTTTTCGTCCTCAGAGTGCTCCAAGAGGAAGATTTAAGAAGCCGAGCACTCACTAAAATCATTTTTGGCTTGGTCAGTCTTCCACCTCCCACGTTTTCCTTTTTCTCGTTTCCTGAGATGCTCTATTGGGACAGTTCGCTATTTCAAGTTGGATTTGAAACATGGAACTCTGTTTAACTTGGCTTTGAAAGTGTGTTAGGCGCTATTAGGCCGCCATTGATTAAATCTCGAGGTCTCTTGCTTTATTGGAGGGAATTATACCGGTTCTTTCCTGCCCCCTACCATGGCAACTGAGGTGATTGATACAAACCTGCTGGGGTTTATGGGGCAGCTTTTTGCAGAGATAATGAGGTTGTTTTGTTGCAGTTTTACAGAAAAGATCTGAATGAAGTGACAACATTCCACAGATTGTCAAGGTAGCCAGGAATCTTTTTCCTGCTCTGTCAGGTCAGGCTCCATATACTGCATTTTTTGTAGACTCACTAAAAATGAAATTTAAGATTTAATGAGAGCGTACAGTACCACGGAAAATCCTTTTCCTTGTGAAAAAAGATCTGGTGTACTAGATATATTATACTTTAATGTTCACAATCCAATTTATGGAAACTTGAAATTCATCCATTTTATTACAGAATTCATACATACTGTCAGCTACACTGACTTTTTTATTCCATTTTATTTTTATGCCAGTTTATTATTTCAGCTTTTTCCTTTGATATTTGACAGTCATGTTAAGACAAGCAAGAGGCATCTTCTGACTCATATTGTGTGTAACTTATAGCCACAGAAAAAAATAAAAGTGACCATTCCACATTTGAATTGAATCTGTATTTCTAGATGTATTGTGGGCCATTTCAGTCCAGTGACTCTCACTCCGGAGGTATGGTTTTGTCGAAATTCAAAAAAGTCTTTCAACAGCAATGTAAAAGACTGACAGCTTGACAAGACACATGACAACTGTGATGTTTTATGTTATCACAACAAAAAAATACTTTTTCCTAAATATACAGCATGTACAAATATTTCTGTTTTATTGCTTAAAAGAGAACATGAACTAGTTTTCTTTGCACTGTTCGAGGACTTAAAAATAACAGAAAATAACAGATGCTTTGTATTTTGACCTGTTTCTCCAGTTTTCATTTTTTGCTAGTAAATGCAAATAAACACAATATTATTCTTTGAAATTTGGTAGAAATGTTGATAGTAGTTCAAAGAGTAAAACTAAAAAGTATAATTTTACCTAGACGTACCTATAAATTGTAAATTCAGATTAGACGAAAACGGTCTTCGAAATGGTCTCCATTTTTTCTGTGGCTGTATAGTGACGTTAACGTCTAATGGCTAGAGACATCTTCAGCATCAGAAAGGAAGGTAAATAAGGAACAAGGTTCGGGGATTTAAAAAAAGCCCAGAGGTCATAGCAACATCTTTGGTAACCGTTACTATGCCAGTGATTTCGAAAATAAGATATAAAGGTTCAGTGTATCGGTTTGAGCGTCTGTCATCTACTGATCCAGATTCTTTAGTTACAATTCTTTCCCGTTCATCCTCAATGTATCAAACTGAGATGCAGTGTATCACATTCCACATGCCTCCGTTTGTATGTCATGGGTGCTTTTTATCAGGTAAAGCATGAATAACCAGCCCAGCTCTTTGAAGAGCACATAAAAATCACACAGGGCTCAAGATGTAAAGCAAAACGACTTCCACTGTGATATAAAGCAGGATACATGTCACAGAACGACAGTGTATTATTGCGACCTTTCAGATCCTTTCAAGTTACATGCTTTGATACTGGATACGGGTCACAACAGTGAACTGATACTAACATACTGTTAAACTTCTGTGACATGCTGAAGAGTTTTTTTACATCAAAGGTTCTTGGAACATGCTTATTGGGACCTGACTGGAATAAAGATGAGCCCTCAGCAATTTAAGGATGGTTCGAGATGATGAGCAGTGGTGACAGTGGTATCACCCTCTTGGTTTTTCTGTCTCCTCTCTCATTTGAGGTTTCTTGGGCTGGCGAACATCATAAATGGATGATGAGTCCAAATATTTAACAAGGTCCTAATGAATACCAGATGCCTAATGAGTTTGATTCTCGACTACAGTTAGACCACTTTAACACATTTTAATAGAAAGTAAGAGCTGTTAACTCTGTGTCCAGTTTGCCATGCATGCTGAGGTTACTTTATTGGGTTGCAGTGATTACAAACATAATGTGAAACCGAGCATTCTGAATTCCTTGTGGTAGACTTGAAGGTGTTGGAAAATATGCCTTTGGCATGTGGCTTTACATACTTTACTTGATGCTCATTCCCCTGTCCAGCTCATGCACATGAGATGGCATGTCATTCTGTAGGCAGGATTCATTTCTGAATGCATGGACTATGATGACATGATGTGATGAGTTTGTATAAAGCAGCCGGGTACATGGCATGAATCACGCCCATGGTCATGTCTGGGAGATTTGTCAGGTTTTGGTGATGGTTGAAAACAGAAGAGCAGTGTGGCATGTGGCTTTTTAATATTCACCGTGTAGATACGTATTGCCTACATTTCTAGATCAGATGTTTTGTTGAGGAACAATGCACGTTACTGCAAACTCATCCTTGGCCATGAGTCCAGTTTTCACAATATTCAATAACGAAATATAATATAGAGACTCCTGGTGTTATTTAAGGATTTTTTATTTAATTTCTAAAGATTTCAAGTTTATTGCCAAATAAAAGCCAATTAACCTTTGGACATGGGTCATATCGTCTAATGTACCAATAGCTTCTGAATGTAATTTCCAAACTTTACTCGTACTGTATGAACCTCAGGGCACACTAAGGACACAAGCCATATGTAATAAAATACCACCCCAGAGTTGAAAGAAATAACTTAAAAATCCTCACAACTCGCATCTGCTTGGACCCCAGTGATATGCCATATGTGTTTTTTGCTAAATTTATTTCCTCTTAACGTTGCTAATCATTTTTGTAAAGGGAGTATTACTGCGTAAAGTTAAATGAGCATTGCTTGCAGCCATCAGTATTGATATGAAACATACACACACACACACATACTCTGAAAACTTTCAATTTTCTTCGTTTTCTCATGTAATCCCAGGGGTGTGGTGTGGTCTAGTGGTCAAAGATTTGGATTGGTAGCTCAAAGGGTGTAGATTCGAACCCCACACAGGTTGATTTGTATTCTGATCCTTATGGAGCAACAACAGGTCTGGTTTTGTTTGTAATGGATTCTTTGGTCTACAACATTCAAGCACTACAGATTTGAAGTTTGAATTGGCGCACAAACCAGCAGATGTGTTGTAAATTATTGTTATAAGACTTAGAAGCAATGCATTGTGGGTACTTCCCCAGTGCTTTTATCAAACCATTTAAAAGGGTAGTTAGACAAATGCAGACTACAACACTTGTCAATCCCAAATGCAACTAGAAATTCTCACCTCTCAGTAGGAACTTTCTACACCTCCAAAACTGCTGCACATTTGGCAGCAACAAGCTCCCTGGATCCACTGCCCAAACTCAAAGAGCCCAGGGTTCATTTTTTCCTGTGCCTAGGCAACACCGCGTCCTCTGATACATAGTCATACCATATTCTTCACACCATATAAATCATGTGCCCTGGAGCCTCAAACAGAAATGTTATGGCTTACATGTGGGGGTGAGTCGCCGCGTACAATCCCTGGCACAGTGTGTGTGGTTTCTACATTATTATCCTAAACAAACCCGTGGCACGTCATTATAATAAGCGCTCATACAGTGAATAGCTTTAGGGAAATGAAAACATCAGAAAACTGGGCTGAATCTAGTCATGGGCTATTCTGTGCACGTTCCTTATTAAAAGAGTCATGCTACATTTGAGACGCAGTAGTCGGAGTACTACTCACGCCGTGCAGCTTCTGTTTGTGAGAACTTTGTAGTCCTTGTTATAGTGCCAATGGATGGCGGTATATAAATTAAAAAATCCTGCAATATAAAGCGCAGCGAATTGTAGATTTCTTGTAAATAATTTTATTGTATTAAATCAAAACAAATCCTTAATATGTCCGTAGACATGGGGAAAAAACCCTCGCCAATATTTTGGACTACGATACCAAGCTCAACCGCTAGGTGTCAATGTTACATACGGCTCCTTTAAATCTATTTAGTGTGCCACTGTAGATGTCACGGTATACTGTAGCTTATATGCACCTCAGTGCTATTCATTGTGCCATTCCCATTCATTCATTGTAATCATTCTTTCCATTATCTGGACTCAGAAAAACAAAACTTAAAAGTTATTATTAATAAAATATTAATTTAAAGGAATAATTCTCCCAAAAATGAAAATTTTGTCATCCTTTACTCATGTCAGATCTCACCCCCATGGACTCCCATAGCATTTATCTTCCCTAGTATGGCAGTAAATGGGGGATGAGATCTGACATTCTTCCAAATATCTTTGTGTGTTCATCAGAACAAAGACATTTTTGAAGGTTTTAAACAATCTGAGGGTGAGTAAATGAGGAAAGATTTTTCATTTTTCTGTGATGTATCCCTTTTAAATTGTTTTGCCTTTATTCTTTACTCTTAAATTTAAATAAAAAAACTATATTTGGCCAGGATAAGCCACGTTGGGTCTCATGTGTCACGGTACCGAAGAGAACGCGACCTATCTTGGCTTAATACTTATATTTTTTCTACGCTCCTCTATCAATAACACTTCTATAGCTGCTTTGTTTACACAAGAGAGCTACTTGTCTTAGGTGTTTGTAAATAATTAACTGTAAAATGTGTTTATCTTCGTTACCTAGCGTAAATGTATTATTGTAACCATAGTTTCCATCAAAATGCCATAGTTACTGTAGCTACTTTTAACTATATTAAAATTTTGGGTGCTGTGGTAACTTGGCTACAACAGATTGGACAAATTAAACATTGACAGCTTCTTTTACTTTAGTGAGTATAGTTAAAGGAATAGTTCACCCAAAATGAAAATTCTGTCTTCACCCCCCCAGAGTTGTTCCAAATCTGTATGAATGTCTTTGTTCTGATGATCACAGAGAAAGATATTTGGATGAATGCTTGTAACCAAACAGTTCTTGGCCACCATTGACTATAATAGTACAAAAAATTGCTTTATAAATGTCTTTGATCTGTTTAACACAAAAGAAGACAAAACAGTTCTGGGGCACTTTTGTCTTCCCTTGTAACTTCTCCTACTATGGTAGTCAATGGTGGGCAGGAAAAGTTTTTTTCCAAATATCGTTCTCTGTGTTCATCAGAACAAAGCAATGTATACAGATTTGGAACAACTCGAGGGTGAATAAATCATTTTTGGGTGAACTGTCCCTTTAAGAGTTGTGTTTGGGTTAACCTGAAGCAATCTTAACTAGCCTTTGTATCAAAACAATAGTTGTGTATGGTATTTCCTCATGCCGATGGTTAGAATACAGTATGTGAGCGTGTGTGTGTAAATGTTTATGTATTGTCCCGTCCTGGAGATGTTTTGAAGCACTGATTGCAGTGTATGAAAGCTAGTCAGAGGCACTGAACTGTGCCAGCCGGAGGAAAAGCTTGTGATTGCAAATTGACTTCCTTTCCTTCTCATAACCTCAGTCCAACACAAACACAGCCTACATCCTCACAGACATACACAGGGCAAGAAGGGAATGCAGTGCACCCTTTGCAAAGTCCAAAACACTTATCCAACTCTATAAATGGTCAAGCACAGAAACGAATGACCTGTTTGGATTTGCACGGCATCGCCAAAAAGACAAGGTCAATATAGAGCGGATTAATGAAGTGGTGACATTGCATGTCGGCCATTTGCCGTCTCCTGCTTCCCCATTATGCATGTGTGGTTGTTTCTCCCGGTTTGCTTTTGTTTGGGTGTGACAACATTCCTGGCGTGCTTAATGATGTGCTACTTATTTTCTACGTCCATATCTCAATATGCGTTCTTCAGCGGTCTTGTGTTCTCGCGCTATGTCATCAATAACCGTCCAAGTCCGGTTCCAAGAACAGAGAACGCATGTTAGTACCTGGATGTGTTCTGGATATCAAGGATGCATCAACTGCAGCTGTGCGTGTACGGAATCCGTTTGAAGTCCCAGAAGTCACTACGGCGCGTCCATCCAAGTTTGTTCTTCCGAGGCTGCCTCACAAGAACGGTCTCTGTACGAGAACACAAGTCTGTTCTTTGCGTTCTTGGAATTGAGAAACGGCCTATATGATCAGACTTACGATTGACACCTGGTGTATTAAATCGGATGATTAAGAAGATTACAATAGCTGTGTTTCCATCCGACGTTTCAAAATGACTTGCTTATGTATAAAATCAGAACATTTTGTAAACCTTTCCATTTGGTCAGTCAAAGAGGACAGAATCATAACTTTCTGATGAGTTGCCACTAAATTATCACTTAGAAAATGGAAGTGCAATAGCAATAGAAGACGTGATCTCTTCGCCAATAGAAGAGATACCCCGGTCCCCAGCTCACTTCCAAGGGGGCCTCAAGATGACTAATATTTTAAAATGAGACAAAATGATTGAAATACATTTGCTAACTAAAAAAGAAACTTTTGTTATTATTTAGTCAATTTTATAATGAATAAATGTTTATCCAATATAGTCAAAAAGATAAAAACCCCATGCACTTAGGTCTTTTAAAATGTATATTTTAAGACCTTTGTGTTTATATTAAAAAAAACTTAAATTACTTGCGCCTCAGAGCGCACAAATGAATGTGTTCATCTCATCTTGCTTGAAGAAGCGGATGTCTGCTCTTTGGGAATGCAGACAGGGAGATTATACCGAACCATATTGATGGCAGAAGATTTTTTTTAGACAAGTTATCGAATATGTTTTCATACACTTTCATACACTCTTTTTTTATGCAATATCCCAAAACTAGTGATATTTCACTATTAAATCAAAAAAATGTTTTACTTGTTCTTCTGGCAGAGGATAGGATAGCGTCTGCTCTGCCGATAGATTTTTGCTCCGTCAAAATACTTCAAATGTTTTGTTTATTGTCTATTGACCTGCTCTGCGTGTCTGCACTACTGTTGTTAAAATAAGCACGTGTCTGCTGCTCTTCATGCAGCGCGTCTTTGGCTGGAGGCAAGCAGTGCTCGCGGAGTGAAAAAGGCTTAAATTGAAGCGCGTTTGGTGCTTAATAAGGATATTGGGGGATAAAGCGGCTGAAGATCAATTACATAAAAATTCCTGAGAGCGCGTGTGATGTGATTCTCCGTTGTGTGGACACGCGGCTCAATTTAAACAACGGAAATAGTCAAATGTCTTAAAGAGTTTATTAGTCTATTTCTCGCGGTCCGTATGAAACGAAGCAAAGGTCCGGATCCGGCCCGCCAGTTGAGGATGACTGCCGTATACAGTAGCAATGCACTTAAAGCACTTTATTGTTGCAGCTGCTATTTCAACCCTAGTTCAGTTTCTAACTGTTTCTCCATGACCTCATGGCTGTTCTGCATGAGAACTCTCCACTAGGTTATGCTCCGTCTACTTCACTTTGTGATGGAGAAGCGCTTGGCTCTGTCCACGGCCAGATATTTGCCTTTGTGTCAGAGAAACTCCCCTCGTGTATGCCAGCCATGTGTCATGAAACCGCAAAATATTAGATTGACTCATTTGTTTTAGACCAGAATTGTGGGGCTTTCAAAGCTCAGTCCTGATTTCTAACCAGTCACAATAAGCAGCTTTCAAATAACAACAATTTTGAAGAAAATGTTGTGTTGGCTAAAGTGATGTGCAAAAGTTTAGAAGCGTTCATTTTAAGAGATGTCATGTCATACAGTATCAGCATTTGGAAAGCTTATGTTTTTTTTAAAGGTATTGTTTTGAGATAATATGCAATGTTCTATACATACGATTGGATTCGGTTCTGTTCCTCTCTTTAAAAAAACTATAGATGTTTTTAAAGTTTGTTTAACCATCGGTGAGTAGTGTTGGTTACCCAAAAGTATGTGTTAACCGTAGTCAAGCAAACAAAATGACACAAGAATTTCCATCATGTTCCGGTTTTGAATGCCTGGACACCATCGCTGCCATCCAGCAGAAGTTTAGACTGTACTGTGATATGTTTGTATGAAGGAAGAATGAGCACTTTCCTCCTCAAGTGATTCAAATAAACACATTCGTGTTTTGGCTCAGAGGAAGTTTGACAGTCATGAGTGAATCACGCAAAATTAAAGGATGTCCTGTTTAAGGACTCCCCCTAGTGGTGTACACACTTAATATAATGTTTTGTGCTTGATGTCTTTACATGATAACATTTTAATGCTATCATAATTGTGATAAGTGTATTCTTTACAAATTAAACTACACTTTATTTAAATCAATCCAAACAATTTTTGTATGTGTATGTATGCATCAAAACAATGTAGACAGGTAACAAAATGTTTGTGAACATTCCCATTAAGTTCTGGTAAGTTATTCCTAAATGTAAAAAATGTTTCGCTAACAATGTATAAATAACGATTTAATACCAATGTTAAGCAATGACATTCGACATATATAATGCGTTTAAATGACGTAGCCCTGTTAGCTGATCTAGATGCACATGACGATCAATCTAATGGTAAAGATCAAGGAGACCGAAGTGAAAGTTGGGATCCAGGTAGAAGAAACTGGTCCTAGACAAGCAGCTTTAAACTGGTAGCAGGAAAAGCAGCAGGTAGAGGTGACACTAGGTAACACTAAATATTTTGATGAATATGTTTCTTGGTTTTTATAGCATGGAAAGACTTGAGTGATTAACATGCGTTTCATTAACATAGCACATATGCAGCCCACATGTAAGTTAAATCAAATGTTCATTGGGAATCCAGCCTGTGACCTTGGGTTTGTTCTTCCAGTTAAGCTACATGGCTTTATGTCATTTAGATGACATTACAGTGAGTTAAAATGCAGGTGTTGCCCCCAGAACGCAGCGTGTGTACTCTGCTGGTATTCAAAACGTCCGTGCAGTCGATCAGATCGTCACAGCGGTTGATAATTGCTTCACAGCTGGACGGAAATGCTCTTGGCTGCACTTTCGTCAAGTTTGGTGGACGGAGCCAAACAGCCCCAGGTGGAATTTGTCATTTCGAGATGGCTTGGGAACGGCCTCCTGTATTCAAAAGCCTGAATAGGGAATTTCGTACAGCTGGTGTCAGAAGAGCTGCCCAGGATAACATCCATCAGCATTAGGGCCAAACATCTGCGAGCGTGCTTTTCTCCCAGCCCCCTCATTTTGTCTTTGCCAGCACACACTTCCACCAGATACTGTAGAAAAGGCCATCAGCAGCTCCACGAGGCTCGCACGGAAGGCTTTCTGCGTGTTCACTTAGACTCCATCTGAAATTGATTGTGCTAGAATCTCCACATCCAAGAGATCGCTCGGAGATCACAGCCGAAAGACACCAGAACCAGCTGAGGCGATGACAGATGCGCATACTTCCAGCTTTAGTCAGAATTAGAAACGCTTTTTCATCTCGGGGCGACGATTTTTTCGGTTTGAGAAAAACGTGACGTGTTGGGCCATGTGTGGGAATGCGTCTCAAATGCTAAGCATCTGATATTGACCGCCACCTGTTGTCTCGAGTCACTTTTTGGTAGTTATTTAAGATTGACAGTTAGTCGCTATTCAAAGTCAGTGCTCCAATCTGCTTGTCAAAGGGATACTCTAGCCAAGAATGAAAATTGTCACCATTTACTCACCCTTAAGTTGTCCAAACCTGTATAAAGACGACGTCTGCGTGGCTGCGTGGCTGCGCAGACACGCATACGTCGTCTTTATACAACGTGAAAATATTCAACGCGGGTTACGCAGACATACGTCTTCTTTTTTCTAAGCTGGCTGCGCAGACATACGTCTTCTTTTTTCTAAGCTGGCTGTGCAGACATGAGTCTGCTTTATACAACGCGGGCTGCGCAGACGCGAGTCTTCTTTATACAACGCGGGATGCGCAGACATGGGTCAGCCGTCTTCTTTATACAACGTGGGCCGCGCAGACCCGGGTCTTCATGCGTCTTCTTATTACAATGCGGGCTGCACAGACACGGGTCTTCATTATACACGAAGGCTGCACAGGTACGCATCCTCTGTATTCAACGCGGGATGCACAGACACGAGTCTTCTTTATACAACGCGGGCCGCGCAGACCCGAGTCTTCATGTGTCTTCTTATTACAATGCGAGCTGCACAGACACGGGTCTTCATTATACAACGCAGGCTGCACAGGTACGCATCCTCTGTATTCAACGCGGGATGCGCAGACACGCGTCTTCTTTATACAACGCGGGCTGCACAGACACGGGTCTTTATTATACAAGGCGGGCTGCGCAGACACAAGTCGACACAAGTCTTCTTTATACAACGTGGACTATGCAGACACGAGTCTTCTTTATACAACGTGGGCCGCGCAGACCCGGGTCTTCATGCGTCTTCTTATTACAATGCGGGCTGCACAGACACGGGTCTTCATTATACAACGCAGGCTGCACAGGTACGCATCCTCTGTATTCAACGCGGGATGCGCAGACACGCGTCTTCTTTATACAACGCGGGCTGCACAGACACGGGTCTTTATTATACAAGGCGGGCTGCGCAGACACAAGTCGACACAAGTCTTCTTTATACAACGTGGACTATGCAGACACGAGTCTTCTTTATACAACGCCGGCTGCGCAGACATGCGTCTTACAGTTATAAAGTCAGGCCAGTCTGTACTGCGTGAGCTTATATGCCTCTAGTCTTGTTCATATTTGTTTACAAAGTGATTTGCAGCACAGAGCAGCGAGATTCACGTGACGAAAGTGAAACACTTGTTGGAATCACGATGCCGGCTCACCATTGTGATGTCTGTCAGCCATCGGTGATTGACAATGGCATAGTCTGTTGGCCTGACCCTAATGTATTTTTGTCCTGTTGAGCACAAAAGAAGATATTTGGAAGAATGTAGGAAAGCTAACTGTTCTGGGGCACCATTGGCTCGCGTTGTATTTTTTCCTACTTCTGTAGTCAATGATGTGCCAGAACTGAACATTGCTTACATTCTTCCAAATATCGTTGTGTTCAGCAGAACAAATACATTTCTACAGGTTTGGAACAACTTGAGGATGAGTAAACGATGACAGAATTTTCACTTTTGGGTGAACTGGCCCTTTAAGTCTGATGTCACACATGGGACCTCCGAGGAGTCCGGAAGTTTTTCAACCTTTCCTGCATTTTTTATTTGCTGCAGGAGTTTCAGGTTGCAAAGGTCTACTGAAAAAATTGTGACATTTTATGGAGACGCAACAGTGCTCTCCAGATTGACATCATTTATGGATTTTATCGTTTACAACACAAGGGTGGCGATTTTTGTTGCCCTTTGGATTGTAAGTCACACACAAGGTTGTTCAACCCTAGTTATCTCTTAGCAACTACAGGTGCCTCGGCATGTGGAACATTACAGACATCTGCTGAGCACACATACCAACACACACTTGCGAAGTATTCCTGTCATGCGGTTGAATTTGATTTCTGACAGCATGTTTGTTTTCTGATGTGTGTAGGAGATCTCACCTGTGGATTACCGCAGTAACTCCTTATCCAGTCGGACGCCAACTCCACCTGGACGATACTCTCCACACAGCCCCATCGATCGAGAGCTATCCGCTTCCCCACGCCGCAGGTACACAAACCCCATCTAACAGACGCTGCTCTTTTATGCTAGCTTAGGAGTTTGCAATATTATCTGTGTTGTAGACGGGGGGAATGTTTACTGTTCTGCTGCGTGATTATTTGTTTTGGTTCAATTTTGTACTGGGAAGGGTTTCAGCGTCAGGAAAAAAAACTGCACACATTGTCGTTTCTGGATTTATTTTGGCTTCATTCAGTCGGCTGTTCTGAATGAGTCACAACTTGGCAGATGTCCCGAAAATCTCTGTCTGTCTATTGTTTCCCTATTTTTCTTTATAGAAAGGATTATATCATGTCTGCCCCTAATTGCCCCCTCACTCATCCACGCACCCCACCCCATCTTTTGCTTAACCAATACAATACAATACAATCCATTTTGTTGACCACACCCCCTTTAGCTGTCAACCAATACGTGGAAGCCCAAACTCATACCTTTCAGACCGAAACTCTCAGCTTTCGTATGGCTCAAAACTCGACAGAGAGGTGTGCATGTGAGTGTTGGCTGGATGCGTGTACAGTTGTCACTATAGGCTCCACAACAAGAGTTGCAAAGGAATTCGGGTTTGCTTGTACGAGGTAAGTCCTAAAATGTTCAGCCTTTTTCTTCAAACCCAAAGCATGAAAAGGTCCTCTGGGGGGATATTGTAATCCGAGACTAATGTTGTGCTTTCTTCTTAGTGCTTTACGATCGTGATGCTGATGATTTGACTGCGCTGTTTCAAACATGTTTAGTGAGCTTTAAGATGCTAATCTTAGTTCAGGCAAATATGTTTGCATGCAATTTTCGTATGATCAATCTTAATAACTGTAAGAAGTACTGTAAAAGTACTCGGATAAACAAAAACAAGCATTCTTTTGACTGCTACAGTTATGTATGCCATGAATCAGGAACATTGTCTGGGTGCCCTGTGACAGTGGACCCCAAAAAGATCCCGCAATAGTATAACCTACTCCTCAGAAAAGGGGGCCCACCCATAAAACACCGTCCCGACCCCAATTCAGCGTCAGCCCTGTGGGGAACTGGGAAAATGTAAACCCGCTGTCTGGTTTCAATTTGAGGCATGTTCTGCGTACAGATGGCGAATCTAAACATGGCATTTACATTTGAGATTGAGCTTTACAGTGTGCTCAGTTTCTCTCTCCATTTCTTTCCTTTATTAATTTGCATGTTTCAATTCATCACTCTTTTATTTCATTTATTCCGTCATGTTTTGAAAAAAAAAACGTTGTCTTGTTAATGTGTGTGTGTTAGAATTCAAGTGACATGACATGTTGACAAGTCACGCCGGTTTCTTATGACAACCACACCCAGATACTCGATGAACCCTCATGACACTCTACGGACATTGAAACACCCACATGCTCAAAGCAAATCTGTTTGGCTGTGGTGGTCTATTGTTCCAATTCTTCTAGTGACAAAATGTGCAGCATTTGCTTCTTTTAAGGTCAATAGTCCTGTTTGATAGTTGTGGCTATTGGTTAATCGTTTCTCAGCACTTGTCATGTCTTCGGTATATAAAGCAACCTTGACAACCTTGTTTTCGTAGTGCAAACGGCACACGATTTGCCAAGGCCATGGTTGCTGAGAGGATCTGTTACCGCGTCCGCTATGACACGGCATGCACTGTGTGTCCGCATGCACTAGTGGCGCATTGCACTTTTGATGTGCTTGCATCATGTGTTTCGTTCTGTTAGTTATGGTCATTTTGGCATGGGTTTCCATTAGTGATGTTTATAGTAATGCCATATTGACAGTAAATATACATTGGCTGAAAAGCTTCCGGATTAAGTGTTTCAACAGGTCTTTTCGCACAGGTGCATTGTAGCATCCCACTTCACATTCAAGTTCTTCACACTTGAGTGCATTTGAAGAGAAAAGCACTTGTGAGCAGATGGTTTTTTGTTGTTGTGGGTGTGTGTGGAGACAATGTTAAGTGTTCTCATATGTCCGAATTTTTCCTCCAGGGTGAATGTCTTGGCCGTTTGGCAGTAAACCAATGGGTGTAATGCAGGAATGAGATGCCCATGTGCGAGAGGAATGTTGTGTGAAATAAAAACAGCATTTTATGCAGCGTTTACGACAGCCTCATGCATAATATAACCAGATGGCCATAAACCTCCTGTTGGCTGGCTACTGTAAATACACTAAACAGCTCATTAATATCATCTCCATAAAACATGCTAAAGAAACACAGACGCAAGGTTTTTAATGGACATTCAGCGCTGGACGTTAACTTTTTCTGTACATAGCACCGGTGTCTTAGAGGTTTAAAGTTTTGTTTAAAACTTTACAGCACAGGGCAAATAGTTGTAGCACAAGTATAGGCTAAAAAGTGCAGTGCATCACATAAATAGGTTTTTCCCAAATTATTTTTTTCCTTTTTAATTGTTCCAAGTTCTGTATTTTCAATGTTTTGCTATACAAACATTTGTCCATAAAAACTGTAGTAATCTATAGTAATTTTTCATTATAGTGAAGTTCTTGGGTACTATAATATTACTATAGTAAGGTTCAAATATACCAAAGTATACTATAGTGTTTACCACAGTTTATACATTTACCACAATTAAACTATTTTTTTCATCTGGTTCATAAGCGTACTTTTATTTTGGCGGGTTGTCGCAAAGACGCTTGAGATTTAATGTGTTTGACGGTAGCTTCACTAAAACAGGGAAACGCTTGTAAAATAAACTCAGAACAGCTCTGTGGATGAAGTTCATGTCCTCGTATAGTGAGATACAGTCAAATCCACTACTGTCACGCTTGTTACATGTTAAACTGTGCAACTCACTCACTCTTACACACGCAGATGACATATTTGAATAGTAGAATCCTGCTTATGTGATTACTTCCATGTTTTCCCACATCGCACAGATCATATAGCTCTAGATCAATGGACTCAATGCAGCCGGAAAACAAGTCTTTGTTGCAAAAACTACTAAAAAAAAACTAAAATAAATTGTGGTGCGTCGTTAGTTAATCTCACACACGAATAAGCAATTTATTACATTACAAAAAATATTACATCATGTCCTAAACAGGCCGGTTTCCAGTCATCTTTTGGTCTCCACTGAGAGTGAAATGCTGCACAAATTCAAACAGATTTGATATTTAGAATAGAGATGTGGACCAGTTGGATTTCACTGTAAACAAAGTGATGCTACATACATAGAATGAGACTGATACATGTTTTTCGTGGTTGTGGAGGAGTGAAGATAAAGTCTCATTATGTCAATCTTGCCCCCTCTCTCTCTCTCTCTCTCTCTCTCACTCTCTCTCTCTCTCTCTCTCTCTCTCTCTCAGTTCGGACTTTGCCATGCAGCGATTTGACAGAGACTCGGAGGTGTATAAGATGATTCAGGAGAATAAGGAGTCCCGTGCGGCTCCTCGGCAGTCCAACACCTTCAAGATGTTGCAAGAGGTGCTAGAAGCTGATGAGAAAGGTGATACACACCACACTTATTTCCTGTCCATTAAAGAACTGGTGTTTGAAAACAACTCACAATTTTACAAACATAACTGGGAAAACAAAGCAGCGTGATCGTTTACAAGGTGAAGCAGAAAGTAAACTAACTCAAGAACACAGCTGTGAAGTCTTGAACTTGAGACCAATGTAACATATTCTTTTCAAAAATGAAAACCTTAAAGTGATAGTTCACCCAAATAATCCCTTTACATTATTTCTGAGAACAAGCCAAAGAAATGCCAAGTAAATGACAATAGCTAGCAAGTTAAAGTATGTCTAGCCAATATTATTTTGGGTTACCAGTAGATGAACAGTTACGTGGCTAAACTTAAATGCGACAAAGTTACAAGACCCATTCAACAAATGATTTAATACACTTATTATACAATACAATATTTGTATGAATTAATATTAATATAAATATATATATATAGTTATATTAGTAGCCACTAGCCAGAGCGATCAACAGACTGTAAGTTAACTTTGTGCTTCCGATGAAACCGTCTATACACAATTATATCTCCACACACCTAAGTGTCGCTTTTGGGTTAATGGTCTTATCTAAATGACCTTCTGCTGGATCACACAGTGAAACTGTCCCGTGTGTGTAAACACGTGATGTGTTCATATTGGCTGTCAAGAAGAATGTTTGTACAAAGAGTCTAACAAGGTGCCAGCCTGTTTAACCCTGCAGAGCCTGAAGGGAAAATATGTTGTTTTCACACATTTAGTTTTTTTGACTGTCAAATTCTAACACAATGTCCTGTCATCATGTGCAGGGTTTCCCTTTTTTTTCGGAAAACAGCTGTCTTTCAATAAAATAAGGTTTTTCACCATTACTGCGTGTTGTGAGTTCATAAATATAATTTAAATGGACAAAAACATTTCAGACATGAAGAATATACTGCAGCCCATGCCAAAAAATTTTTAGTGTCACTCATCTACATAGTTTTCATTCAGGAGCCTTTTTTGACCCCAGTTCTCCCGGCGTTTTTTTGCACTTTTCACTCTATTCACTCAAATGTGGTGCTGTCTGAAGCAGTTCCTGTCCAACTGCAAGCACAGGCACACACACACACAAAAATACACATACCCCAACACTTGCGCACACACACACAAACCTCCCTAGATATCACACGTGCATCCAAACACACATTCATACACACAAATGCACATGCTTCAACACATGCATGCATGGGCACACGCATACACATGCACTGCGTATGTGCACGCATATAAGAACACACGCATGCATACAAATCCACGCATGTTCATGAAGGCATACACACCACATACTAAGATATGTGAAACGTAAACGTAAAAATCTATGCCTATTTTACAAACATCACTTAAATGATAAAATGTCATTATCTATGGTTCGACACCCACAGAATATTCCTCTTCGATGTCTGAATATGCAGACTTAGGGTCAGAAGAGTCTCGCTCACCATCAGTTTCATGCTCAAAAATCATCCCAATCACCTCTAATGTTGTGTATTTTCTCTTTGCCATGTTTTGTTTGTCTATTTTATTACTTTGCTTGCTCCAAGACTCTCCAATCTGTCGCAATCCGTAAATCCCAGTTTATATCCGCCCTCTGCCGCTCTCCACAAAAACTGCAGCAATTTGCTTATGAAACGCAAGTGATTACTGTAATGCATACTTACACATGCATACATGTTCAAACAGCTCCATTTGTCAACTTTTAGGAGCAATTTGAGTTTTTTTGATAGCCCAAATGGTTGAAGAGTTACTGTTAATGAATACCGCTTGGTAAAATGCGTCGGCGACGACGCATCCGGTTTAAAAGGATTAAGGAACCGCTAACCATTAAAAAAAAGACGTGCGTACAGGACAAATAGAGTTGGTGGTGGAAGGTACATGATGTTACGTCAGTCACTGTGTGTTTTAAATCTTTGGTTTATTTTGTTTATTCACAGAGGCTACCATTCGTTTTCCTGGAAAACTGTCGCCGAGCCCCCCGAGCCCCACAGTTACTGGGGGGCAAAAGTACCACACCTGTGAAAAATGTGGGACCAGTATTGTGTAAGATATAATACCATTCATGTAGTTTTAGCTTTAAGGCAAAAGCTGTTCTCATCCGTTTTCATTTATTAAAGTTTATCTTTTTTCTCTTCACTTTCAGCACCCAGGCTGTTAGGATCACAGACGATCGCTACCGTCACCCACAATGCTACACCTGTACAGAGTGCGGCCTCAACCTTAAGATGCGCGGCCACTTCTGGGTGGAAGAGGAAATGTTCTGCGAGAAACACGCTAGAGATAGATACAAGGGCCCGGGCACCAGCCCTCACTCCGTCGTGTCCCCCCGCCACTGAG
The DNA here is from genome assembly GCA_006030095.1 of Triplophysa siluroides. Taxonomy (NCBI): domain Eukaryota; kingdom Metazoa; phylum Chordata; class Actinopteri; order Cypriniformes; family Nemacheilidae; genus Triplophysa; species Triplophysa siluroides. The sequence goes on along the minus strand of VCII01000010.1, from coordinate 931,627 downwards.
ACGCCCAACCAGCCACCCTCTTGACACGCCTCGGCCGGTTGGCTGGGAGAATGATGTCATAGTTGCATTGTACAACGGGGGCCAGATAAGACGTTTGGCGTGATGTCACTTGAAGCTTTGGGACCCTGTGCAGTCAAGTCCACTCCTCTGATACTTCGGAGACTATAAGTTTTGATCTTTAGTATTTGAAATGGAGTTTATATAGGAGTGTGTGCTGTTTATGACTGTCAGCGTATTATAGTCACATTCCTACATCACCTTCCTCTTCCACGTGTTGTATTATGCTTTGAAAACTGCTTATGTTTTACATAGACATTTAACTTTGGTTTATAAAAATAGTCGTTTGCAGAGCCTTTCATTATATAGAGTCCATACGATGAGACGCATTAAGTGAGAATGCACACAGGACTGGTTTCCTACGTGTATGTGTGAAATAATTGAGAAATGATTTCATTCATGCGTTTCTGGCTTTCCTCAGCGGCTTCGAACATATGCACTTTTGCTTGTAGGGTTTTATGATTACTTGGAAGTGATTCTTAGTTTGATGTATATGCTGCCCTTCATTAAAAAAATCCACAAGAGAGCTCTCATTCAGACGCACAGATATTTACAACGCTGTTTATTTTCCTGTAGCTTTGTATTAAACGAAAGAAATTGAAAGATTTGTGATATTTGTTGTATATATGTTTCACCTTAAACTGTATGTAGACGGAGAGGGTTTGTGTGCACATTTGTGTGTTCAGGGTTGCATGTTTCACTTGACTGTATTGTATATTTTTGGGCAAGAGAGGTTTTTTCATGCTCTGATGCAGGACAAAGAAGTGTTGGAGTGGAATATTTGACGTATTTAAAAATAAGAAATGCGTGACATGAACATGAAATCCTCGGTCTGTGTAGGGTAAGACTCTCTTTACCTTTTCTGTTGCAAATAAACGTCTTCAGTAAATATTTTGTGTCTCAAATTAATTTGCATGTTTTACACTTGTTTATCGTTCTCCAACAAATGGAGAAGTGCTCTGTATAGAACATAATATCGTTGCTATCGTTCTTGTGCCATTTATGAGGAATATGGATGTGACAATTCGCACAAATTTTTTTTTAAAAGACTTCACATGGCTATTTAAACCCTGAAATACTGACATCTGACACATCATTATGGTGAAATTATGTTTCATATTAAGGTTGACTTTTGCATAGTCCCGCGCAGCCAGACCTTCATACGTCTGGGCTGGGACTTACATCTGCATGGAATTGCCCATGCTTGGGAGGAAAGAGTTTTGTTGATGTTCTGTGTGACCACCAGAGGGAGGTAATGATTCATTTTAGCATAGCATACTGTTGACCACAAGCTGTACTACTCGAACATAATTAAAAAAGCAATTAACCTTATAGGAAATAAAGCCTGTTTGACAACAATCTGTTAATAATAATACTCGTGAGTGTTGACTCTGTAAGCTTTGTACATTTGATTTGTTATTTTTTGCATAGCCTCCCATCCTAAGCTTTACATTCTAATTACAACATGAATACGTCATTTTCAATCTTTTATGATCATTTGAATGAAAAACATTCATTTTCAATGTTGGAATTCACTTTTCAGCATGACTGTAGACGAGGGACGTGCACAGAAATGTTGAGGTGCAGGGCCTCAAGTACATATTTGTTAAAAACAATTCTAAACAAAATGTTAAATATATTAAATCTTTTTCTTTAAATCCCTCACGCTCACCCAATTGTTTCATGTGGTTTCATTTTTCAACATACATCTACAAAATAATCGGTTCACATTAGAATTCACTCATTTTATCACAAGAACAGGCAACAACAATGTGCATGTTTTCTATGCTAAAGTTTCAAGCATACATTTAGAATGAAAGACTGCACAAAGGAAATGGACATATTTTCACTAATAATTTGTTTTAATTGAATTGTTTAAACTGTTTAAATTATTTTGGTGTTTTGGTGCTAATTTGTTATTTTACAGGGAAAAAAACCTGCAAAAATAATTAAAACATGATAAAAATACAAAAACAGCACCTTGACTAATTATTATTATCACACACACACACAGAGATGAGATGTTGGTCTATTTTGCTTTCATGTCTTTCGCTCTAATGGAAGGGAAATGTCCAAAATACACATTAAGGTGTGCTTTGTTTTAAGCCTACTGTACCCTCGTCTGTTTGCTTCTGGAGAATTCTTCTATATTAACCAAAACAAACTATCTGCACATTTAAATATAACATTTAAAGGGAAAAGATAGTTAACTTAACATATTAACTAAGTCATATTAACTTATAACTGGTGATGTGCTTTAGTTTCTTTGTTTATCCTATTTATCTGCAATACCTTGTTACAAACGTATGCAAATTGGCTCATTTTAATTACTTAACGCCTGATTTGCATATCAATGTGGCAATTCTGATGACGTTATTAATTCAACCGTATTCGTTTCTCCATTAAGTTATCGTGTATGCCAACTTATTAGCTCATAAGTGATGGATGTTAGCAAAACAAATCAACAATATTTGCGTTTTGTCTTTTTGATAATTAGCTGTGAATTCGAGGCACACCAAGACAAATGCTACTAGAATGGAGGAAGGTCTTCACTTCTGCGGCTCTCTGCCTGTCTGTGATGAGCCGATCAATGTGTGCTACACAGCTGTGCTGCGCACCTGCGATGGAAAAGCGGATGGTAGAAAGGCATTGGAACTCAATAGAGTCTCAACATTTCCAGACCTGACCTGATATTTTCTATTTGTTTGACAGGGAAAGCTGTGCGCAAACAGAAGCACATACACACGCGCACATTTATTTAAAAAGAAATCCCCAGAAAAAAGGGCACTTTCTCTCTCTCGAAGAAAAAGGGACGAGGCTCAACCCCCAAAATCCCCCCTCTGCACGGGGGTTGCTTAAGGTTTTTATTTTAAGAGGCCAACCACAACCTACACATTTTCACTGCCGCATACAATACTTTACCATGTCGTAATAAAGGTCTGAGGATGGTTTGAAATAATAATGTTCTTAGTCAAGTTAATTTACCAGTAAAAATGTACACATTGATATTTCTAATTCTTTCACAATATGAACACTTTATTGCTACTTTAATTCCCTTAAAAAATGCTTAATCCAGCTTTATTAAGGGGCGGTCACACTAGACCTTTGGTCCATTGACTCAATTGTTTGAAAGGGGTAGAATCATCCCGTCAGTTGGGCAAAACAGATGCTGCCACAATATTACCCCCAAAATATTAACTTTTAGCATTCCTATGTAAATATGAATAAATTCTCCATACGATATACAGTGTTGCTTATGTGCATACATCAAACTAATTGTTTTTGATTATATGTGGATCCATACATAGATCCGAGGGAGGGGTCGAATCGTGGCAGGTGGGCAAAAACCATCCTTCCCCAATATTACCCCCCATGAAATTTCATTGGGGGGTAATTTCTAACACGTAGTGCATGTGCCTTGAAATTTTAGCATTTCTATGTAAATATGATGAAATTCTACATGATACATACAGTGTTGCTTGTGTGCATGCATCAAACTACCTGTTTTTGACTATATGTGCATCCATGCAAAAGTTGGGGGGTAGAATATTACCCCCCATGAAATATGATCCTTTAATATTAACATGTAGTGTGTGTAGCCATGAAACTTTAGCATGCCCATGTAAATATGTAGAAATACTTAATGAGACGTACATTGTTGCTTTGGGTTTATGATGGGTAGGTCCTGCTTCCTTTTCTTTTTTTCTCTCATTGAACACAGGGGACCCTTATCTGACAGCAAAATTCTTAGCTGTCTGATACTGTTCCCTTGCTATTACTGGATTCATTGTGTCTTGATGGGCTTCAAGTTCAATTAAGCCCCATCCAATAGACCCAGTGATTTAGCTGTTAGTCCTTTGGATTTATGATAGGCAGGTCATTGATTTGAGTCCTGAGTTTCTTTTTTCTGTGAACCCAGGGGTACCTTATCTGAAAGCAAAAAATCTTAGTTGTCAGAAACCGTTTACCTGCTTTGATGAAAGCGTTTGCGTTTAAAGTCTCATGTCGCTTTACAGCAGCAAACAGGGGAGCAAAGTCAATATGTCAAATGAAGGTGTCCTTACAAAGGGACTCGAGAGTAATCTCTCCCCTTCCACACTGAAAGTGTATGTACCCGCCATCGCCATCGCCACTCATCACGAACCAGTCGCTGGAAAGACAGCACAACCTGATTATTAGGTTCCTAAGGGGTGCAAGAAGGTGGAATCCGCCGATAACTCGCAACACTAAAACTGGACAGTCTCACACTGAGCAAGAGAAACACGGGGCAGATATAGCAGCCTAACTAATGGGAAAATAAGCAACAGATGGACTGAGATAATTACAAGAGGGCGGGAGAACAAGGCAATGACAGGTAAGCACAATGCCACCCGTCAAAACAAAGCCCACACGCTAAACAAAACACTCAAACACACAGACAACCGAGCCGGGCCGACCAGACCGAAGTCATGACACACTTTACACTTTGTGTTGAAAGAGCTATTATGTACAAGCAATAAAATCAATAATCATTATAACTTGTTTTTCTATATCTAATAAGACAACATTAATGCCCTGGCATTGGCAGATAGCTTTGGTTTTATATTTTATTTGATTACATTAATGTTTAAGTTTAAGTTAAAATTGTTAATGCTACTATGTAAAGGAAATACTGTTGTAACAAAAGCACATTATTTGTTTAAAGTGTTTGCAAACCAAATCTTATTGCACTTTTGAAATAAAAGTGCACAATACACTACTTTTAAATGTATTATTGAATTTCACGCTTAACAATGCGATTAATCACAGAGAAGTCATGCGAGTAAAAATTGTAATCGTTGCCCAGCACTAGTTTGTATCAAATGTATATTTGCGTATATTCCCAGTCCTGCCCACTCCTGCTGACATTTTTCCTGTCCCGTTCCAGTCACGTGATTAATAGTGATTTTGTTTGCCCAAAAAAATGTCAGCCTCTTGTTAGTTTTGGTATAGTTGGATTGTGAGCTCCGCTATTCTCCTTCATTTAGAACGATTTTTATAACTTGGTTATCGTTATAGTGTGAACAACTATTAAAGCTTGGTATATATCTCTCTGTTTACTATTACAACAATTAAAAAGCAATTTTTCATATTAGTCACCAAAGCTCTACTACGCCAGGTTTATTGGACAAAATGGTGGTCAGTCACAGGGGCATATAATATCAGCATTATGTTTGGTCAGATCGCTTGTCAATTGAACTGCTTGCGATGGGACAATTCTCTCATGTGACACCACATTCATTATGTTAAAGTTTTCAAACTATTTTAGAGTTATTTGAAGTACCGATAAGGATTTGATGCGCTAAAAATAAACGGAAAAAGATTGTTTTGACATTTGAGGGATTTTAATGACAAATGCAATTTACATCAGCTATATCGCAAGCTATAACATTTTGAAGCGCTAAACCTTCTTTCGCAAAAAAAGCCATGGATGGAAACATGGGTAATGAAAACTGCATCACAGGAACATGAAGTCTGAAAGTTGCAATGGAGTTCGGTTTATTAGAAGCGTGAGCACTCAAAAGGAACATGAGTGTTACAATGAAAACTGCATTCTGTAACACAGCCATCACAAGAACATGGAATAAGTGTGAAAGTGCCATTTGCAGTGGAGTTCTGTTTTTTTTAACATAGCATCATGCTACAACTATCACATAGAATCAGGAGTGGGGAATCCTGGTCCTGGAGCGCCTCTGTCCTGCAGAGTTTGGCTCTAACCAGCTCCAACACACCTGCCTTGAAGTTTGAAGTGAAGATTTTTGTCTCGTTTATGAAAAATAATAAAAGAATGAAGTAAGTTTATGGTACAAACAAGCAAAACAACGGGGTGAGAAAAATAAACATGACTTTAGTTTAGTTTTGTCAAGTACCTAATTCAAGTTTATTCTTCTCACCCCGTTGTCAGATTTTTTTGCTAGTTTTACCATAAACGTACTTAATTCTTATATTTTTCTCCTTAAGAAGAGACTACATATCTTGGGTCACTTTTTGTCAAGAAAGTGCATCTTGATTTAAGAATGTTTCGATATTTGTAGTACAAGACAAGACAAAAACACTTACTGAGAATGCCATTTTTTGCAGTGCGAATGTTTGGCTGTATCAAAATGCAATGTGGATTTCCCATTGAAAGTTTTGTGCATCAAGTTGGATTCCATTTACATTTAGTCATTGAGCAGACGCTTTCATCCAAAGCGACCTACAAATTAAGTCAACAATGGAAGCACTTGAACAACATGAGGACAACAAAAAGCATGCAGTAAGTGCAATAGAACTGGTCTCATATAACCCACCACAGTATACAAAGCTACAGTAAGGTTTTTATTTTGATAGACAGACTAGAAATAGATAGAAGTCAGAACTGATCGGTCAGGGGTTGACGGAAGGATGTGTTTTCAGCCGATTCTCAAAGATGGCTACAGAATCTGCTGATCTTGTAACAGCGGGCAGATCACTCCACAAATGTGGAACCGATCCAGAGAAGGTACGTGATTTTTTACCTTTTTGGGATGGCACTACAAGACGTGTTTGTTTGCAGAGAGTGTGGGTTCTGGCGGGTACATTAGCGAGTGAAGAAAGGGGTCATTACTTGGTAGGAAGGATCTGTGAGTGCAATTGGGAAATCAAATCTCTCTGTAGGATGAGATTGGATTTAAAGGTACTTCTCAAATCTAGTTTGATTTGACTGATTATTCACACAGAGACATACAATAACGTTCATTAGATCAGCCCCAATCCTTTCAGAGAACTTTCACTTCCTCTCCTGTGACCTATTGTTGGTTTTGATTTTAGCCACCCTCAGTTCTTATTTCCACTTTCTCAAACATCACACCACAAAACCACCAGTGTCTCTTATATTTTCCCTCGTCATTGAAGGAAAATGTCCGTTGATCAGGTTTAGAGGTGAATGGGGACTGAACCCCATCACCGTCACATTGATGTCGTTTCACATCACCTTTACAGCAACATTTTGAAAGTCATGCTATCAGCGCTGCATTAAAATAATCGACATTTTTTAGTAGTCTAGATATAAAATTGTACAAATAAATGCTTAACTGTTTTTAATAATGTAACAATACTTATAGAATTTAAAATGGCTTCATTATTCTTCTGGTAGATTTTCAGATTGAAATTGAAACGAATCCTCCTGCCGGTCAGTCAAGTAAACACAGTTAAACTCTAGAAGTAGTTCAGTATCATTGCCACTTACTTATCTTTTCATTCTCTGTCTGTTCTGATTTTCCTCATTCACATTTTCTGTCTTCCTATACCCTTTATTTCCCCACATCCTGCTGTCATCAGTTTCCATGGATACATCTCGTGGCATTATTGTCGCTCTGTTGGTCTGTGTGGTGGTGATGGGGGGTTATATTGTTCATTTCGATGAAAAGACTGAGGGGGGATTTGGGGAGGAGATGGGAGGACTGGAGGACTGGAGGAGGGGTGATGGACTGCCAAGCCAACGAGAGCCGGTGCCAGAGAACATGTTGCTAGTTTACATTCGGAGGACTTATCAGACACATGTTATTGTATGAATGGAGTTGTGCGTGTATGAACATGTATCTTTTTCTTCGGTAGGAGCAGGAAACCAGGAGTTTGTTTCACGGTAAGTTTTATTGATTTTTGTGGTTGATGTATGAATGCGATTCAGATGTATTTGGATTTCGTTTACAACAACTGCTACTAGTTGTTGGTGTCATGTGTCTGTGATGTGTGTCAGTACTCAAGCCTGTTGAAATATGCATGTTTACCTTTCGTTGCTGATGTTATATGGTTGAATCCTTCAGTATTTTGACCCTTTTTCAGGTTTAGAAGGTCTTTTTTAGAAAGGTGTAAAGCGGGGAACCCAGCGATCTTTGCAGATTAAGTGGTTAAACTTACTACTACTTAAATAACAAAGTAGTGTTTCATAAGTATGAGTATTACTGTTATTCATTTTTAAGGTTCATTATTTAAACACCAGGAACAACAACTAAAAAGATTATTATCTGTTAGTGTGGACGCTAATATTATTACATTTATTTTAAGCTTGGCAGACCGGCGTATGACCGAAGTACCATGAGAGCAGAGCTCTGTGTGCTTTCAAATTGTTCTCGCGGTACTCTGATGTCATACGGCGATCGATCTGCTGCACTTCAAGAAGTCGAACACCTAATGCAAAGCCAGAAGACACATACTGTAGACAGTATTTATGAGCATCAGTAGTATATTAATGCTTTCTTTTCAAATGGATATATGTTAGATATAATGAAGTTTAATTTCATGGTGGCCTGATGTAAACCTGTAAGTTGTCATTTTAGGCCGAGTCATTTGGAGCCCAAATGTATGCAGTGTTTTGTATTTGTTTTTGATTTGTCTGTGCACCTAAATCAAGTTACAAGTATTGAAGTTAATTGAAATTAAATGATGAAGTCAGAAATTAATAGTTACCTTTTTAAATTTAAATGTAGGTGTTATAATCCCACTATTTCAGCACAGTTGGATTGCCCAGTATGCTATTTCCGATGCCTTATGCATGACAGGGGCAAGCAGTCAAGAATATGAAAACAGGAAAGGAGATCTGAGGTTTCACTGGCTCGTCGGGTAGGCATGCTCTGTGTTTGGGGGATCAATTATTGTAGAAATACATGACATACGTACATTTCCTTGCCATTATCAGAGACTCATGAGTTGTGTGTCCCAATTTCATCACATTTTCCCGGGGTGAAAGATGCCTTTTGGTGAGGTGCTGCTGATAATGCCCTTTGTATGGTCCCCATCAACGCGACAGTTGTGCACCTCGGCCTCATTGGGTGTTTCGGCCCTTCATCACTAGACACCCTCAGCCAAGGGAGACCCACCGCAGGTTGATCAGACCAGGGTGTGTGTCGCATTGTTACATGGTCATCTGGCAGCCCATGTTGTGTTCATCAGCCTCAACCACAGCCATTGGCTTCTTCTTTCTGGACCAGTGGCCAGTTCTTGATTATCCTCCACTGGACCTGTCCTCTGAGAGTGAGACCTTTGCTTTTAACACGTCCAGTGAGTACTGAACTCAGGCACTGCAAGTCGATATACACCAGAAGCAGTGGGCAGTGGGAAATTTCCAATAAAGCTTTCATTCAGTGGAAAAATGTACTGGAGTGTGGTCCAGAGATTTGCCATGTGATGTTATGACAAGCGCAACAACTTAATTATGAGAGACAGGTTGGCATTAACACGTAACATGGGCTTTTTACAAGTAAACAACACATGAAACAAAGCTTTCAATTTTCACATACAAGCGTATGTGATTACATGTGTTAGTGTGTGTGTGCCATATATTTATTTAAAAATGTTATGTTTCATGTACAGCTGCTTTGTAACAATGAAAATTGTAAAATATGCGCTACATAAATACATTTTGAGTTGAGATGCATTGAGTACAACCACTCGGTACGCAGATAAACTGACAATACTTTGCAATGTGAACGTGAAACAGGCATGGCTTAAATATCCAACAAACAGGAAGTGTGATAAACGAAGAAGAGGATGTGCTTAGTGTTAACACTTTATAATACGGTTTCATACTTAAAAGGGAGTTATGCAGGAATTAATGCAGAACCAACTAATCAGAAGGTAACAGTATACTGATGTTTAAAGCGGCCATTCCCCGTGATGCCAGTTTTTAAACTTTAGTTTGTGTGTAATGTTGCTGTTAGAGCATAAACGATACCTGTAAAATGATAAAGCTCAAAGTTCAGTGCCAAGCGAGATATTGTCTTAAACAGAAATCGCTTTTCACAGACTACAGAGAACGGCTGGAATCTGACTACAGACCTCTACTTCCCGGATAATAATGTCACTATTCCGAGTTTTTGAAAAAACTCTGCTGCAAAAAAGGGGCGTGGCCTTCCTTAGAGAAGAGGAAGAGCCGCTGGGGTAGTGTTTGGTTATCAGAGATTGTAAACATTTGACTGAGCTACGCGCTAAACTACTTTCACTTTCATCACAGTCCTACAGCTGGTAATAAGAATTCAGCTACACACATTCTAAGATAACCAACGGTCAAATAACAGCTTCATGACTTTAACATCGGCTGTGAAAGCTGTTCTGTGTAATACACTGATATTGTGTGTGTGTGTGCGCACAACTCTAAACACTTCTATGAAACGTCCTTTGAAGTCCTGCTTGCAAATGTCTCCTGGACAATCTGCTTGTTTTATTGTCCAATTTAGGTCCAATAAAAAAGGCAAAAAACAAGCTTCTGTTATTAGTGTTAATATAACCAGTCTGACCCAATCGGTCCGGTGTCATTTCCCTCGCCAAGTAGGAAAAAATTGCGATCTCTAACAAAGATTGACGTTGCAAATGCACTAGCAGACCTCCGTTACACTTCGATCGATCCGCATGTGTTTAACTGATGAAGGGAAGTTGACGCCATTGTTATTGTTTATTGCTAAAAGAGGGTGACCGACCAATCACAACACCCTGAGAAGCGTAAGCTCGCTGATGCAGTATGGGTGGGACATCTTCAGACACACGCTCTAAGCAGGGAACCAATCACGACAGACCTGGTCAGCTTTACCAATCAGGACGTTTCGGAAGGAAAGATTTTACATAGACCGGAAGAAATCCAGTCGTTTTGTTAGAAGAGGGACAGCGGTGAATAATAGACTTGAAATATGTGAAATATAAAAGTTTAAACTAGAAACATGAACATCCATTATTAAACACCCAAAAAAACATAACCATAGCTTAAAATACAGCAAAATAATGACTCCTTTAAGGTAAGTTACAATTAGCTACTTATTACTTATTTAATAGTCATTAATAAATACTGAATGCTTTATGTCTCCTGCAGAACTATACAATAACTTTTGCTGCGGTCTGAACGTGAGTGCGATTGTTCCCGGCGCCCCGCGTTGGTTTGGTTTCAGACTCCGCTTGATTCTGTCGAACCCTGCTGCGTTTGCATTCGTCTTCAAAAATGTGCACTGCACATGACAGAAAACAGAACACGGATCAATATATTGTGTTTTTAGTAATTTGGTGCTATTATGCGCAGCCCACTTAATGACATTTGGGTTTCTGTATGCGCGTTGCATGCAGACGGCTTTCTGCTGCTGGCAAACAGACTATTTTGAGGAAACAGTAGATTACCATTGACCTGCCGCTCTGATTCCACTCGCAACACTGAAATACGATGCATCCTGCACTCTCGCTCGAATCCAAGGTGAATCATCAACATTATCATCTCTTACATGTGTTTTGTTGGAAATACATCTTAATCGGCTTAAACGCATGCGCAGGTCACTTTACTTCCTCATCAAGTTTGCACCCGGGTTCGCTTGACAGCTTTCACATTAGCGATTTTTCATGCGAACCGCGCCCCGTTCCAAACAAAACTTTGAAAAGCTGTGAAAGCGACATAAGACAAATTTAAAATAATTATCCTTTAACTCAGGAGTCGGCAACCTTTGCGACCAAAAGAGCCATTTTGGGCCTACTCCCACCAAATAAAATTTGTCTGGAACCGCAAAATATATGTAACCTTTGAATTAATATAAACACAGGTTGTTATACATGTAAGGTCTGCTCTGTATGTTTTTTCTATCATCTCCGGTCGCGCTCTTATGCACATTGCATGCACTTATTCCTTCTATTATTCAAATGAATCCAGCCCGGCCTGCCTGCCAAGCCGAGACTTCCAGCCCTGTCTGCCTGCCACCCATGCCCAGGCCTACAGACAAGCCTGCGCCTCCCTGGCCTCCAGATGCTTTGCACCATGACATGGAAATGGACTCTTTAAATACTTACTTCATCCGTTTGTTCATGGTCAGGTCTAGTTGTGACCCTTTTCGCTATACTTGCCTGTTTGTTTACCTGCCTGTGTCTTGTAGTAGGCTTACCTATTTGTAGTTACCTGTTTATGCAACTGGTGGCTGTTTACATTTATGCATTTGGGAGAGGCTTTTATCCGAAGCGAATTACATTGAATTGTATTATACATTTGTTTCTGACTATGTGCCATGCTCTAACCCCTGAGCCACAGGAAAGCCCTGTTTAAGGGATTCGTACCTGTTTTTAGATTATGTTCCTGAAATACTCACCTGTTTTACCATCCGTAAAGAGACTGGCTTCGTACTTGCCTTACTTATTTTGTAACAGCAGTAAATGCATCAAACCATTTTGCTTAATGTGTATCAATGCACCAGTGATATTAAAAGAGCCTTCTTTCATTGGTTAAACATTTGCATAACCCACAGACAGACATAAAGGGTTATTAATAGCACTGAAATAGGAAGGCTGAAGTATTTACTTTAACACGTTAGAGGTTTTGCTGGTTGCAAGCAGCAGAACATCCAGCTTAAGAACTGTTGTCATAAGAACCTACACGCCTGTCCTTGCTCAGATCAAGCAGGCTCAGATCACACCCCTACTTAAGGACCTACTCACACTGTCCCCAGCGAACAGGGCCCAGGCACCTTTGACACCTAAAGCATGGTTCGATTGACTAGTGTGAGTGCTCGCAACCGCGCTTACGTGCCATGGCCTGGTTGGAAGAGATGGGCCGGAGCGGGGTTTGGTTTGGAAAAAAGGCAGTATGAGCACTGAAACTGAAAGCATGACGTAATTTATGTGACGGTTTAAATTCCTCCCTGAGATTCAGCTTTCACTGTAAAAACTGATACATGGCGCACTTACACCTGCAGGCGTGTGTCACATAATAAAGATCTCTCAGGGTGTCGTGGAGAGGTACGTTGTCCACAGCTCACCATGTGCTCACTGGGGTCCCTCAGGGATCAGTGCTTGGACCACTCCTTTTATCCATCTACACAATATCCTTAGGACCTATCATAAACACACATGGGTTCTCCTACCATTGCTAGGCTGGTGACACCAACATCTACTTCTCTTTTTACCCAGATGATGCCATTGTATCAGCCTGCATTACGGCCTGTTTGGAAGATATCTCAGCTTGGATGAAAAATCACCACCTCCAGCTGAACTTTGCCAAAACAAAGCTGCTTGTATTCCCAGCCCGCCTTATGGTACGACATGATCTCACCATCCAACTGGGCAACACAACCATCACTCCTTCCAAAACAACCAGGAGCCTCAGAGTAATCTTCGATTACCAGCTGTCCTTCAGTGACCACATTGCCTACAGGAATATCACTGGCTCTGCACCGTCATACCTTCACACCCTCCAACACTCTTACATCCCATCCAGAACGATGTGCTAAGAGAATGAACAGCCCCTGGTAATCCTCTCACAAAAGGCTACATGTGTAACTGGTCCAGCGTGCAGCGTATGTTTGTAGCTCGCCTTGCATGCATGTCTCCTAATATAATATAATTTGCTAACTAATATCTATATACTCAGTTAATAGACTCTTTTACTCACCGCCCTCCACGTTTTCTGTGACTGTCTAACATTTAATACCTTTAAAGAACCGATAGCAGTCAGTTGTTTGAAATTCATATCTCAAATGTGTGTGGTACAGCATTTTACCATCTTAGAAACATCTATAAACTGTGGCCAATGGTCATTGTAATTCATTGTTAGGGAGATCTTTATTATTGGGGGCAATCGTGGCCTAATGGTTAGAGTCGGACTCGTGACCAGAAGGTTGCCGATTCGATCCTCAGGGCCGGCAGGTAATGATTGAGGTGCCCTTGAGCAATCACCTTACCCCTACTTGCTCCCCGGGCGCTGCAGTAGATAGCTGCCCACTGCCCCGGGTGTATGTGTGTTCACCACTTGCTGTGCGTGTGTTCACTACTCACTGGATGAGTTAAAAGCAGAGGTATATTTCGGGTATGGGTAACCATAACTGACAAATAGGTCACTTTCACTTTCACTTTTTCATCTCCCGCAAGGCTTCTGAATAAACTCCAACTGGTTAGAAATGCAGCAGCCACAGTACTCACTAGATCAAAGAAATTTGACCATATAAGCCCAATTATGTTATCATTGCAGTGGGGGCCTATTAAGTTCCGAATAGACTATCCTGCTAATAACTTATGAAGCATGGTCTAGCGCCTCAGTATCTCTGTGAACTATTGTCAGATTTCAATCCATCTCGTACACTGCGTTCACAAAACTCTGGTCTGTTAATAGTTCCCAGAATGTCAAAATCTTCTAAAGGTGGTCGTTCCTTTTCATACTTGGCTCCTAAACTTTGGAACATCCTCTCCAGCCAGGTAACGGATTCAGACACACTCAATCAGTTTAAAACTAGACTTAAAACTCAACTCTTTAATATAGCTTTCATCTAACTCACTGATGACTCTGTTAACTCACCGTAAGCAGTTATGCCGCAATATAGTTAGGTTGTCAGGAACCGAACACACACATCCATCATTTGGAGCGGCCTCCACGCAAATATCAGGTTTGCTTTTCCTGTCCTCGCATTCCCGAGGACACCAGAGGTCGCCAGTCCAAGCTCCGGTTCTGGCCAGATGCTCTTCCCAGTTCAGCCAAACGCTCGTGATGATGGGCAGTCCACCTGATGGCAACTGTAGCCACAACCTACAGTCATCCAGAACCAGTATAATACTGAACAGACCTAAATATCTATTTTTCAGTTCTTTCCTCTTTTCACTAATCAGCAGACAAACTATTGCCGATGAATCTCACAGTTTACGGTCATTATTCTCTCTGTAGTTGCAGCAGTGCTATTTTAATATGGCAGATGAGAACTGGCTCTCCCGGTTGGGTCTGGCCTCTCCCAAGTTTTTTTTCTCCACTCTTATACACATTTACATCTATAGTGGGGTTTTGGTTCCTTCCCACCGTTACTCACTGGGAGACTGCTGATTCAGTTTCATCCATAAACATATAGACATCTTGCGTATAACTACACACATGCACGTTAACATATTTTAACATGTATTTTCTTTCCGCACGTTTGGTATTATTGCAAATTGTTCTGGTATATTGTAATTTTAGGCTCCCAGTCCTGATAACAATATTTTTCAGGAAGAAATTATAAAGGGCTTGTAAAGATTCTTTAAGCTTCACTTAAAAGTTTTAGTTTTAATTAAAAGGTTAAAGCCAAATAAATGTTAAAATTGATAGCTCTCAATTACATACTTCAATGTTGAATGACTATAATTAATGTAAATTTAAGATAAAAAATATTTTATAGATACATCAGTAGTAGTACTTATATCAGTGATGCAGATTTTCATTCATAAAAGTGTTGCATTAAAGAAACATGTTTATTTCATATGGATAACTTTTATGATGGCTGAATGCACTTTTTTTAGCTTCAAAACTTCTATGGCATTACAAAGCAAGAAAGAACTGAAAGATGATGTAATATTTCATTTAAAATAATCATTTTATCTGTGAACTATTACCTTGAAACAAAGCAGGGATAGAAATTTGAGTAACCATATAGAATGTGTGTTAGGTTCTCGGATGTTCTGATGTAAATTCCTTTATATTTATCAGAGGGGGTAGCCATAGCTTGACACCACCACACACACACACACACGCACGCACGCACGCACGCACACACACACACACACACACACACACACACACACACGCACGCTGCTGTAGAGAGGTTAGGAGACAGAAGGCTGACAGATAGGAGGTGCTGGTACATCTCTCATCATCTCACTGCTGACCCATTTCCCATTCTTGTCATCTGGGTTGTGTGGCTAGTGATGAATCACTGTTTAAATTCAGAGAGAAACACATACACTGATAATCCTGTTGGGAGATTGAGGGGGTTTGTCAACTTGTTAAATTCTTTATTTTTATAAATGGATACTCTGAGGCATGTAATGATTGAAAGTGTTGATATCAAAGAGATATTATTTGCAATAATTTGCAATCTTGCTTTCAAAGCTTTCTGCGACAATTTTTCCCTCTTTCAGCTTTTTGTTATCATCCAAATATCTCCTTACTCAGTGCTTTATGTTAAAAAAGTCAAGACTAAGGTACTTTACCCCTTAAATAGGGTTATTTACAGGTACAGTATTTCAGAAATGTAAACAGACGTCCATCAATAGCGGATTTTCCAATGACCAAATAATATTTACTTGGCCAATAGTTTTTTAAAACCAACAACACAAAAAAAAAAAATACATACATTTCAAGAACAAAAAGAATAAGTGGAAGTCATTTCTGCAGAACTAAAATAGTTAAAGCAACACTTTAGAACATTTGCTCACGGCTCCTCCATGTGGTTGATAAGCGCAATTGTCTGTTACCAGTGTCGTAAATAATGTCGCTGTATTAGCTTCCCGGTGGGCAGCGCAATACACGTGAATTTATTTACTAATCTGATGAAACCGGCGAATGCAAATACGTTGTTTGGAAACCATGTGGCACTCTTCCGCAGGCAGGGGAAGGGCAGGGCTGTGTGTACCGACCCAAACTCAGAACTAAGATAGTGTGGTTGTAGCCGCTGTGAGGCTGCTCTGCTAGCAGTTAGAGTAGAATTCATCCAGTTAAGAGTTGTTCTACCACTAAAATTATTTTAAGGTCGAAAGAAAAACAAAGCGTTGCTTTAAAAATAAAAGCTATCACTAATTTACTTTGCATGTATGGTCATTTATTATAAATGTAAAACTCCAATGTGTTGTTTTTTGGAGGATCAATTGACAGAAATGCAATATGATATACATAAATAAAACCTCTATGTCTTCAGAGGTGTATACAGTATAGATCTTACATAAAGAAGTGTTATTATTTTATAACCTTAGAACGAGCTAATTCTATCTACATACAGAGCGGGTCCTCTTACATGGAATTCGCCATGTTGTTTCTACAGTAGCCCTAAACGGACAAAAATACAGCGCGCGTTTTGTAAATACTTTGTCTCCTTCGGCAAAGAAGCGTAAATGTGACAACATCTTAGTGCTGCGTCAGAACCGTAGTACTTCAAAGGGAAAGGGTGAGTCGTTGGTTGCAATTCACCGCCTCCCCGCTAGATGACGCTACATTTCCTACACTGGACCTTTAATTCGTTTCGCTGGTCAAAAAATTACAATATAAAGTGCAGTGGCAGCTGGCCCATAGAGAGCAATAGGGTGCCACGCTCCCTGCACCACACACACACAAAAAACAATAAAACACTTTATATAGATTGATATTTATATGAGATATTTACGCTTCGCCTACATATCCTGCCTACTTGTCTGTATAATACTGTAAGCGTCTTTAAATCTAATCCGCGATGGCAAATCTTTAATAGCCCCCAAGCATTGGCGACGCGCTGCATGTGGCACTTCTGTTACAGAGCTCGTTTGAGACCTTTCCAGTTAGTGAAGAAATGGATCAGACCACTTGATAATAAGATATGGCAACACCGTGTAACAAAGGATGATGCAGGTCATTAAATATGACATTTACCAGTTTGTGGTATGACAAATGTCTGGTTTTACTAGACCGAATAGTTTTGTATCCCATTCTTACTGTACTTTTCCTAAGAAGTCCTAAGTAGCGTATGTGTTTTTTTGATAAGATGTTTTGTGATTCGTCAGTGTTAAAGCAGTATAAACAACTGCTAGCATGAAACAGCGCCGTATAAATAATGATATAATAATAAATCACCATTAAATTATTGAAAGCATATATCCTTACGTTTAAGTGTGCTCTTGTGAATCTTGTGAACTTTGAAGTAAATATGAATATACAAAGTATTGCAAAAGAAGAATTGAAAAACAACAATAAAATGCAATTATAAAAATGAATTAATGAAAAACTTGTTTGTTTTTGTTTAGTTAACCCATTTCCGTTTGCACACATTTGTTTAGGGAACTTTGTTTAACGTTTTAAGTCAACAGTCAAACACTATAAATAATGTTTATTCTAGAATAACGTTATATATCATTTTAGTCTGCCAGTCAATATTAGAGCACCACCCACAAGGACACAAGACCTCTGCCAAAAAATAAGACCCAAAATTTATGGTCAGGAGCCACTGATAAATGGTTCAATCTGAGCATTTAAACACTTTGTACTGTTTGTTACATAGAGAGTGACAGACTTCACTTTTATGAGTGAAAATGAGTGTTTTGAGTAAAAGGGAGCCTGTATGATGAAAGGAAGACTTAAGAAAGTACGAAGGAATACAGCATTTGTACAAACAGTTAAGATATGCCAGATGACTCATAAATCCATAAAATCCACAGCGTGTATTCTGTGATCTTCAGTGGGATACATTTTGAATACAACCTTCTCAACCCAGACTAAGCTTCTTTAATTGTAGGTATTAATGAACAGTGTTCATCTCTGTCTGATGACTTTGAGGAGTTAACCTCTAGCTGGTAATGAGTATATTATATATGTATTATAAGAGTAATTCTTTTAATCATAAAATTATATATAATTGGTCGGTAATAAAACAAAAATAATTCGAAATTGGTACATATACCCTACAAAATCATGTATGATTCAAATATTTTGTTTTGCTTAATTTATTTAATGAATTTGGGTATTATGGTAGCCTCGTCATGAAATGAGCTCATGTTTCATTTTTAATCACAGATTTTGTTAATTGCTGCCACTGAACGTCACGGTTGAACATTTGTACTGTATGTACAGTATCTTGTGAAAATTAAGTTTAATTTTAAGAAAATTGTTTTTCTCTTCTCTTTGTTTGTGTGGGGGTAACAGAAAATCATTGTCAACATATTCTTAATGGATGGGACATTTGGATTTGGAAAGACTCATCAGGAATTGACGTCATTCTTTATATTTCATGTCATGGAGGGGTAAAATTGTTTGTATTATTTATTATTATAATTATTATAAAAACTAAATTTAAGAACGAAGCGCTAAGGTTATAAAGGAATTATTATATAAAAATGGTTGTCCTTTGTATTAAAATAAAATAATTTATGAGCTGAATACGACAAAATAACTTTGGATTAGTCTGTATTTATATTTACTACGTACCTTCACACACACACACACATAATCACGTGTCAAGTGGGTTTGACAGGTGGAGTTCTTTACTGCTAAAACAGCAGGTGCAGTCAGTGCCAGGTCTGTTTTTCTCACCTGTGACAGGTGTGTGTGTGTTACTGTACACAAGAACTAAGAGAGACGAGGCTCAAACACCCGCACACACACTTACTTTTTTGAATCAGTTCTGGGGAGAGACGCATATAAACACATGATGTAAGGTTAGTGCTTTGCAGTCTCGTAATGTATTTGTGATGTTCTGTGAAGTTACTTAGTTAGTAAAACTGAGTACTTAATGTTTGCTAAGTATATTCCTTAAAGAACAATAGTGTTATGATGATGAAGTATTCAAGATTAGATTTTAGTATTTGCACTTTATGTATGCTTACAGTTTCCATACTGATAAGTTTATTATCAACACTGATCAAATGTATCTCAAAGTGTTAAAGAGACAAATCTGGGATCTGTATTGTGACGGACGGTTGAGATATCATTGTCTCTTTAATGATTGTACACGGTTGTTGTCTCTGGTTGTGATGCAAGTCAAGTTCATCACATGTGGTTTAATGAGGAAGCAAACACATCGTCTTAAAATGTGTGGCTTTTTTTCTTCATCTCAGTTGTCGACCGGCGGATCGTCAATACTAATGTATTAATAAATGCTTATATGTGGCCGTATCAACAAGACTGTGAGTTCAAAATAAGTACAACAAAATTGAGAAGTGTCCCCAAAAGCCCTGATTTTTATTTCACAGATTTGGGATCTTCTGTTCCTAGTTAACAAAAGCTTCCATGCCTCTGTGGCTAATTCATAAACATATAAGTTAAACTTAACGTTAGACTTCGCAACAACGGCTGAAGCTGCTTCTGAGAAGCAAGTAGAGCAATAAATACGTAGGAAGTGTGAGATGCATCAGTTGCGTCTGAGGACTTAAGTTGGTCTTCATTTTGTGTGTTTTTTCAGCGGTTTTGCTATTTCTTTCTGTAGATTTGCCCACACATGTACTGCAGTAATCCTGTGACCTGTTGCGCGAAAAGGAAATCCCGCCTCTTCCCAGACGATGCCAAGTCACAGAAAGACTATGCCACCGCCCCTCAGCCATGCCCAAGAAGCTCAAAGTGCAGACACCCCACGGTATTAAATCTTCTATCATCAGACGCTTGCCTCAACATGTTTATTACCATCGTTATGTCCTGATGGTTGACATTGTGAGTTTTCTGCATGGGATTCAGATGAGCGTGCCTTGAATATTTCTGCTGGTTTCATATAAGGGAAGACAGACAGAGGAAGGAAGTGCAAAGAGCTCAGTCTATCTGCTTCCTGAATTTAACTTGGCTTATTATATTACATCATATTTTATTCAGTTATAAGCCATCCATGCAAGTGATCACATACTTTATTTGCTTTAGAAATGAATTGATGTTTGGGGCTCACTGACTGATCTTGCAGTATATCTTTGTGTCTTTGTTGTGTGTTCATCTGTGTCTGTGTGTTTGTTACACTTGTCTGTGTGACCGCAGCTTTTTTCGCACGCTCATCTCTACTTCCTGTTCTCACATCAGGAAGCTGCCAGTTGCTCGGACAGCTAAACTATCTTCATCTCACTCTTACTCTTACTTTGTTTATATTCTAATCTTTGTCTCTTGTTTTTGTACCAGTGGATATGCCATTATGGAAGGTTCATCTTTTGGGTGCGCATGAATGAAATGGGATCGGAGCTGTGTAATTATAATGAAGATTGCATAATTGTTCTTTGTTTGTTCGTGTGTCAGAACCCCCTAAGCCTCTGCACCTGCTGCCGCGGGGTCACGTCCCCCAGCACCCTGTCGTCCATTGCCTAGCCCTCCTCGAGTGCTGGACGGCTGATTGATAACTTCCACAAATCCAGGTAAAATGTGTGTGTTTGTAAGAAAAACTTGTCGTTTTGGAAATGTTTTGTTGAGGATTTGGATGTGTGTATTATATCGTGCCTTTGTTATTTGTAGTGATAAACCTTGCTGTTACTATTGCCTATACTTAAGGTAGGGCTTTACATTGTTAGACTTGATGTAAGCTCTTTTGACACAAAAAAAATGATTTAACGATACTGTTCTCTTTATTTAAATATTCACAATATGAACATTTTACATTCAAACACAGTAAAAACAGTAATGCTATGGTTTAACTAAATGTTCAAATTTTAAATGAACATGTTTCAATCAAGTAGATCAAAATAATATTTGATGCTTGTTCAATTTACTTAAATAAACAAGTGTAACAAAACCAACTTCTGGTTAACTTCTAACAATAAGAGCTATATTTAGCTTATTTAGTGTGTGTTAAAAGAACCGCTACATCAGAAAATATCTTACCTTGAACTAACTAACAGTGGTTCTCCACATAATGAAAACATGTTATCTCTACTTAAATACTTTTAGTAGGATCAACTTAATTGATTCAAGTTATTTGGACATTATTTGGTCATGGTTGTTTAAGTTTACTCAGTTCAGTTGAGTTCATTATACATTAAGAATTTGAGTAGAGATTACATATTTCTGTTAAGTGGAACCACTGTCCATCATTTAATTAACTTAGTTTAAAGTATCATTTTATTCATTGAAGCCAACCACATACTGTAGCATTGGTCTACAATAGCACCTAGCAAATCCCTAGTAGCCCCTCAGATCACCCTGTGAAACTACAACAATGTGATGGAAACCATTTGGAACACTTTATCAACCTAATAGCAACCAAGCAGACACCTTGACAGCAATACACTAAAAAGCTTCCAAACCACCTTAGAAACAACATAGCCACAAGCTAAAAATGAATTTGAACACCATGGCAAACACATAGCAAAAGTACACTAGCAAGCAGTCTGTCTAGTGGTGCCCTGGCAGCCACAAATTCATAGCAACGGATGAGCGAACAGCAATTACAGTTTTTTTCGGAAATGTGAGATTCCATTTTTTCAGTAATCTATATACTTTTTTCTAAACTAAATGTTTCTAGGTCTCCAGCAAAGGAAGAACCTCCAGTGGTGCGTCAGCATGGAGTCTACATCAGTTCAACCTAATACCAGCGATCATCATCAGGTCACAGAGTCAGCAACAATAAAGGATACCGGGGAGCTATGCTCTGTGGATGGGCCTGCGTTCAAACCCTCAGACATCTCTGAATGCTTGCAGTCGTGCAGATTGGACGATGAAGAAATGAAAGATAAGCTTCAAAATGTGCATAAAAAACATTCTGATGGTGCTTTGGAGATTAGACATAGTGACTTGGATGGTGACCAAAACGATGGGAGCAGTAACCATAGAGATACGAGTCCGGAGGAGCCTTTACCAGAGGGACCCTGTAACTCTCAGGAGCACGAAGGGCCGGTACTGAATGGAAAGATACCAAATCGTGACAGTGGTATTGATAGCCCCTCTTGTGGAGCAGAGGGAGAAGTATTCCCAAACGAGGACCCTATTGAGGAGGAGGACAAGAATGATAGCATCCCCACGGAAACAGAGAGTATGTCGTGCGTCACTGTTAGCAACAAATATGACTCATCACAGGATGAAGATAGTGACTTGGATGAGGGGAGCTGTGAAGACTCAGAAAGCCTCGAAAAAGTAAGCCATATTTTTCACACACTTTTGCAAATGAAGTGATGCGGCCGCTCTGTTTTATAACCTCAACTAGATTTAGCCCTGATGTGCAGTCGAGACAAGTCACTGCAAGTTGACGTGAATTTTGGGCAGCCCAAATAAGCAGATATGCAGTGTATGATGGGTTTTTATCTAGTCAGAGGATATCACAGTATGTTGATATTCGGAGCTATGATATATCTGGTACTAATACTGATACTCCATGAGCAAGCAAAAAAAAAAAAATATGCTGGGTCTTGGAATAAATGCAAGTTGAGCTTTTACAGTAACGTCTTACGTCCAGAAACAGTGTCAAATATGCAGTGCCAAATGTGTTTACTGACAAGTTATCGTACATAGATCTGAGGAAGTGAACATCATCTGTTATATTTCTGTCGTGTGAGTTATGTGGACATTTACCGTTTCCCCACCATCTGTGTGTGCTGTGCCAATGGAACTTCATTGCAAATCTTAGTTCACCGTAAAATACTGTGCAAATTCTGTCATGATTCACCCACATGTCATTCAAAACCTGTAAGGCTTTCCTACTTCTGTGGAACTAGAAGATATTTTGAGAAATAGTGGTTTTACGTATAGTGGAAGTCAATTGGGTCCAGTGTTGTTTGGTTACCAACGTTCCTCAAAACATCTTCTTTTGTGTTGTGCAGAACAAAGAAAGTCATAGAGGTTTCGAACAATATGACAGTAAGTTAATGATGTTACTTTTAAGTAAATTAATTTTAATTTATAAGCAAACTATATCATTGAATTTTGGATTTTATCAAGCAGCCCTGGGATTCTTTATAAACTGTATTCAAGGGTTTACCATTTATTCTTATTGGCTCTTAATAGATCAAGTGATCTATTTTTTGTCAAATATTTTTTTTATATTAATATGATGCAACAATTATATTTTTAGCGACATAACTCATTTAAAACATCAAACATATGCTTTTACCATCTCAGTCGTTCGTGCAGTGCACATTCATGCTGAGGCGTTCATTAAAATCGTTCGACTGCCAACATGCAGGTTCACATCCCAGCTGAGGGCGAGGCTAAGAGTGTCATTATTATATAACCTCTTCTCACTCAACAGGTTCCCCCACTACCAATGTCACTTATGTGTTTATGGATGAGAAGGTGCAGATGAGTCTGCTATACATTTTCACACAAACATCAACACATCGGAATGAACGTGTTTCTACGCATGCCGAATAGAAACCCAGGTGGACTTTTAATTAGAATCCACCCAGCTGCTCATTCGGCGCATCAGACGGTGTGCCGCAGGAGTGTTAAATGCAACCTGTGGGGCAGGGACGGAGTTACACTACAGGAGCGTTCTGTGCCTTAAGGTGTGACAGCAACAAGCTTTGTGTCCAGTCAGCTGGAGTGACTCCACACACCTTAATATGAGCAGAAAGCACAGTCGCACCCCTTGTTACCATTGTGCATGCCACAAACTGTCACTTTATTGTCTTTGAGTGAGGGAATGTTCATCTATTGTATAAATACACACACAGACAAAAGCATACACATAAAGAGCATCGACTTCCTGTCTTTCCTAACTGTTGTCAGGACATCTGCTGATAGGCAAAGTGTGTCTGCACTGTACGGGAGTGTTTGTGAACAGCTGATGTGTTGATGTGTTTTTAATAGTCGTTCTGTCACACAGGATGTAGAATGTGCTGCTCACCACAAGTGAGAACAGATTAGACTCACACATTTTTTGTGTGCTGTTTGTGCATGTGGGAGCGTTAGATGGTTTTCATTTTTGGGTGTACGACTGGCTGATGTTTAAGTTTGAACATTTATCATTTAGTTTGGAGTTATATCGCTGTATTTCCAGTGTTGGGGAGTGGCTAACTACAAGTAGTGATGCTACTAACTTAACTACATTTTTTCTGTAGCTTGATGGTAGTTGAGTTACTTTTAGAACATTGTAGCTTTTCTGGTAGTTAAATACTTCTACAAGCGAGTAGCGGTGTAGCGTGTCCAAACGCTATTCATTACATTCCATTGACACAAACTTTTAAGCAGCACTGCACTGCTAAAAAAATGACTGTGTAGTATTTTTGTCTTTTGTTCCAGTACAAATGTCAAAAAATTCTTGAATCAAGATACATTTTCTCGATGAGCAAAACGACCCAAGAAAATAAGTCTTGTTTTTAGAACAAAAGAATGAAATTTCAGTGAATTTGTACTTGAAACAAGCAAAAAATCTGCCAATGGGGTAAGAAAAATTATCTTGAATTAAGGTTTAACTTTTTCTTAGCCACTAAATTCAAGATAAGTTTTTTTACCCCATTGGCAGATGATTATTTTTCTTGTTTTAAGTACAAATTCACAAAAATGTCATACTTTTGTTCTAAAAACAAGACTTATTTTCTTTGGTCGTTTTACTCATCAAGAAAATCCATCTTGATTCAAGAATTTTTAGACATTTGTACTGGAAAACAAGACAAAAAAACTAAGTAAGAAAATCATTTTTTGCAGTGTGAGCACAGGGCCGTCATCTTACTTGCCTCTGAAGATCACAAACTAAGATTTTGCATTATTGCCATCTATTGTTCTATAACGCATCTTGCGTTCCGTAACGCATCTTGCGGCTTACGCACAGTACTCAGAGAGCGTCTGATGATTACGTGAATGTGCAGAAGTCCCGACACACAAACATCCATCCAGGATGGAGCAATGCATGGCGGCCGCGGCAGATTCGGAATCGGAAGATTTGTCCAAGTTCATGTCTCTTAAAGAAGCAAACAGTAATGGTTACAAGTTTGTATGTAATCTGTGCCAACCAGAATTTAAAATTCTGTCTGCATCGAAGAGTTCAAGCACAAATTTAAGCAGTGCTCAAATTGAATCAAGGCTTATTTGTCCCCACCATAAGAATTTTTTTTGGTGGGGGTGGTGGTTAGTCTTGCAATATACAATTTATACAAAATACACAATAAATTTGATCATAATATGCATAACTATATACTATTTATTCAAAACAGGCTTATATAAAAGAACGGGCTTCTTTTACTGTATTTTGGATCAATTCAATGCAGGCTTGGTGAACAGAAAGGACTTTTGAACAGTAGTGTACGTCCAACAGAATAATCCTAGCATTATTTACCAATGTAGTATTTACTATTTTCCCTAATAACAACTTGATGATTGACACTTTGTGATAATAATGTTTGTTCCAAAAGACTTGTTTAATGCAAGAAACTAGTTTATTAAATATTAAAAATATAAATTGTGACAAGACCGGCTGTCAGTCTGTGTGTTAGTGTTGTGGGGATTTTTCACTGCAGTTAACATAGTTACGTCCAGTAGGTGGCGGCAAGGGACTGTTATGAGGGAGTCTGTCAGTCAGCAGTCTATTCAACCATTTTAGTCCAAAAGTCTGCTTTATTCAGGAAATAACTATGGCTATCAATATGTCAATCATAGCTATTTCAAGAGTTGAATCTAGCAATTACATGTATATGCCGATATTCTCCATTTTTCAGCTGAAGTTAGCTTCACCAACGCCAATCAAGCAGTCATGTCAACGATGTCCGGTGCTTAGTGGTCTTTAGACGTGGGGCGGGGCGTATAAAATTTAAAGAGACATGACAACTAGCCCATAAACTAATTTAACATAAATTATTGTAAAAAAATTAATTCACGAAATTTACAATATTCATTGCAGAAATTTCATCACATTTGTCATTATCATTTTTACTCAAATAAAAATATCTAAGGGACCCCCACAAGTCTATTTTTTACTTCTTATGGGGGTCCCTAATGCCTTATGGGGGGCCGGATCCCCCCAGCCCCCTTCAATTCGAGCACTGAATTTAAGGAAACCCATACAGGTGAGTTATAGCCATTTTAAATAGAATAATTATACGGTTTTATTAAAGCAATAAGACCCAAGAAGTAGTGGGTTACAGTGCATTTTATAACAGCTAAGGGCACTGTGGTGCGACGCGAAGCAGCTTATTGCTTTTTTAAACGGTTATTTGTAGCAAGGTTTTATAAAAGAAAGTAAATTAAGTTCAGATCAGAATCAAGGACCAGCACTGACCGTTTTATAATGCATTTTATGTATTAAATGTCTGTTTAATTGCAATTATGAATCCTTATTTACCATTAATTACATAGACTACGACGACCTGCCAATTTCAAATCTGTCCCGCAACAGATATCTTATGAACCTAACATTGTGCCAGGACCATTAAACGTCTGCCAATCGAACAGACAAACATAATCACAATATAACATGTGTGTTCAATAAACAGTAATGGCCATGAATTAATTAACTTCTTAACAAGTGGCCCTAATTTTGAGTATTGTATTGATTGCAAAAACAAGTTTTGAAAATGAATGTTTAGTGTTTTAGCCTTTAAATGATACATAGCATTTGATAGTTGATGAAATATTCATGTTAAAGAAAGGTAATACAAAATACAGACACAATAAACAACGCTCTTCCAGCTTGCCCATGTGCCCTTTGCAAAATCTATAAGTTGCATACATTTGTTCTTTTTGTTGTTTTAATGATTTACATTGTACATTTTACAAATTAGTAACTTGAGATAAATTTGAGTCTTCAACGTGACTGTTGAACTTTAACTTGAGTTCTGTGTAGTTAAACAACACTGAAACAACTGTATTGTATTTCTTTGTTTTAAACATTGTTTAATCTATTTAATCATTTCCTATCTAACTACAGTTTCAAGCCAGCTTCCACAACACCGTGTATTTCACACAATCTTGGCTAATCAAATCCTGCTTTAATACCCAATTTGTCAAATTTCCCAAAGCTTATCACTGAATGAACTGTCTTGTGGTGGATCAAACTGTATGGATGGATCTTACAAGCCATAACGAATGGCTGAGGTTCATTGGGAGGACTCTAGTTAGGGACATGTTTTATATTTCTAAACCACAGATGCAAAAATGCCACTTTATTCATGTATGAAATGTGTATATGTGGTTGAAGCTGCTCTCTGCTCTCAGGAACGCCTAACCTCTGCTTTCTGAGGTGGGAATTCACTCCCAGAAATCTGATTCCCAATCCCCACGTAACATCCCCCCCCCCAATTATCACACCCTGGATTTCACAAAAACAAGTTGTGGTCACCAAAAATATAACATGTCTAGAGAACATTAATAGTCTAATGTTTTTGTAGAGTGAATGCTGGAAAAAAAATACCATTGGAAGCCAAGATCTGTCTTTTAGGTTACTTTACATTCTGTTTGGTCCCCCATAATAAAATCAATTAACACATTTTTTATGTCCATGTATTTTAGTTGGTAAGTAGCTATGCAATAAATATGGTGGATACATAACGTAAAGGTCTTGTGCAGTTCCAGTTGAGCACTTCTTGATTAACTTTCATTAGGAACTGATAAATGTGTAAAATAAACAGTAATGTGCAAGTGTCTTAGGCATGTTAGGATTCTAAGCACATACTAAGCACATGGCTGGCTGTCAAACAATGCCATGTGCTCACCACAAAACAAAACGAAAATGTCATAAATCAAAAGAGTCATAAGAGTAATGAATCTTATTGTGTCTTCCTCAGAGTTTGCCATCTCAGTCACAATTGTTGAACATTGCTAAAGAGTTGCTTCAAACAGAAGAAGCTTATGTCAAAAGACTCAACCTTCTAGACCAGGTAACACACACAAATACACAATTTGTTGCTCATTTGACAAGTTTTGTCTGGCTGTTGGACATAATGTGGTTCCTGTGCTGAGATTGAGACTGCGTCCAAATACCCCCACTTGCGATCTAGGCCACTTGAAGGAAGAGCGCAAGCAGGTCCAATGTCTTAAAAATGCCAAAGGGCAGTAAGCTTTTTGATATTATATTTGACTATATAATTAGATATTACATATAATTTCGTAGTAAAACGTAGTGTTACATATTTTATTGTGAAAACTTTAGAGTCATGTATTTTGTAAAACTGCTTTTTATCTCATAATTAGAAACACCACATTAATTATCGTTATATGTTTGGACTTGCTAAGTGTGTCCCATTGGGTTAGAAATACTACAAGTGCAACTACCGCAAGTGGGGGTATTCGGACGCAGCCAAAGTACAGCTACTGCAGTACACATTCTCTTGTTCGTTCTACTTCCTTTTTTCTTCCATTTCCTCAACTGTCTTATAATTTTGTAATTATCAGTTTACAGTTTACAAGTTTATAGTTTACAGGTTGATAAATCTATACGCTTCTGTTATAATGAACGCTGAAAATGATTATTATACAGTATCCATGTGGACAGTCATGTTGTTAAAAATGTTGTACAAAGGGTGTAAAACCTCCAATTAAATTACATTTAGGTATTCACATTACACAGTAATTCCATTAATTCTTAAAATTGCCATTTTTTGAGTCGTATGTATTTTTTATCATTTCAGATTATTTACAGTGAACTCTTAAAATGTATTTAGACTCTTTTGAAGTTAAACTATGGCTTAAGGCTAAATTTACATTAATCTAAATACACTTTCTTCTCCAAGCACAAAGACATTTTGTGTTGTTAAATACGTAAAAGCACAATAGATGAGCAAAGCAAAATATAACACACTGCGTGTGCATGCAGGTGTTCTGTGCCCGTCTCACAGAGGTGGGCATTCCCACCGATGTCATCACTGGAATCTTCTCCAACATCTCCTGCATCTACCGATTTCACCACCAGTTTTTACTGCCTGAACTACACACACGCATCACACAGGAGTGGTAAGACCTGGCAAGAACAGTTTTCAAGCAAAACATTTAACAAAAGTAACTTGGTTAGGTCTTTAATACTAAAACAAGTAATCTACAGTTATGTGATAAAATACACCTGTGTGGGGAAAACTGACATCACTCATCCTTAAAAAAATCACCCTAACCAGTGCCGGCTCGTGAGGTTTTGGAAATGTATATTAAGAAACAGTGACTATTATCACCCACACTCAAATGAAACAAGCTTTTATTATAGTACAAGTGTAGTACATTTTTTTTGTGTGAACTGATTACAATTTGTATTAGTGTGGTGTAAAGATGATGCTGGAAAAAAGTGCTTTGCTAATCATTCTTCGTAGACCACGACACATTCTCCATCCACATTTCGGTTACACTTTATTTTACAATGCCTGTGTTACAGTGTATTTATACATTTAAGTGCTGTGAAATAAAAATGAAATACATCACTAAAGGGTTAGAGTTAGGATTAGGGTTTTGTTTTGGGTTAGTTACATGTAACTATGCATAATTTATAGTAAATACATGTGTAACAACGGTACCGTAAAATAAAGTGTCATGTTTTAAATAACATCAAAGCAGCCCTGACCTTAATATACCACACTGTGGGCACACGGCATCTTTAAGATTTATTTGCGTTCCACTGTAAAACATTTCTCTGCAAAATAACATAAATAATAGTTATTCTACGATATGAATACTGCAAAGTTGCTTAACAGCTTTTTCCTGTAAGTACAGGCAGCACAGACGCTTTAATCTCCTGTAGTTCTACTGTAAGAATACTGTTAAACTGATTTACAGCTTATTACTGTACAAATGACAAACCGTCTTTAGAGTCATTTTTATTCATGCAATTTGGACAAATGCTCTAGATGTTTTTCGAAAAATGTTACATTTTGTTTCTAGGATTTACGGTTCAAAAGATCTGAGCCAAACTTTAAGGGAATATTTGGACTGTTGGTGGCGCTAGAGCATTTGAGTTAGATACTCCAGATTTACCATGGCAACACATGAGACTGTCATCTATCTTAGTGCAAAATTTCCTAACTTTCCTATGTGTGGCTGCCATTGAAAAAATGGCGGAAGAAGAATTAGAAGAATATAGCTGCAAGCAGCAATTACGGGGTCATGCCCTTCAACGGCACAAAGGTCCACACATGGACTTTTCTGATGATGAGTTGAACAAAATAGATGAATGCATTCAGAGCACAATATAAATGCTTATAAAGTTTGACCATTAGGTGGCACTGTCACCAAACTTGTGTATGACGAAAAACGTGTGCCAGTGATGGTAGATACAAAGTTTTGTGGCAATAAACAAAATTATCGCAAAGATAGAGTAATATTACCATTTGCCACACTTGCTTTTTAAATTCCTTGAAGTGTTACCGTATATGGCAACTGTTTCATCAATCAATTTTTTTTTAATAACTATTGATGAACCTAGAAGCCATATACCACATGTTGTGCAAATCTGACATTTGTCGGAGTTCAACAAACATATGTTTAAATAAAATTCAGTACAGTAGTAAGGTGGAATATGACAAATGTTGTATCAAAGAACTCAGCTTGAACCAAAAAAATCTAGTAATGTAAATCACATGACAGTATGTTAAATTTTGTTATAATTAGGGTTGGGTATCGTAATACATTTTCAGGTTCCGATTCCGATTGAATGTAGTGTTGCTGACTGTAAGGTAGTAGGTAATGTTGAGTAATGCTAATCCATCAATCACATGTGCTTTAAAGTTTACACTATCAGTAACATCCAAATAGTCAAATGAGGGCTAAGACACTTGCTAATTTCCCTAAATTAATGAAATATTAAACAAAACAAATAAAATGTTGTTTTTAAATGTTGACTGTCATACTTGTAACCATGTATGCACACGTTCCATAAAGTTTCTATTTCACAAATAATAATGCAGCCAGGAGATGGTGAGATGCAGTGAGTGCTTTCCACCTTTTTAACATTTGAAATGTATGAAAATAAGTTATTTTCCATTACTTTGTTTATCACTCTTGAAAGCACCCGTACACTAAATAATCTTACCCTCCTGCGTACATAACAACAACAGTCTATTTATTTTAAGGTCCTGATGGCCCCCGCCGCCATGATTCATGTATCTAGTGATTTCATTGGTCAACTCTGTTAATACTGTAATATGTTGTATAACTGGAAATAGGGCTTATAATATTATCTTCAAATTTAAAATAGAAGAAGTAATCTACACCATATTTATTTGTGTTTTTTGTTGTGTTTTCTTTATTTCCTCTAGCTGTTTTTGATAACCATTTATTTACTGTATTATTTCCATTATTAATTATTTGTACTGATATCAGTTATGTCCAATGTTATATTTCAAAAAAAATTATGTATGTTCATATGCAATGAATGAATGTAAAAAACTAAAGGCCCTTTGGTGGATACAACACTAAATCACGAACGCTGTCTACCGAAATTTGATTAGATTACAAAAAATGACATCTAACTCAACTACTCCAGTGGCGCAGAGGGATAAGCATGGAACATTTTTGGTTGCTTTTTGCTCAAGGGGCGGGGAAAAAAATCACACTGCCCATACCGGTTGATCAGTTTGTATATAAATGACAACATGAATCAGGTATAATATAATTTAGTGTTTGCAGGAGCTTCACGCTGCCAGTATGTGTACAGTCAAACAAACAATGTGCACTGTTATCAAGGTTATCAACATAAAAAAATTGAATCTGGCATTAAAAGTGAAAGCTAAAAAGATTTTTATACATTGGAATTTAGTAGAACTAAGAAAAACAAACTGAAGTAAGCAAAGCTTTGCCAGATAAAAATACAAACAAAACAAGTCTGTTACAATTAATACAATAATATCTATATGTATGTGTAATTCAGGAGCCGTAATCCACGTATAGGAGACATCTTGCAGAAATTAGCCCCATTTCTGAAGATGTACGGAGAGTATGTGAAGAACTTTGATCGTGCCATGGAGCTGGTCAGCACATGGATGCAGCGGTCCGCCAATTTTAAATCTACTGTGCAAAATATCCAGGTAAGAGACATATGGAGAGACTACACATGATTTCACTTACCTCCTGTATAATTGACTATTCATTTACTTCCAACCCCTCCATGTGTACAGAAACAGGATGTGTGTGGAAACTTGACATTGCAGCATCATATGTTGGAACCAGTGCAGCGTATTCCACGTTATGAGCTTCTACTGAAAGATTACTTGAAGAAACTTCCAGATGGAGCTCCAGACAGGAAAAACGCTGAGAGTGAGTCATTGTGATGTTTATTTCACATATTGTTCCATAACTTCTTTCTCTCAAAATGTTGAATACAGCCACAACTCTTTTTAATATCAGTATGCATTCAAATGTATATACGGAAAATGTACAAATTTGCTAACCCATACAGAATTGTTAACCACAGTAAATAGTGTATGTAAATGTAAGTAATCAAAATTCCAGAACCATTCAGTTCCAATGTCCTTCAAAGATACTGTAATATCCACCTCAAAATCTTACAAAAAGAACCAAGAAAAACCTACGAAAATACAAACGTCATGAACTGCTCTGATACACACAAGTTGAGGATCCAAATGCAGACTTTTATTGGTGTAATCCTGAATCGGAAGCCAAAAACTGGCAGGTGGACATAACCACAGGCAAAGACCCCCCAAAAAATACCAAAGGAAAAAATTCAGGAAGCATGGTAAACAAAAAAAACGGAAGAACCAATAAGTGCACTCAGAATTGCGGTACACGGGTGTTTTTATAAACTGAGTTTTTCCTTCTTTTTAAGAAAAAATGCATCCAAACGAAAATGCAAAAACAAGCTTTGAAACGCTGTCAAAAGCATGCCAAACCAACAGATGGTGACCCTTACCATAAAGCCGTGTTGGCCAATCAGAAGACATCGAACAAATGAGATAGCAAGACGTATTCCTACGTCATACGTGAAAAAAATCTCAACACTGAAACCAGAGTTTCTAAAAATCTTCACCATGGCAGGAGTTTTCAAAAGAGTTTGGTTTCAGTGACCGAGTGCTGCGTTTGGACGAACGACCAAACCGCATAGAAAAAACAGTGGTTTTGAAAATACCCGTGTTCATGTGGACAGGGCCTAAGATAGGGCATAGGCAGAGTTAACCAGGGTAATGAGACAAAACTGAATGAGATTGAGCATAATGAGCCCAGCAATTGACTATGGGAAATGTAGTTAATAAAGGTCTCTGAATGCACCTCTTCTGTTTTTTGTTGAGGGGACAGGTGGTAGACGGGGTAGAAAGGATAATTTGGAGACATCAGTCTCCGTGAGAGGAGAGAAAGAAGGGAGTTGAGGATAGCAAGGGGTAAGAGAGATATG
The DNA here is from genome assembly GCA_006030095.1 of Triplophysa siluroides. Taxonomy (NCBI): domain Eukaryota; kingdom Metazoa; phylum Chordata; class Actinopteri; order Cypriniformes; family Nemacheilidae; genus Triplophysa; species Triplophysa siluroides. Next base: position 897,944 of record VCII01000010.1, on the reverse strand, counting down.
GGGTGTGTTTGACAGAGAACTAACTGCTGATTGTCTCCACTTTATCAATAAAGAAGTTGGCAAAGTCGTTAGCAGTCAGCGAGAAATCGGTGGAGGTGGAGGGGGACAGAGAAGAGAAGAGGGGAGAAGGTTGAGAATAGTTGACGCAGGTTGGATGCCGTTTGGATTTTGTTTTGAAAGTACTTGATTTTGGCTGCAGACAATAACAGTAGCAAATGAGTTTAAAAATATATTGATACTTGGAGGTGAGAGGGTAGACATCGTCAAAACAGGATATTAAGGTTGTACAGAGACTATCTGTAGCTTTCTCGTTGAGAGATGAGTACAAGGTTGTGGTGGGTAGGGAGCAAGGCACTATGGATGAAAAGCAGGTGGGAGAGAGGGAACGGAGATTGCGACGAAAAGAAGCATGGTTAGGGGTGGGTGGTGAGATTACTAGTTGAGTTACAGTGAACTGGATAAAGAAATGGTCAGAGACACGCAAATGAGTAACTAGAATATTATTAGTAGTGTGGTTACGCGTCAGGACAAGATCCAGCTGTTGTACTCCTCTGTGGTTATTCTAGGTGTTATCAAAAATCCGGAGTTTTGAGATCTTAGAGAGGGTGATGGGTTGTAATGTGATAGAAGCTCTGTTAAGTTGGTAGGGGCTCAACCATTTAGGGCTTTATAAATAATTAAAAGAACTTTAAAGTCAATACAATACTTAATGGGTAACCATTGAAGGGATGATAAAATTGGGGTTATGTGATCGTATTTTCTGGACCTGGTTAGAACTCTGGCAGCTGCATTCTGGACTAACTGTAGTCTGTTTATTAGAGATGCAGGACAACCACTAAGAGGAGCATTACAGTAGTCAAGTCTTGAGGTCACAAATGCATGAATAAGCCTCAGCAACATAGAATATTTCGTACTTTGGCAACATTTCTAAGGTGGAAGAAGGCTGTTTTTGTGACATTTGAGATGTGATTTTTAATGAAAGGATGCTGTCCAATATAACGCCTAGGTCTTTAACTGTATTTGTTGGAGTGACAGTGCAGCCTTCAATTTGCAGGTTATAATCCGAAATATTCTGTTTAAGTGCCTTTGGTCCGATAAGTAATATTTCTGTTTTGTTAAAGTTTAAAATAAGGAAACTAGTAGTCATCCAATGCTTTATAACTTCAATGCATTCTGCCAGTTTGGATAGCTTGAAGGAATCATCTGGTCTTGATGAGATATATAGCTGAGTATCATCTGCATAACAGTGGAAGCTAATTCCATGTTTTCTAAAAATGTTGCCAAGGGACAGCATGCATATGGACAATAGCAAGGGTCCTAAAACCGATCCCTGAGGTAATCCATAGTTTACTTGAGTTAGATTTGACGATTCCCCATTTAAATGGACAAATTGATATCTGTCTGATAAGGAAGATCTGAACCATTGTAGTGCCTGTCCCTGAATACCGGTATAATTCTGTAATAATTGTTGTGTCTACAGTATTGACCGCAGCACTTAGGTCAAGCAGGACTAGGAGTGAGATGTTACCTTTATCTGATGCTATAAGAAGGTTGTTTATAATCTTAACGAACGCAGTTTCATTGCTATGATGCGGTCTAAAGCCAGACTGAATTTTTTTGTGCACGTTATTATTTTGTAGTAAAAGCACAACTGATTCGACACTGCTTTTTTTAGTATTTTAGACCAGTAAGGGAGATTTGAAATCGGTCTATAGTTTCCTAGTTCATTGGGGTCTAAGTTTGGTTTCATTGCTACCAAGGTGCAGCGGAATATCCAGGTCAGGTGATGTCTGTTTATTTGTTCATTAAGCAACTGTAATAAATAAGAACCTTGGCATGTTTTTGTTAGTTTCTATGAGGTTTCGGAGGTGCTCAGCCTTTGCTGCGTTTAATGCAGTTTAAAACAGTTTGCTCTCTCTTTCCACGCAATTTGAAGACCTCTAATTGGGTTTGTTTCTATTTGGCTCCAGTTGACGTGTTTTTCTCTTTTAACGTTACAAAAATACAAAAACACTTTATTACATATAATATTTATAAGCCAGTCATAACAATTCATGCATTTGGCATTTATTCAAAGCGATTTACAGTGCATTCAAGCAATACATTTATCAGTATGTGTGTTCCCTGAGAATCGGATCCATGACATTTTACACAATGCTCTAGCAGTTGAGGTAAAGGAACACAGTCTTTTCTTTATCATTGTCCCGCCTTATAGTGGGAAAGACAAAAGTTGCTATGCTGTGTGTGAATGTGTCTGAACTCTTTCTCTGTCTCACAGATGCTCTAGAGTTGATCTCCACTGCAGCAAACCACTCCAACGCTGCCATCAGGAAAATGGTTAGAGCAAGATTCCTCTGTTCTTCTCTGTATCTAACCCCCTGCCCATATATTTCATCACCCAGACAGGATGTACTTTTTTCATTTCCTGTTTGTGTGACTGAACATGTCTCTGGGTAAAACTGCAATATACCACTCTCACTTCTCTCTCGCTCTTCTACTGTCATGTTGCCAATCACAGCTCTTTTCAGTTTGAGTCGTGACAGTAAATGGGAATAATCTACCTGTCTGTCTGTGTGTGCAGGAGAAGATGCACAAGCTGATGGAGGTGTATGAGAGGTTAGGTGGAGAAGATGACATTGTTAATCCAGCTAATGAACTCATTAAGGAAGGCATCTTGAAGAAGATGTCGGCGAAGAATGGCACTGCTCAGGACCGATACCTTTATGTGGTGTGAACATATTTTAGTAAATTACTAAAACTGTATATTTGGCTCAAACATAAAGAAAGTTTGCATTTTGACAATGTTTATGACATTATGCAACATTTTCTTCAAATACATATTACACATTATTAATTTCTAGTCGGTGGGATTTTATCCAAACAATTGCCTTTAAAACTTCTTTTTAGGCCTTATGAGGACATTATTTTCCTGTTTATTGTTTTGACAATTATGTCTTTGTGTTTGGCAGTTCAACAATATGGTGCTGTATTGTGTGCCCAAGCTGAGGCTAATGGGACAAAAGTTTAGTGTCAGAGAACGTATTGACATCGCAGGGATGGAGGTAGGTGTGCAAGTTGATATACAGTACGCGCATGTGTTTATGTGTTTGTTGTAATGTGTTTATCTTCTCTCAATGGTTAAGGTTCAGGCTAATGCCAAGCAGAACATTCCTCACACTTTCACCATTATCGGCAAACATCGTTCTTTGGAACTGCAGGCCAGGTGTGTGTAAATGAATGATGAATATAGTGAAGACAGTGTAAACACATGTATTTATGATATAAGTATTAACATTTTTGCAAGAAACATTTACAAGTATATTACAAGTAGGCCTACATTTTGCCAGTGGCATGTTAGTTGAGCTACAAAAAAGCAAGAATAGTTGTTATGGAGTCACACTGAATGCATGTTTTTCTTTCAGGACGGCTGAGGAGAAAGAGGAGTGGATAAATGTGAGTTTTTTTGGGGGGCACAAACACAGACATTGGTGCCCAAATAGATATTAACATCACTGTAATATATCAATATCAAAACAAGTGAGTGTAGTTCATTATCAAGTATAAACATGTTCGGCTTCAGGGTTAAAAAAACAGTTTGTCTTGGTTTAAACACTTTTTGTGACATGTCTGAAATGTGTGCGCATCATGTCTTTCTCCAGGAATGAAAGCACATTTTTAAAACAATTCAATCTAGTATGATGACATTTAAAGGGATAAAAATGAAAATTCTGTCATCGTTTACTCGCCCTCAAGTTTTTCCAAACCTGTTTACATTTCTTTGTTCTGCTGAACAAAAAGAAAAAAATTTGGAAGAATGTTATCAATTTTCAGTTCTCGGGCATCATTGACTACCATGGTAGAAAAATGTAAATGGTAGTCAAAGGTGCCCAATAACTGTTTGCTTTCTCGCATTCTTCAAATTATCTAATTTTCAGATCAGGCTGGGTAAATGATGCTCGAGAACTGAAAATTGATTCTTCCAAATATCTTTATTTGTGTTCATCAGAACAAAGAAATGTATACAGGTTTGGATCAACTTGGGGGTGAGTAAAGGGTGACAGAATTTTCATTTTTGGGTGAACTGTCCCTTTAAACACTTTTCTGGAGATTTGCATATTCATGTTTCAGCATTCATTTTCTAATTTACTTGGGCTAAAGCAAGTCAGTGCTGGTCTTGCTAAGGAAGTAGGTTGACCAGAGTGGCTAACTTGATTTTTAGCTTGGTAATTGTCAAATCAGTATTACACAAACTACAGCCAAACTGTTCTCTTCACCCAATTTTTTTATTGTAGTCATCAAAACCGGGTTAAATTTGTTTCTGTCTTTCAAGGTGATCTTGGCTACGATTGAGAAGCACAAGCAGAACAGTGAGACTTTTAAAGCTTTCAATAGTTCTATCAGCCGTGATGAAGAACACATGTCTGAAACACAGGTTAACACTCACCACATTTACAGTTATTACAACCTCCAATATGTTTCATTTATTTTTATAGACTAAATCATTATTAATATTGCTTATATTGATATATAGTAATTTGCACAAACCCTACTTTTTATTTTTTCTTATTAAACTGTTAATTGTGGAGTTCACACAGTTTTTTTCTCAAGGCTCAATTTAAAAGAAGTTCAAATGGGCAAGGAATGTCATGTGACCCTGACAACACAGAACAGCCATTTTTTCGGAAATGTAAAAATCTTTAGAGAAGCTTAATAGTTATATTATAACACACTAGCCAAACACAAACCGGAAGTTGACTGGGGGTCAGGCGCACGTGCATCCAATGAAACGGTCTATATGACAAGTCAAGTCAACTTTCTTTATATAGCGCTTTTTACAATTTTCATTGTTACAAAGCAGCTGTACATGAAACATATTGACTATAAGCCAAACATTGAAGTTATACAAGTACAACAAAAAAAGTGAACACACACAGAATATAGACACACACAGGTCCATACACACCCACATACATAAAACACAAGTCCTCACGCACAGAACACAATATACACTGATGCAGCAAAGCACGCGTCCACACACACACAGCACATCTCAGAGAAGCACACATTTAAGATAAAAGAGAGAAACACAGGTCAAATATTATACGGTGGCGAGGAACCCCAAACTTCAATGTAGAAAAACAAATCCTTGGGAGAACCCAGACCCAACCAGGGGAACCATTACCCCTCTGGCAAAAACTGCAGCATCTCTACAAGCTCGACAGTGTTTGCACAACTAGGCTAAATGACAAGAAAATAACAGTAAAAGGTAGATAATAGGTTTAATATTGTCATTAATAATTTAATAGAAGTTGACATTTTTGTTGTGAGGACTTGACGGGTCGCCGCCTCCCTCTTTCAGCTCTACTATCTCAGCTCTTGTCTGGTCGTACTTTCTTCCCTCTCTCAGCTCTACCACCAAGTCTGAGCATTGACTCCATCCTGCTCGCTGCCGTAGCCTCGGAACAATGAGAAAAGAAAACTGAGAGTAGAGGACTGTTCTACATTCTCTGATGCAGCAAGTACATCAGTTGTTATGAGAAGTGTTCCTGGTTCCGGTTGATCTAACTAATGGAGCCTAAACCCTCAGAGGGTTTGTATTACGGAAGTGTAGTGTATGCAAGGTAGAAAAGATGCGTCTTTAATCTAGATTTAACCTGACAGAGTGTGTCTGCCTCCTGGACAGTACAAGGAAGACTATTCCCAAATTTAGGCGCTAGATAGGAAAAGGATCTTCCACCTGCACTTGATTTTGAAATTCTAGGTATTACCAACTGACCGGAGCCCTGAGATCGTAGTGAACGCAAAAGTATGATTCTGGGTGTCACACACATGCAAACAATAAAGCACATTCTTGTCGCAAACATAATAAAACTGTTATCACACATCATGAGGTTAAAGCAGATTCTCAAGACGAATTGCTGTTTTGTTCATGACAGATTGTAATATGTCACTTACATGTCATTTCCTGCTCAAAACACAGGGCTCATTGAGCAATACAAACACATGCGAGACAGACGGTGCACAGCATGAGAGGGTGAGACACACACCTTACACAACACAGTTCTGATTGTGGCTATGCCATTGTGTTAACCTGTCTGTGTGTCTGTGTTTCTGTAGAAGAGTTCAAAGAAAAGAGATAAGGAGAGAGAGACATGCAAAGGCTGCAATGAAACCTTTCACTTTACCAAACGCAAACACCACTGCAAGAGCTGCAATGCGGTATGTGTGGTGTTTCTGCTCACATGTTCTTTATTTATATTCAAATATAAATGCATTTCTATAGCACTTAAAGTAAAAGAGTAAAAAACATATTTGTACAGCCAATGGTGGATTTAGGAAAACTGATATTATTTGTAGAAAACAGAGTCATTCAAACATGTGCTTCTTATAACATTTACTCGAGTACAGAAGTCTTTCAAAGTTTAAACAGGCGAATACATTTTTTATTGAATGAATCACATTTTTTTACATAAATATTTTATAAGAAAAGCACTAATGCCTTAAATGAAGATAACTTTTTTTGTATCACTTAAACCTTACACTGACCTAGCGTTCATAGAACTGTATCTTGCAGCTGAGTTTGTTTTGTCATTTTTATTCATATAGCACGTTTGCTGATTTATATTGTTTCAAAGCAGCGGAACATAACATCATGTTCTAATGTCTTGAAGTGTTTAACGTAATTTGTCAGTCTGTCCTAGATCTCAAGAATTTTTCTGTTCAAAATATAATCTGGACATTTATTTTCCAATACGGTTTTTAATGTGTTGTCTGTAGGCCATCTGTGGAAGGTGTTCAAAGGTGTCAGAGAGCAGGAATATACGCCTGTGTAAACAGTGTACTGAAACTCTGCATGCAACTGAAGGGACAGGAGGAGGTGTCACTGAGCTCAAGAAAAAAAATGAGGTGGGCCCATTCTCCTAACCCTCCTGTTTAACAACCTTGACATCTTCTAAAAAGTATCCTTGTTATTTTTTTAAACCTTGAAAATATTTTTTCCCAAAAAATGAGTGCAGAATTAAAAGCCGGCAAATCCAGTCTGCCCTACATGTGATGGGTTAAATAAACTCAATAAACCAAGCAGATGAACCTGCCTAGTGAGCAGAGCCTGCCCAAGGCATAAGCGAACTAAGCGGCTGCATAGGGCCTCCGTGGTCACCAGGGGGCCCCCAAGACTCTTAAAAAAAAAAAACATTTCTTGACATCATTTTGTTATTTTATAGAATATTTCGATAGATATGGGTAATGAAACAAAATGCATTATTCAATGAACATTTTTTTAGATAGTATGTAAAGTCGAGTTAGTTTGTCTAAAATAAAGTGTTTATTTTAGAAACCTATTTTCATTTTTTCATTACAATTGTATATATTTTTCATATAAGAAGATCATGTTTGTATTTGTATTTATTTGTAGTTGAATGGTATTCAGCTTTATATTTAATTCTTGAACCACCTTGTTACAGATCCATCTGATCTGTACATTTTGTTATTATTTTATTATTTAGTTTAATATTGTCCATTTTGTCCATTTACATTTTTTTTTATATAAAGAGATGCTGTTTATCTTTTATATAAAAAGATCCTGTTTATCTTAAGTCATTTTATTTGTAGTTGATTGCATTGCACTATTTGCACTATTTCTAACCAAAAGTAATCAAAGTGGTTAACATGTTTACAGTAAATGCATTATCTACTGGTTTATTTAGCTAATATTCAGTACACCACATTAAGTATCCCAATTGGTACTGCAAGACTTTGAATGTTAAAGTGCAAATTAACACCTGACCACTCCTGTGTGAGATAGATCAAGGATTGACAATAATTAGTCATATTGGTGGCACAGAGGGGGCCCCAAATAAAATTCTGCTTAGGGCCCCCTGAAGACTTGGGCCGGCCCTGCTAGTGAGGTGCAGACCAGTATTGAATTGTAAATATGCACTTTAAATTTTAAATAAAAAAACGACTGAACGAATGATACACGGATTCGATCCTCCCAAGATGGTACAACACGGCGTGATATAGCTTATAGATTGTCTTAAACAGCCAGTGCGTAGCAGCCAGAAATTTTGTCCAAATGACAGAAAAAATAGGCCTATTATCCAGTGGTATTAAGTGTGTTGATATTGTCATAGCCACTATCCAAAATGGAAAACACTGTCGATTTCGATTTGATTATTTTATATGAAATAGCTAACAAGCAATCGTGGCCTAATGGTTAGAGAGTCGGACTGGTGACCAGAAGGTTGCCGGTTCGATCCTCAGGGCCGGCAGGTAATGATTGAGGTGCCCTTGAGCAAGGCACCTTACCCCTACTTGCTCCCCGGGCGCTGCAGTGATAGCTGCCCACTGCTCCGGGTGTACGTGTGTTCACCACTTGCTGTGCGTGTGTTCACTACTCACTGGATGGGTTAAATGCAGAGGTCACATTTAGGGTATGGGTAACCATAACTGACAAATATAGGTCACTTTCACTTTCAAGCTGACTGCAGGCTCAAAAATATACGGCCCTGTCCACACGAACACTGGTATTTTCAAAAGCAGTTTTATTTCTATGCAGTTTAGCAGTTCATCCACATGCAAACGCAGTACTGTCACAGAAATCATTGAAAACTGCTGCCAGGGTGAAGATTTTTAGAAACTCCAGTTTCAGTGCTGTCGTGTAGACGGTGAAACCGTAGATTTGGCTGATGACTTTGGAATGCGTGCCACTATCTCCTTTGTTTTAATGTCAGATTCCAGGCTTCTGATTGGCCAACACAGATGGTTAGTGAACACACTGATGGTTAGAGTTATATCGCCATCTGTTGGTTTTGCATGATTTGACAGCACTTTATAGCATGTGTTTTCTTTCCGTTTTCTTGTGGACGGGTTTTAAAACGAAGAAGAAAAAAGTCTATTTATAAAAATACCCATGTGTGTGTGGACGAGGCCTTAGAGGCTTCGGGTTTGTCTTAAATGCTTCGTTCGTTTTTTGTCATGATTATGTTATGTTTTCTCCGTTTCATTATTAAGTCCTGTATGTTTCCTTGGTTACCCATAAGTCTCCCCTGCACCTTGTTTAGTTTACCTGTGTCTAGCTTAGTTCTCTGTGTATTTATACCCCTGCTTCTGTCCAGCCCTTTGTCAGTCCTTTGGATTATATTTGCCTGTTGTCTTCATAAAAAGAAGCAAGTTATTTACTTTGTCACTGAACAGACGGGCAAAGCAGAGATAGTTTTATTGTAATGAGGCTTTCCTGTAGCTCAGTGGTTAGAGCATGGTGCTAACAATACCGAGATCATGGGTTCGATCCCATGGATTGCACATAATCAGAAACAAATGTATAGTATAATACTATGTTGGTCGCTTTGGATAAAAGTGTCTGCCAAATTCGTAAATGTAATGTAATTTCCAAATTTTTCTAATCCCAGTTTTTGGTATTTGGTGCTGGAGAAAACAGTTGTTAAATTACACTTCGCGGCCGTTGTAAATGACAGCTAGGTGAGAGGAGATCGACTCATTCTAAAACTGCCCTCTGTTTAATCCATAAGCAAACACGCTGTAGCCTATATTTAAGCTATACTGTTTAAACATTAGGCCTTATTTTGTGTGGGGAAAATACCATCTCAAGAGAATTTAAAGTTCATTTATTACTTATATAGTAACTGCTTGTAAAATGTAACGAATATCTAGACATTTTTCATTTAACTTTTCGCAAGAGATCTCCATTTGTGCATCGTTTCAAGTATTCTTAGCATTTTAAGAAGGTTTTACAATCACAATCTTAGTCACAATTTGTTTTATCACATAGATCGATAAACAAACACAAACCAGAAGTTAACTTTGGGCCAGGCGTGTGCATCTGATGAAACGGTTTATTGGAGGACGGTCTCATACAATTTAAACTCAAGTGTGTGTGTGTGTGTGTTGCAGAAACAACTGTTGGTTGCGCAGTCCTCACCACACCTAGGAAAACGTGAAGAGTTGGTTCAAGAACAGGACGGCCATCATTGAAGAATCACTTTTGATTCTTAATTGAAAACCAGCAAACAGGTGTGTGTTTATGACCTGTGAGATACGGGTCACATGGATTTACATGACTGACCTCAGATAGACACTCTACTGTATACACTAGGGATGTCGATGCATACTCAAGGATACGATACATTAAAGATACATATGAAGCAGCTACCGATGTGATCCGATTCATCCCTATTACGATGCAGTGTGACATTTTTATGCAGTATTACTATTTTATTACACAGAATTCACTGTTATGCTGCTTTTTATGATTTTTATAGAACAATAAGAAATGATTGTATGATTGTAGTGATTCAGTCATGTGTGATTTTCTTTCTGCAGGAACCTACCTGGTTATGATATCACATCAGTGACATCATCAGAAAACGAGACCAGTCATTGGCTTGACTGGTTTATGACCCATGAGACAAAAGACTGATTTAAGGAATGGAGCATCTATCATTATAAAGGATTTTTAGCCAGCTTGAATGACACATCAAGAGCAAAGAAGCCTCTTTCCCTCGCCTCTGGCCCCAACCCTTTTACAAAGAATGTTTATTACTTGAAGATTACGCACTTTTGTTCTTTTAATTTAAAAATACATTTTCAACACATTTCTCCATATTATCACTGCTCATTTCGCATAAGCACGGAGTGGCCGTTCTCTTAAGGCTGTTTCATGTAAGAACTGTTTGAACTATACTGGATGAAGATGTGAATGTTGATGAAATATGATTGTTTATTGTTGTAATTTGTTCCCTTTTCAACGTTATATGAGTTTGTTACTTAAAGCATTAACTCGTTGTTCTTTTGTTGAGATGCACAGTCTTTCTTTTACCTCCTTTTGTAAAGACAAAATCCAAAACTAAACACAGAACTAAGGCAGAGGAATAAAAACATTATACACCTTAAATGAAAGTAGTCTCAAATACAAAGCTCAAATTATCTCAATTATTATCTCTCATAAGATTATATGAATATTAAGATATATTTTAGTTCAAAGCAGGCAAAATACACTGTAGCAAATTTGCATGGCCAATTCTTAGCATAAGCTTGTGGTTTTAGGGTGAACGGTGGAATGTTAAAGCAAGAGAGCAATTCAAATTCTGTTACCTTTTCATAAACTGTACCATTATTGCAGACAGATGCTTGTTTTAACATATACAGTATTATTAAAACCCCCAGTTTGGGAAACCCTGCTACATTAATTTAGTAAATGTTATCTAGTATTGTAGTAATAAGAATATAATGTAAGGAAAAACAGCACTTAGAATAATGGAAATAAATGTAGTGGTCTTTCTATTCTTTATTAAGTGCTAAAGTGAGTCATAATGCACAGTACTATCATTGAATTTACCCAAAAGGATATTCATTAAATGATCTGAGTAAATATTGACAGAATTTGCATTCCTTTCACTCACTTTACCTACAGCAGTCTCATTGTACCATGGTTTGAAATGGATGTCTCATCTTGGCGTTTCACAATTTTCAGTAAAAAAATGACAGAAAGATTTATGGATGTTCTCAACAGGAATGTGAAAAGGAAGGAGGATTTGTACTTGGGTTCAGTGCCATGTTAAGACTTTGCGGGGCCCTGGGCTAACGCATTATTGGGCCCCCCACCCTTAAGACGGGTTTAAAAGCCATAGTAACGGCGGGTTTCTTTGTATGCATTACGATGCGTTGCATGTTACTTGCTTAGTGTGCTTAAAAGCATGAAGTATGTAAATCTACATGTCATAATATCAAGGAACTATGCTTCTAACCACAGCTCGAGATCTGTAGTTACAACCACGCAACTGTAACACTCCTGTTTACCCCCTCGTCTTGGCTGTTTCCTGCACGAACCGTTACAGCAACTTGTAAGGCTGTTTACGAATGTTCGTTGGAACGATGGTTTGGGAAAACACTTGAATCTATCTAAACTATGAGCATATTTGCTATGCTTTTGGGAAACGCACCCCCAGGTTGTTAATAATGACATTAAACGCTTCTACACAAAACTGTTTCCTGCCCATAAGGATCATGAGTTGTGAATTCATCTGCTCTTGTTTTCTTCACAAATGGTTGTAGTCCTGTATTCTTGGGTAGCAGAAATTTGTTTGGCCATCATCTCCAATTTTTCATACTGTTCACGTAAATTTTCAATGAAAGTTGCAAGTGACTGAAGTGTTCACTAGATCCAACTCTACTTTTTAAAGAATGGTACTCGTTTTCTGAAAGTTTTGCAGGATCTTCTTCCATAATATGCATAAAAATGCAGTGTCAAGAAGAGATTGAGCTTCAATTTGAGTAGCACGGGTTTTGCATGTCACCCGGTGACAAGTTAAGCAAAACATTGATTAACCCTCCCCCCTTTTGGAGTGTGTATTTACACTGAGTACAATAGTCTGGTCAAGACTTAAAATTCATTTTTATTCATAAAGTTTAGGTGTAGGGTACGTTTAGGGGTAGGTGTAGGGCTTTAATATCTCAATTAGTTGCCATCATTTTTTTTATGAATATGAATATGCTGATTTACACTCTGTTATTGCATAATGCTTAATGCACAACAATACTGAGGTGCAAATAGTAATGTTATCTGCCACTATTTATGTGTAAATAGCATCTAACTAATGTTTCTATTTCTTCAGCTATTTCCGGTAAGATTAAATAGCATATCGCTAAGAAATGCTGCTATTTTCACTTAGTGTAAACAGAAACTACTATTTTAACTTGGTGTAAATAGCATTTATTGCTTTTTACACTTAGTGCAAATAGTTTCCGCTGCCTAACTTTTTTCTGGTCCCTAAAGTTTGTAATATCAAGATTCATCTCATTTAGAATACCATGAAACAGACTCTCCCAGTGAAACCTCCCGTGGGATTGACTATTATGGAAAAAGATTAAGAGCTTGAACTCTCTGTCGCATATGGTGTTAGATAGATCAGACGTAGTTCCTCTCCCCTTATTTCCATATTTTCTCATATGTTCAGCAAGAAAAGGGTCAAACTTGCTCGAAATTTCAAGTATCCCTAAATAATTGCCATTGTTCGGAGCGCAATGCGAGGCCGCTTTCTGACAGGAACTGTATCACCGCAACCGTCCGTTATAGAACTTCTTGCCAATATTTCTGCTCTTCTTCCCATTGCTCTTTCTGTTAGCATCTATTCCATGAGCCTGTGTCTGTGCCAACCATGTAAGCGAGCAAGCAAACTTTATTTATACAGCACTTTATAACCACAGTGCTGTACAAAAGAATAAAATAAAAACTCATACAAACACGAAATACAAATTCAACACATTAAAAGACCCCAGACACACTAAAATTCCATCCATCCATTTTCTACCGCTTGTCCGAACTACCTCGGGTCACGGGGAGCCTGCGCCTATCTCAGGAGTCATCGGGCATCAAGGCACACACTAAAATTAATAAACAAAATATAACATCAGGTGTCAAGAGCCAAAGATAAAGTATGGGTTTTCAGATGTGATTTGAATAAAGAAAGTGAAGAAGCATGCCTAATGTATGGGGAATATATGTATATTGTTTCCCAATTGAGGAGCAAAGGAACTGTCTTCTCTAAATTTTCAGGAACAGTTTATCAGCTGACCTGAGAGAACAGGTGGGCACACGAGGGTGTAGCAGATCAGAAATGTGGGGTGGGGCAAGATCATTTAGAGCTTTAAAAACAAGTAAAGTCATTTTAAAATAGATCCTAAAATGTAAATTCCGAGCTCCAGTAAAAACACCCTGCAGCATTTTGCACCATCTGCAGAAGACCCACTAACCCCCACATACAAACCATTACAGTTATCCAGCCCTAAAATAGTGATGGTTGGCTTGATGTACTGAGCCAGGGAACACATCCCTTAGATTACGCATTTCTTCCCTTATCAAAAGCAGTATACTTGAAGTTAATTTTTTAAGTATAATTAAGTAGTAAAAGATTACAATTAAGTTTTCATTTGTAAAAGTACACTTTCAAGACTCTCAGTAAACTACTCATTTATTTTAAGTATGCTTGTAAACTTTCTTTAGGTGAACTTGCAGATAATGATAGTTTACACTTCAAGGTGTATTCTTAGGCCCTGTTCCAAATGGCGCACTTCATGTTTTGTTGTAGATTTATTTCTAGTTGTCTCTGGGCTCTGTATGCTAAACAACACAGCTTCTATATTATAGAGAAATATAAAATAATTTTATTACATTATACATTACATTATATGCATATTAAGAATACATTATGCACATTAAGGATACAAATAAATAAATATACAGAAGCATTTGCATTTACGTCATGCCAAATGAATGCATTACAAAATTTCTATTGCATAATGCTCGGGTGGCATATCAACATATGAAATACAGAACTTTACCTACAGCTCCTGTCTAAAATAACAACAATGGGACAACAAGTGTGGTCGAATTCATGCGGCGCTGCGCAGACTGATCAGCGAATTACAACAAAGTACCATGAGGGTGATTCCAAAGCACCGCTTGCTCTTTCCGGTGTGATGACCTCAAGTCTGTCCCAAAATGCACTCCCATGTACCCTTGTGGACTCGTGCCTAGTGCCCTATAGGTTTGCACTTCCTGACGTCGCTAAGTGTGGACTCGGAGGAGGTCCACAAGACCAGAGTGCGCCATTTGGGACAGGCCTTAGTAAACTACTAGTTACTAGTATTTTTGCACATGAAATACTTGTAATTAGGGATGCACCACCAGTATCGGTATCGGGCCCGATACTAAGCTCATGTACTTGTACTCGTAAAAATGCACCGATACCAAAGATTGTTTCATGGTCCTGCCTCTTCTTGTCATGATTTTTGAGTCTTGTGGCAGGATCATGACATACCCATGTGTTTTATGTGGAGAAAGTGCATGGCATTGTTTTGTAATGCCATGCTCTCTCTCCGGTGTCGCGTCTTTTAGCCCTGCCCCCTTGTACTCCGTCAGCTCCCCATTAGTGTTTCATCACCTGTCCACCCAGTTCCCCATTTAGTGTTATCCTTGTCACCTGCCCGTCTCCGTCCCTGTTCAATATCCCCTAGTTAGTCTTGCCTGTGGATTACCTCATGGATAACCTTGTTCCTGTATTCCCTTCGTGTGTTGCACTTATTACATTTTACTTGGACCTTGTTTTATTCCCCTGCCGGAAGTGTTTTAGTTTTGATTCTTGTTTTGTTCGGCATGTTTCCCCCATTGTGGGTTTTTATTTTGGTTAATAACGTTTTCTGTTTACTCTTTGTCTGCCTGCGCTTGGGTTCTGTCCGCACCGTGACACATTGACAATATCATGTGAAATAACTGACAGAAATTTGCTTTAAAAGTTTGTGAAAAGAACGTAATTTTTTTTTTCATAATGTGTTTAAGGTGGAGTTGTTTGTCATTAAGAAGTTATTCTATTTTTATTGGTGTCACTGTGTTGTGAAAAAGTACAGGCTTCGGTATCGGCGAGTACCAGAAAAAATATTGCTACTCGTACTTGGTCTTTAAAGAATGGTATCTGTCATTGGTTTTGTAGGACGAGATGGTAGGGGTAACTCCACAATGTGTACTATTTGGTGACACTTACTTGTAAGCATATAGCTCATGTTAGGACGTTGTTTTAAAGGGGAGCAAATAACAAGGGACTGTACTTATCCTGTATGTAGACCAAGAAATACCTGACAAGGAGAGGTGGAACCATGACAGGTATCGGTGCATCCCAACTTGTAATAAACCCTAACTGTACATGTACAGGTAACTCAAGATCATTAATTACATTAACATAAGTGTTCACCTTACTAGGAAAATATTAGGAAACACATACGTATCAGTTTTTTAAGTAAGCTAAACCAACAAAATAAGTAAATAATTCAATTCAAATGTATTACTTTAGCACAATTTTAATATTTCACAGCTGTACAAATACGTAATAATATAATAATTATATTAATATAATAAGTAGTGACAGAAGTATAAACCAGACAGTAATGCAAAAAAAAAAACAAAGAGTAAAACAAATAATAACCAAAGAGAGTAAAGACATTTATTTGTGATCATATGTAATAACTGTATAAAATATTTGTAACAGGCATATATATTTTTGACATACAGTATAACTGTCAGGATTAAAGAACAGAGAAACTGACTGTGAAGGTTTGAAACCCAATGCTGGAGTTTTTTTGAAGTATATTTATTGATAATATGTGTATCTATGTAGGTAGACGCCGTCCTGCTTCCCTATGGGCGTGTCCTCCAGCGATATAGGGGAGAAGCGTCTGTATTCCTCGTGAAAAACGTCTCGGCCAGCGATATAGGGGAAAAGCATCCGCTGTCCTTAAAGGAACTGTCTCTGCCCGTGGGTAACGGTGGTACTTCCGGGTATAGTGGATGCGCGGTCCTGCCGGTCGTTATTAGTCCGTTCCTGGGGAGACATAAGAAAAAACTACACTCAGTATGCAACCATCTGAGGGAAACGTGGCTCCCTGTATGCTCAGTAGCAGCCCTTTTTATGGCCGTTGCACATCCGTTATAACGACCGGCAGGGGTGACACGTCACAGTCTCCTATATGGTAGTTGGGGTTTTCAGATTGCGGAAGTCTGCTTGTATCTGGGTGCGTCTTACGCTCTTTGAAGACGTACATGGGCAGCATTCCATGTCCTTTCACTCTCCCTGATCTAGTGATCAACGGAGGGAACATCCTGGGATTCGCCCGACCATGGGAAAAATGGGGGTTGGAACCCTAGGACACACTGGAAGGCGTGAGGCCAGTAGATTGATGCCGAAGGGAGTTTTGGGCATATTCTGCTCATGGCATTAATCGACTCCACTCCATCTGGTTCTTGTGGCAATAAATTCTTAAGAACCGGGAGATCTCTTGGATGATACGTTCTGTCTGACCATTTGTTTGCGGGTGGTACCCCGAGGACAGGCTTATGTTGACCCCTAAGAGGCGGAAGAAGGTTTGAAACACCCTGGAGGTGAACTGGGGTCCACGGGACTGCACATTCAGGGCAAGACTGCACATATTGGGTTACCTCTGTTGTCATCTGAGGCCACCAGTACTTCTGCCGAGCAAGCTATAAGGTGTGAGTTCTTCCTGGGTGACCCGTGCTAGGAGTTGAATGGAGCCATTTAAGAAGTTGGGGACGCAGCTGTTGGGGCACAATGATACGTCCTTGTGGGCATCCAACTGTAATGGGATTATCAGTATTAGCTGAAGCAATCTCCGGATCTAGATCCCACTGGATGGGAGAGAAAAATACTGAGGAAGGAAGGATCGTTACAGGGTTGTCATTTGGAAGGTCTGGAGTATAAAGCAGAGAGCATCTGCCTTTATATTTATGGATCCGGGTCTGTAGGTGACAGAGAAATCAAATCGGGTGAAAAAGAGGCCCCATCGTGCTTTCGAGGGTTTAAGCGCTTGGCAGAGCGGAGATACTCCAGATTAAGGTGGTCGGTGATCACCTGGAATGGATCCTGGGACCCCTCCAGCCAGTCAGTTCTAGGGAGGCTGGGACCAGAGGGTGTGGTTACTTGAACTTCACAGTGCTGTCGTTGAGAACTCTGTAATCAATACAGGGACTGAGACCACCATCTTGGCTTCAAAGAAGAAACTTTCGAATGTCGAATGTAGCCTTGGCGAAGGGCCTCCTGAATGTTATCTTCCATTGCTTTTTTGTTCTGGGAGAGAGAGGGATATATATGTGACCACGAGGAAGGGAAGCTCCTGGAAGCACAACCCCACTTAGCACAATGAGGTCACACTTTCCGCACTGCACACAGTGGATTTACTTAGGTGCTGAAAATTACTTAAGTTTAAATTAACAAATATAATGTACCAATAAACAAACAAATTAAATGTAAATGAATTAATACATGAATGCAACAACAACATAAAGAAAACAGAAATAATACAAAATACTCACCCGCGATCGGTGCTCTGATTATGAGTGTGAGACATCATGTTGTATAGGACACTTGATATGGTGTCAGATTCTCAAGTCAGTTTCAGACTGATCGTCGGTTTGAATCCTGTTCGGAGCAGATCTAAGTTGGAATGACGGCACTTCTAATTTAATTGTTTATTACCTTTATCGCTTCATTTTTGCATTTATGTCTTATTTATTAATTTCCTTATCCATGCACTTTATTTATACACTTTATTAATACATTGTTTATCCTCCATAGAAAACTACCATTTGTGAGGACATGCAAGGGAAAGAATATGCTTTGATGTAATACACGGCCACGATGGCTGATGTTATTGATGTAAGGATGGATGAGATATATTTTTATATATCCTTTTCCCTGTAAAGAAAAAAAGTTATGTGGACAGGGTCGTGACATTACCATATCTTTTGTTCTGGTTGTGTTCTGTGTGGAAACCGGTGGCCTTTGTTGTGACTTTGCACCAAGTGTTCTCCTGTCATGTGCTTTGGCCCCGCCCCCTTGTTTGCCATTATCTTCCCATTAGTGTTTCATTCCCCTCACCTGCCCAGTGTAATCTTCCTGTAATCTTCCACTTAGTGTTTCATTCCCCTCAAATAGATATTGTGTCTTTATGTCCTCATCCTCACCTGTACTGTATAGAAAAAAACTATCTAGTTTGTATTGTTCCTGTCCACACAGTGACATGTCTGTCAAGCTCAAAAAGGATAAAGCATCGTAAAGGATCATCAAGTAGTCTAAACCAGTGGTTTTCAAACTTTTTTGTTGCTTTGCGCACCCCCCAAATAAAGACTTATAACCTTAAACTTTTTTTATTATTATTTTAAACAAACCAAAAACATATTCAGTTACACAATGCTGGAACAAAAAAATATTTTGGTTGGAGGTCTGTATTACATGCATATAGTAAGGATTGCTCCATTACTGCTGTATTTTAAACTGACTAAATTGTATAAAAATGTCCACTCTTATTTGAAACCAAAGCCCAATATCACTAAGCTGCCAACATTTGTTCCTATTTTGGATAAAATTTTACAAAACATTTAATTCATTTTTTTACTTGTAATCCCTGGGTTTGCTCTCTTTGAAATCTGTGAAATTATTTTCCATTATTTACCTTCCTTACCCTCATTTTACTTGGACATACTGTTATTCTCAGTTCTTCTAGATGCGGGACTCCATTTCTCAAACAGCTGTCAAACTCCATCAACCCTTCACTCCTGTCCACTCACAGCAGCTTTGGGTCCAATTTTGCCTCATAGCACCGCCAGCAACCCCTCCAGTGGGGTAGTTACCAGATGCCCACTACCCCCTTCGCTGGCATGATGCCAGTCCCGGTGTATCCTGTCCAATTGGCACGATTGGTTCAGTGGGTCTATTTTCCACAGCCGTTATGGTACCCTGCCCTGGTCAACCCAGCACAGCAGGCTTTTCCCTCGGTGGTAAAAAGCCCAGATAATCTTGTAGACTGTAACAAATCTCAATAAAAGGGAAGGAAGGAGTCGGGAACCGGAAGACATTTAAACATTTAATAAAGTAATAAACAGCCGGCAGCCCCTCACGGACGACTGCCGGCGAATAACACAATACATAAACATAAAACAACTTAACATAAATTCGGGCCCGGTCCTCTCTCATCGACGGTCCTGTCGCTCGTTCCTTTTATATGCTCCCAATCTCCTACGTGATTCGAGCCCGGTGTGCGCACAGCTGGCGCTTATTCACAATTACTCACCGGTCTCGAACCACGGTCTCGCCCCGCCTACTCCACTACATACCCCCATCACCCCTCACAGGCCGGGGGTACCCCCGCGACTGTGCATGCTCCCTCCCCCTCCCTCGGGGGGGGGGGCGGGGGGGGGGTATGCAGCGACGAGACGAGACAACGGAGACGGGAGCCCTCGGAGCGACCGGAAAGAGAGGGGAGAGAGGGAAAAAAAAAAATTATAGTCCGGTTCCCTGACATGCTGCCGCTCGGTCCTCAACCAGCCGGGTACTCTCCTTCGCGGTACCTTGCAGTGGCCTGGGGCTTCGGTGAACGGCTCGACCGTCCGCCCCCTGGCGGCCGGCGGTGGCTCCTCCTTCATCTGGGAGTCGGGGCGGGTTCCCCGTCCCCTGCTCCTCCCCCTTGGGCGGACGGACGCAGGCTCCGGCCTCTGGCAGGCGGTGGCCGCACTCGGCACTCCCGCCCCCTGCTCCTCCCCTCGGGGACGGACGCAGGCTCCGGCCTCTGGCGGACGGCGGCAACTCCCCCGCTCCCGCTTGGACGAAAGCCACCCCACCTCGACCCAGAGGCGCGGCAGCAAAGGTCGCCGTTCCACCGAAGCTTTGACGGTGGCCGCACTGTGCACTTCCGTTTCCCCAGAGCCACCGCTTCGGGCAGCCACTGGCGGACGCCTCTGTCCGCGCTGCCCGAACTCTCCGGCACCGCGAGGCCACTCGGCGGCGAGGACTCTCTGACAGCATGTCTCTCCTTCCTCCCGGGTTTCGGCACCACTGTAACAAATCTCAATAAAAGGGAAGGAAGGAGTCGGGAACCGGAAGACATTTAAACATTTAATAAAGTAAATAAACAGCCGGCAGCCCCTCACGGACGACTGCCGGCGAATAACACAATACATAAACATAAAACAACTTAACATAAGTTCGGGCCCGGTCCTCTCTCATCGACGGTCCTGTCGCTCGTTCCTTTTATATGCTCCCAATCTCCTACGTGATTCGAGCCCGGTGTGCGCACAGCTGGCGCTTATTCACAATTACTCACCGGTCTCGAACCACGGTCTCGCCCCGCCTACTCCACTACATAGACCCTAGCAAAGCAAGGACTGCTTGAGAGCGCCACCCTACAGTCCAAAAACTGTTTGTGTATGGCTTAATCTTTGCACATATGTAACCAGATAATCACCCAGCTTCCCCTGAACAAACGTATAACTAGTCAAATATGAGATTATGATCTTGACTGAATGCTCCCTTGTCATAGTACAGGTTTTTCAAATAATTTTGCTTCGAAGCCCACTAAATCACACACTCTGACCGGTCTGAAATATCTGGTAACGTTGAAAGAGGAGCCTGATGAAAAATGCTCATTTAAACAAAAAGTTGTCAGCTGTACAAGAAAACCAAAAGCAAGAAAAACAACAAGTTGAACGCACAGAAAGTGAGATAAGCTTTAGAAATAATATGACATTTTGATTCAAAATTATTGCTATAGAACAGTAAATTCAAAAAATAAAAACCAATATAGTGATCAAACATGGAATATTGCATGATTTATCCAATGTTGTGTTCTGTAAGTTAAATTCAGGTGTTTTAAGGGGAAATGTCATTGGAATTATTCTCCATATGTTGATCATTCAGAAAACATTTTAGTTCATTGTCATGTCTGGTAAAGGTTATGACCCACATGAACTGCCAAGCTGTGAATTGTACAGTCCTCTTGTATTTTCTGAATGGTTTTTCAATGCATTATCAATCCTTAAATGTACTGTAGTATTCAATCAGTTCAGTTTAATGTGGTTTGGACAGGATGGCACTCGGAATGATCTGCATTGGGAGACATGCTTTCAGTAGGAAGATGTTTCTAATATTAATTCTGTTGTTGCTTTGAAATGCTGGATCTGACTATAATTTTTTTCCATTCCATTTTTGTGACCCCAGATGTGGGATCGTTTTTCCTGCCTTGGCATGAATTATACTATTTTCCGCAATACTCTGTTCAGCTTCAACAAACTGCACTTACAACACACTGTATACAAGTGAATTGAATTCAAACAATTATTTTGTGCTTAACAGTAACTGTGGTTTACTTTTTTATTAAATTTTTTATTCAAAAATGAAAATTCTGCCATTAATTACTCACCCTCAAGGTTGCAATCTAAGGAGGAGTCAGAAAGCTTCCAAAACTACCTCAATTTCCATTTTGGGAAAAAGGAGGGCCTACAGATGTTAAACTTATTGAGGTAATGAGTAATTAATGGCAGAATTTTGACTTTTGGCTGGAGTTCCACTTTAAGAAGACAGAGTTGAGGTCATCTGCAGGACAACCGGAGAATTGCACCTAAACTTAGAATGTGAATTATGTTTTTATTTATTTATTGCTTGTTTAAATTTCTTAAATTACAAAACTTAATAGATTAAAAATACAGTACAATAAAAATTAAAAGATGAACATACACAATAAAGTACAGAATAAAGATTGTATATTGGTTCTAACAAAGGCTGTAGGGTTGTTTCTGGATTGCTGTTTGAAAGTTACTCGGCATTTCAGGAAGATTAAAAATATTGTGTTTAAAAGAGAAATGTCCAAAAAGCTTATTTGGTGGTTGTCACTGTCTTTGTCTTTCTCCTTCTGCTGTAGTGGAATCATGATTTCTTCTTCTTCTTCTGTGAACTATCCTCTACATTCTTAGAGGAACCATGTTACTAAAGTTATATATATATATCTTATATATCAAGCACTGTGTATAATTTGTTCCAACAATTGCAGAAGGCAATTCTTAAAGAAACGGAATGCCTCATTTGCTGAGAAATTGGATTGATTAGGTCTTCACTTTTTCGTTCTCTAATGGAAATGTTCATATTCCTAATGACCTAACTTTGTGGTAATGTGTACAGTAAACATTTTGTCTGGACCTAGAAATGTGTAAGCTAGATAATACATGGGCTATAATCAAATATAAACTTGTTTAAAAGTGACAATGAAATAGTCACCTCCACACCACCCAAAAGTGTAATAAAATGTGGTTCAATAAACACACAGACAACTTTTTTATCTTAAATGTTTCCCTAACGTGCAAAATACATTGCACATTTGCAGTAGATGACTCCCGCATATAAAAGTAGCCTATTACACGTTGCATGAGAAATAATTAAAACATGTTAGACAACATTAAACAATATTCGCTTATACACATCAGATGAAAATAATAAGTCTAAACATTTCGAAATAAAGCTCGTGCTACGACAACGAGCCATTGTATAAGGTGACATTTCAGCACCTGACCAAAGGATAGCGACGCGTAATGAGCACATGTTAGGTGCGTTTGAAACGATGACGAACATTCACAAAATCGCTCGTAGAAAACGCTCGTAAGTGCTAAGATCCATTATTATCGGGAAACGCCGCCCTGGACGATTTTTACGGCAGATTTGAAAATCCCAGTTTCCAACCCAGTATCACGTCAAAGTGTGTGTGTGTGTGTGTGTGTGTCATGATTTGCCTACACGCATGTATCAATGTTGTATGTTGCACGTGATCATATAAAAGCTCATATATTTGTATGAACGTATTTGTATCATTTAAATTGTAAAGTTGCACTGGGTTTGTTTTTAAGCACGCATGATCAAAAGCACAATGGCAACTGCATGGTTTTTGAACATGTACCATGGTAACGACAATCCTTGACATACTTTGGAGTTACGTTAACGTTAATATTTTATTTTGCGTGGCGTGTGTACCAAAATAGCATGGTATAGCTATCTGATATCTAAACTGTACATTGTACCATCACAGTACTGAGGATCCAGATGAATGTGAACATTTCTATTCATGTTTGTCGCGGGCTTCATCAAATCTGTATTAATACAATGTTGGTACACAATTGTTGGAATTTCTACAATAAACACAACCTCTTTTTACTTAAGCTCCAGAAATTGTGAATGGCACGGTTGAAAAGCTAATATTGATGCAAAGTGGTGGGTCCCTTTTTGACAGAGATGTAGTAACAGGTCTAAGAGTAGATGACACTGTTCAACATTAGATTTATACTTGGTTTGTTGCTATTCTAAATACAGGTAATTGAAACATCTGGAGGGAAGAGAGGGAATTCTGTCATCGTTTCACTAACCCTCTCAAACCTGTATGACTTACTTTCTTACGCAGAACACAAATGAAGGTGTTTTGAAAAATGTTGTTAACCGGCACCCATTCACTTGTGTTGGCTTTGTGTCCAACTGTCCATACAATAGAAGTGAATGGGTGTTGGCACTCTTGGGTTACGAACTTGCTTAAAAAAAAACTTATTTTGTATTTCTAGCAATAAAAAAAGTCATACATGTTTGAAATGACAAGAGGGTGAGGAAATGATTAAAATATTGGGGTGAACTATCACTTTTACATGCACAGGGCCCATGGGAGGGCCGGAAGGGTAATTTTTATTACATTTGTTTTACATTAATATTCAACTAACTATCAAAAACTATGCATCATTTGAAAGCTAAAACACTCAACATTCATGTTCTGAGTGAAGATGCCCCTCATCTGTCATTGACTACGTTTACATGCGCATCAATAATGCGATTATTCCCAATAATCAGAGTAAGGACTTCATCGCAGTAACTTGTTTACATGACATGAGAACAGCCCTTTGCGCCCGTTTACATGGAAGTTTTATTTGTTTGATTATTTGCCATAAAACACAGCACAAACGATGATCTCAGATACAGTAGTTTGTGTTACTGGCTATAGTATTTCATGGTTATTTGGCGGTGTGATGAATATAGAAATATGATGGAAAATGTCTCCGCAACGGTGATGTAAGTTGTCATTGCGTTCGCGCTGTTTCTGTATGAAGGTGTTGATGGTAAAACTTCAGGCTGTCATGCTGAGCATGAATTTGCGCTTAAAGTGCATGACAGAAGCACATGTGCACTTTGATCTGAGCAGCATAATAACGCGATTAAGATGTTTTTACATGCCTTTATATTGCGATTAAAACCGACGTACACCACATACAGTGCTGTGAAAAAGTATTTGCTTTTAATT
Source organism: Triplophysa siluroides (assembly GCA_006030095.1). NCBI lineage: Eukaryota > Metazoa > Chordata > Actinopteri > Cypriniformes > Nemacheilidae > Triplophysa > Triplophysa siluroides. The sequence continues at coordinate 873,263 of VCII01000010.1, read as the reverse complement.
TATATATTTTTATATTACACAAAGAAAACCAGAGTAAATACAAAATGCTGTTGTTAAATGATGGTTTTATTTATTAAGGGAAAAAACAATCCAAACATTTCTGACCCTATGTAAAAAAAGTAATTGCCCCCTAAACCTAATAACTAGTTGTGCCACCCTTGGCGGCTACAACTGCAATCAAGCGTTTGCGATAGTTCGCATGAGTCTTTCACATCGCTGTGGGGGAATTTTGGCCCACTCTTCTTTGCAGAATTGTTTTAATTCAGCCTCATTGGAGGGTCTTCCAGCATGAACAGCATTTTTAAGGTCGTGCCACAGCATTTCAATTGGATTTATGTCCGGACTTTGACTAGGCCACTCCAAAACTTTGGCCAGTTTTTTTTTTTTGCCAGGCCGGCCAGCGGTCACTCTGGGACGGTTTACCACTGTTCCATGCTTTCTCCATTTGTAGATAATGGCTCTCACTGTGGTTCGCTGGAGTCCCAAAGCCCTAGAAATGGCTTTGTAACACTTTCTAGACTGATACATTTCAATTAGTTTGTTTCTCATCTGTTCTTAAATTTCTTTGATGTGTCTTTTAGACTACTTCAGTTTGTCAGACAGGTTCTTAAGTCATTTCCATATTCAACAGGTCTGGCAGTAATTGGGCTTGAGAGCTAGTGTAATTTAACTCAGTTATTCAATTCATCACAGTTAATACATGATTTACCAAGGGGGGCAATTCATTTTTCACATAGGGTCAGAAATGTGTGGATTGTCCCTTAATAAATAAAACCATAATTTAAAGGAACACTCCACTTTTTTTGGAGAGTTAAGTTGAGTTTGCCCGTTTTAGAGGCTATTCAGCCGATCTCCGGGTCCGGCGATAGCACTTTTAGCATAGATCATTGAATCCAATTAGACCAGTAGCATCGCGTTCAAAAATTACCAAAGAGTTTCCATATTTTGTACTTATATCGTGTGCTAAGACTGGCGGAAAAGGAAAAGTTGCGATTTTCAAGGTGATATCACGCAGCGCATGTGGAAATAGGCTAACATTCCGTCATCATATCCAACGTGACCAACTGCTAGCTCAATGAGCGTGAAATCACTGCGCCTACTGTAGCCATGTTACGGCAGCAAACTTCCTTGATTATTACGCCGGAACGGGAGTATAGTTCCTAATCATATCGGACTAGAAAGTCGCAACTTTTCATTTTCCGTCAGTTTTAGCACACGATATAAGTACAGAAGAGTCAAGTTTTAAATAGGAAAAATATAAAAACTGCATTTTGTATTTACTCTGGTTTTCTTTGTTATATAAAAATTTGTTTTATGATCTGAATCATTTAAGCAGGACAAATATGCAAAAAACAAAAAAAAACATTTTATGCCTGGATTCCAAGATTTTGTCCACGTTTTCCACATTGTGGAAATCACAAGGCGCTATGTTCCTTAATATTCAGCATGACTGCAAATGTGATATTGTTTATGTACAACAGTTCTGTAAATAAGACAGAAATTATTAGATACAAGTATCAACAAGGTATAAGTGACATTTCATACACAATATTACCAGTTAATTCAATGGTTCCCAATCATTTTTGGCCGGGCCCCCCTAAATACACCTACATAAAGACACTTTCATGAAACTCCTTTACCTGCAAACTAATATAATATTTATTGAATTGTCAAGTCCCCCTTGTATTGACCTTGCAGGGGTCTCGCCCCCCTAGTTTGGGAACCACTGAGTTAATTGGAATTAACAGTATTCAACTTGTATAGTCCTACTATTGGCTTGTTATAGATTGAATGGTCCATGTTTTTGACACTCTCTCATAGATGTAAGCTGGACTTCTTCCTGTCTCTACAGTATCCATTGACAAAATGGGGCTGGACTTTGATGTCAAGACCTTCTGCCACAACCTGCGGGCTACCAAACCCCCCTACGAGTGCCCAGTGGAAAGCTGCCGTAAAGTCTACAAAAGCTACAGCGGCATTGAATATCACCTTTACCACTACGATCACGACAATCCACCCCCACCCCAGAGCACTCCTCAGAAGAAGCGTAAGGGCCGACCGCCTAGGGTCTCTTTGGCAGGGTCAGGAGATGGCCCTGATTCTAGTACCGGTTCTGGAATCACTGGGCAGGGAACTACGCCGGGTAGCCCAGCCGAACGTTCCGATCACTCTCATTCGCCTGTGAGAGAGACAATGACCTATGCCGAAGCTCAGCGTATGGTAGAACTGGAGATCCGTGGGCGAGTGCACCGCATCAGCATCTTTGAGAACCTGGATGTGTTTTCAGAGGAGGACAGTGGTGCTGAAGATCCGCCATCTTCTGGAATCGGGGGCTCAGCTTCGTGTAATGGGGGTGGAGTCGAGGGTGGCATTGGTAAGGACAGATTGGATTGTTCTGCAACCAATGGCGAGAAAGGGCCTCAAAAAACAGGAAAGCACAAAAGCAAAGAGAAGAAAAAAGACATCAGCTCACACCATCACATGAACCCACCTGGACCAGCTGTGAAGTTGCCTGAAGTGGTCTTTCGAGAGCTGGATGAGGAAAGACCTGATGCGCCCCCTCGACCCACATCCTACTACAGGTAGAGTTCTGTCAACACTACAGTCTGACAGTAATAAAAAACCCAGACTGTGTTTGTATTATTTGTATAAAATGGGCAAAACATGACTTAAATTTAAGATCAAAAGGCATCAATGGCTATATGCATTTTAGGCTTTACATCTAAGCACAAGCTTTAAGATATTTTACATGTTTTTTAGGGATGGAACGGTACATGAATGAAATCCGTACCGTTCATTTCACTTGTAACGGTTCGAGACGTGCGTGTATTGTTCGGTCCGTTCATGCACAGAGTAGGCGTGTGCCGGTAGTACATTTTTATGTGGCGGTAATTGATGAAGCTCTTATTAGGGTAGAGGGTAGTACCACGGAAATGACAAAAACATAAGCCAATATGAGTGTTACAGTTACAAAAAGAAGTTTAATAACTTTTTCAAATATCAACCAAATAAATAGAAAGTACAGTTTATTAATAATTCGTCAGGTGTTTAATTAAATATGATAAAACATATTTTACTCCAAACTAGATTTTAGTAAGTGAACACATGTAATGGTGATGATTAAGCTAAAGATGCCCACTTTACTTGCTGTACAATAGTGCAGATAACATACATAGTCAAATACAGTACATATGTATTATGTAACATAATATTCATGGCTTAATATTAAAGTAGTCATTTTTACAGACAAATCAGTTCATTATAAATAATTACTTGTCAGTGTCTGTACAACAATAGTGCTAAATCATGTTTTTTTTTGCAGATAGCAAGCTTAATATACATTTAAAAGCAGCACTGTGTGGCAAGATACGATTGTGTTGCGGTTCATCTTCAACTTCACATCAAAATAATTATTCTGCCACACTGCCATTATTAACTTCATAACTACGATTAGCAGATTACTGTATTTTATTTTTTAAATTACGAGATGCCAATTTTAGCTTAGCTAACTGACCAAGCCAACTCTTCAACTGTCAGGAATCCAAATGACAATATAATCCATTCAATTTTAGCGCTTAAAGGAGCAGTTCACTTTCAAAATACATTGTCATGATAATTTACTCACCCCCATGCGTTGTTTCTTATGGTGCATTGACTGATACTGTTTACTTCTCAGGTACATTGATAAGTCGGCAGAGGAGCTGGATGAGGATGTGGAGTATGACATAGATGAGGAAGACTACATCTGGCTGGACTTCATGAATAAAAAGCGTGAAAGTGATGGCGTTTCTCCCATCACTCAGGAGGTTTTTGAGTATCTTATGGATCGACTGGAGAAGGAATCTTACTTTGAGAGTCACAACAAGGTCAGTGTGACAGGGCTGTATGGTAACTTATTTTTGTAGCAGCACTTTTTAAGCAGCACATTTTGGAGCACAGTCGAAAATTTAGGAGCTTGAAGTTGAAGTTTTTTTAAACCGAAACATTAGTGTGGCACCTTGTAACATGCACAAAGTATGGAAAAGCATGATACACTAAGCTTATTTGTTATTTTTGATTATATCAAGGGTCTGTTGAATGCTTCATTGTGACGAACATTCTAAGGGTGTGCATTGTTTTCAGGAAACGCACACCTATAAAGTAGTTCCAGATCTGTCAACCGCATTACAGCTGCCAATGCAAGGCCACACAGTCCAACAAGTGTCCGTTATGCCGGAACCCCGCCTCCAAACGACACCTGCAACACTCATGCACAGTCTAAGCTTGGTCATCGCCTCAAAACTGAAAGTAAAAAGCAAAGCACTTAATTGTGCGTTAAGAGTATTTCCCTTTCTCATAGTGGGAAACGCTACTCAGTGGTGGTGCAACAGATCACAAAACTCACGGTTCAGATCATATTACAGGGTTTTGGGTCATGGATCGGATCAACTCATTACAGTTGTATTATTATAATATGAGCAGTTTAGAGAATTTTATAAGTTGTGAACTGGTTAATTTAACAGAGAATCTTGTTTCTAAAAAGTTATTATTATATATCTTCTAGGCTTTCATACAGTATGCATGCATTATTTTGTGGATCGCTTATGGCGCATTGGATTGCGTAATTTGAGCTTTGGCTCAACGACATTACTTTAACTTTACAGCTAGCCTTATGCAGCAGTTTAAAGGAGTCATATGACACGGCTAAAACAAATATTATCGTTTGTTTTAGATGTAATGCCATGTGTTTACACTATTTAATAGGGTTGGGGGGAGAAAAAATCGATTCAAATATGAATCATGATTCAGTCTTCTAGCGATTTAAATCGATTCACAAATTAAAAAAAATCTATTTTAAATGTTATAAGTAAATATAATAAGGTGATGTCATCAGAAAAAAAAAGGCGGAAGTCAACCGCGAGAGAGGTGCAGCACCCGGTCCAGTTAGAAAGCGCACACCTCACGCAGAGATACAGCGGAGCATACACGAGCAGTACAGAAAGAGAAAACCAGTCAGCCCCGTTGTACTAAACTTCAATATAACTAAATACATTTCAGGATGGTCTTTCTCTGCATCTACCCTGCGCGTTTAATTCACCATACCGCAGCTGAATTGCCAATGAGTGCAAGGTAGCGTTTCCCAAAACCTGTTGCTGTTTAGATTTAAGAACATGATCATAAATATGCAGTCTGTTAGCCAGCTCACACACGCTCAAGAGACAAATACAGTTTATTGCCAAAATCACCTCTCTTATGTGTATGATGACTTTGTCAGAGGATGTGTCAATTCATGAAAGTGACTGCTGTTTAACATGTGGCTCTAATGAATCGCTTTTATTTTCAGTTATACACTTGTTTTATGTCTGACAACAGAAAATGGAAATGAGAATGGCTTTATTGAGCACTCGGTTGTTTTATAATGCAATATGTGACAGTTCATAGACTAGAAGCGAAAGTGCCAACACTAGTCTGACTGTGAGCGCAAATGTGACGTAATGCCATTTTCTGTATGCTAATTAATATTTCAAGAACCGATTCTAAATCGATCCTGAGGGACCAAATGATTCCCACCCCTACTATTTAAGATTCAAAAACGCTGTATTTTCCACATACCGTGCGTATTTGTATTTCATCTTTGCTTCGCCTCTCTGAAACGAGCAGATTTTCTACAAAGCTCATCGCTTTGAAAATCGAGGTGTGCTATGATTGGCCAGTGCGTAGTGATTGGTCGAAAAATGCAAGCGTGTGATGGAAATGTAACGCCTCTTACCATATTCGGAACATCAGGTTCCCAAGCAATTGTACTGACATGTGATAAAATGTAATCTGTACTTTCCTTATAAATTCGAGCCCGAATCTGATCCGGGAAATGAAGATGATCAAGCCGATACATCAACTTTGCCAGCGTGACTTGAGCAGGATGTAAAGGATTGTTAAGGCCATAGCTAACTGTTTTACCTTTTATATATGACGTTATAAAGATTTGCTGTTAGTGATCAACCAGTGTTACGCCATGTCTCATCGCGACTCAACAAAGACAGTAAACCCCATTATAAACACAACATTTGTTGCCTCTAGTTGGAACATAATTATTAGGACTAATGTTGTCTTTTTTCACGTTGTGCGCCTGTCTGCATTTGCAGATCACACACACACACAACATGTGCGATAGTCAGTAACCTTTACAATGAAAATATACTTACAGGCTGTGAATCAGAAGCGCCAGACTGTCCTTGCGAAGTTGTAATGGTTGGAATTGCCCCACATTTTAACAAAAGCTTTCATGCACAGCCGGCCTTGATCTCTCCCAGGTTCCCAAACTGCGAACTTGGTACATTACACTTAAAAACAGTTTATTTGACTAAAATGACACAATGGATGCACAATCGGCCTGTCATAGCGCCACACTTTCATGCATGGAAACCTGCACATTTAGAGCGGTCAAATATTTCCTGTAGTTTCATGTGAGTTATTCTATAGTTTTTATGAGTTTTAATGTGTAAAATACATTTTAATTAACATTAATAATTGCATTTACAATATCATGGGGAATAATAAAAACAAGAACAACAATTAGTGATGCACCGAAATTTCGTCTGCCGTTTCTCTTATTGTCAATTACTATAACCATGTTGTGACTTGAAAAACATTAATTTGTGAAACCTGGAATAAGTGCTTTTGGTATTTGGCTTATGTCAGGCCCAAAGACACATGATACTAACTTCATTCCTCTCGGCCTCTTGCTTCTAAAGGGTGACCCCAGCTCTCTGGTGGATGAAGATGCCGTTTGCTGTATCTGTAATGACGGCGAGTGTCAGAACAGTAATGTCATCCTGTTCTGTGACATGTGTAACCTGGCTGTGCATCAGGAGTGTTACGGTGTTCCCTACATTCCAGAGGGCCAATGGCTGTGTCGGCGCTGCCTGCAGTCACCATCCAGAGCTGTGGACTGTGCGCTCTGCCCCAACAAAGGCGGTGCTTTTAAACAGACGGATGATGCCCGCTGGGCACATGTAGTGTGTGCCCTCTGGATCCCGGAGGTGAGCTTGCTTTAAGAATGTGTTCAATCAGTGACGAGAAAGAGTAAATGTTTATGGGTATGAGCTTGGATCTTTTCTTAGGCTGCGATGTCACTTGTGATCCGTTAAAGCAACAAACAATAAATACTTTTTTAAACTTTTGTCATGAAACTTTCTCATAATAGCTCAGTTTTATTAGGTTTGATAGCTATGCCCATTGCCCACAGTACAGCCAAATTTTGGACTGATGAGATTAAAAATAACTAACTTTGAAAGCAACATTTTTTCTTTGAAAAGAATTGCAAAGGTTAAAAAAAGAGTGAGATCAAAAGTAATGTAAAGACCACTCTCCATTTTGGAGCCCTCTCTTTCACATCCATTATCTAGCAACATGGGTAACCTTAAAGAGACATTAGGGATATAATTGTGCCGTAAAAATATTTCTCAATGTTAACCAATGCATTTTCTAATTTAAAAAAATGAAAGTTTATTTTCAGGTGTTACAGACCATTTAAAAGATGATCTGTTTTTTGCATTCTTGGACATGCACGCAAAGCAGTAGTGGAAATGGAACTAGGGGGACTTTAGTTGGGGACATTTTTTAAAACAAAGGTGCAAAATGGCACTTGATTTATGTGTGAAATGTGCGTAGTGTTCTGAAGAACAATAAATATACATGGGGTGAGTAAAAAAGAAAACATTTATATTTTTCAGATGAACCCCCCCCCCCCAAAAAAAACGTTAGGCCTATAGTTTGAATAATTCTTCCTTACGATTCCTTTTCTAAGCTGTGGTCATGGCAAATGAGAACAAACTTGACATGAACGCATTATTTTGTCATGTTTTGCCTCATAACCGGTTCGTTCTTTCTTTGCAGGTGTGTTTTGCTAATACGGTCTTCCTTGAGCCTATAGACAGCATTGAGCACATCCCCCCGGCCCGCTGGAAGCTTACCTGTTACATCTGTAAACAGCGTGGCTCCGGTGCATGCATCCAGTGTCACAAAGCTAACTGCTACACCGCCTTCCATGTCACCTGTGCTCAGCAGGCCGGCCTCTACATGAAAATGGAGCCAGTGCGGGAAACAGGTGCTAACGGGACTTCATTTAGTGTACGCAAGACTGCCTACTGCGACATCCACACCCCACCGGGATCTGCCCGTCCACTGGGAGGGGTGGGAGGCGCTAGTGTCGGCTCCTCACAGAGTGAGGGGGAAGCGGAGGATGAGGATGATATGGCAGGCGTTGATGAGGAAGGAAAGGGGTGCAGCTCAGAGCGGGCAAAGAGGGCGAAAGCTAAATCCCGGATAAAGATGAAAAGGGCAAGGAAGATACTGGCTGAGAGGAGAGCAGCCGCACCTGTAGTGTCCGTGCCATGCATACCACCGCACAAGTATGTAAACATTTTATACTGCATATGTGTTTATATATATATAGGGGTGTAACGGTACGTGTTTAAAATTCCAAAATGAAGTCATCATTCCTATGCCCTACTCCCTTTGAAGGGCAGAGCCCTCGGAGTTTAGACTTAGTGAACAAGGTATTTGCGTGTCATTATGTAGACGTTTGGAATGCACTCGGCAAAGGAAGTGACGTCATTTCCTCATTACCTTCAGCTGGCATGTTCCTGTGACAACGAAGCATTGTGTCCGTCAGCAGTCGCTGATTTAATGGCATAACTTAAGCATAAAACTGTTTTCAAATAAACATATATTTTATATTTTAAAATATGACAAACGTAATGAAGGCTTTAGGTTCGCTCGCACTCTCACTCTGCCCAACTAAACAAATCTGAGGCCAAATAACAAGCGAGCGGTAAAGAAGAGGTGAATGGACGCCATTGGACGGAGGGGAACAGCGTTAACGGGAAGAGGTGGATAACTGCGCCTGCAACTCACTTCAGTGATTCACTGTTGATGGAAATCGAATTTACGTTGAATCCTCACGTAAAACTCTTCACATATACTGGAGATTCAGTTTGAGAGAGGCGAGCGGGCATGGCTTCAGCGCTGACAGCGGACATGCTTCCTAGCGTTTGAGAGCAGAGACTATTGCTATTTTTTTTTTCACTTTATTTACTTTGCGGATTTTATCATTCAAATTTAGTTTATAACACATTTTTTAATGGTGTGATACACTCAGAACACATATTTAATATTGGTTTACCCTGACCTTTAATATATTATGGATATGGAAGACATTGTTTTATTCAATTGGTATTAAAAATATATGTTTAAACTTACATCAAGACACTGACTTAAAACATCACCACCAAATGTTCTTGTGTGAAGATGCCGTTTAGTAAATCAAGTGACTTCTGATTTAGGTTAAGTAAGATCACGAGTAATCTAACAGTGCAGAGGAAAAGTCAGTTCATGCAGAGACTCCACAGCTACTGGACACTGAAGAGACAGAGCCGCAACGGTGTTCCTCTCCTGCGACGTCTCCAGACGCACCTGCAGTCCCAGCGCAACACGGAGCCCCTCCCCACTATTACCGTCAGTGCATTAGCATCTTGATTTATTAGGAAAACTGTAAAGATTTTGTTTGTTGACATTAAATGTTTGTCCACAGAGGGATGGTGAAGAGAAACATTCTGTGTTGAAGGAGCAGTTGAAAGCGTGGCAGAGACTCCGTCACGACCTAGAGAGAGCCCGGCTGCTGGTGGAGCTCATCCGCAAAAGAGAGAAGCTCAAGAGAGAGACAGTAAGACTAAAACCACCTTCTGCTGTCCAACAGATCTCTATACAGTTATAATATTATTAATTATTATGCAAGTTGACATTCTTGCATGTACATTTCACTGATTCCGAACCAAACCCAGCCTAATAACAACTGGTACTTTTGTATATAATCATTTATAAGGGATATTTAATGGCTAACAAAGGCTGGAAGTGAAAAATGCTTTATATTCAGGTGTCCATAATTATTAAGCAGGTTTTCGTTTACAGGAGTTTATTGGGAATATAACACCTAGTCCTGCTAAGCGAATCTGATCATGTACACCTGAACATAAAGCATTTTTCACTTCCAGGCTTTGTTAACCATTATATGTAACTTATAAATGATTATATACAAAATAAATAGTAGATTGATGTAGTTTGGATTTGGTCAAATGTGCTCAGAATCAAATATGATCAGAATATCATCAGCTTGCATAATAATAATCATGCACCACTGTAGTAGTGGTGTACAAATGTTTTTTATTGGTGGATGCTGCTGTTGAGGAATGAGTGTGTAGGATTAGCATTATTTACTTAGTTAGCTGCGTGTAACTTGTCATCAAAGCAGATTTAAACAAATGAAATTCATTCATGGTACATAATGTTCCCAGCTGGAGTAAATGATGATTGGTTATGTTACTGTCTATCAGATGCTGGTTTTAAATCCAAGTGGGTTTTATTAAGCAACAAAGGGCTAATGCGCTGTTTGGCTGTCAAACATTTAGATTTTTCGGCCAATATATTGGTCTACTACTGCTCTACAAACAGTTTGGTCGGACGCTACTCAACAGTTATAGATTCTTTGCAAAGGTCTACCAGAAGATAAGTTTGGTCCACGTAACATTTAGGTTGTTGCCGCTGAAACCGTCTACAGTAGAAATAACCCCGCTGAGTGTTTGTTGTTGTATTATAATGACTTAAAACTGTTTTCGTGTTTTCTAGATAAAGATTCAGGAGATGGCGTTAGAGCTGCAGTTGACTCCTTTCCTGGTGTTGTTGCGTAGCACTCTGGAACAGCTGCAGGAGCGAGACGCCAATAATTTCTTTACCGAGCCTGTACCTTTAAGTGAGGTAAAACACGCACTCTCATCTGTTCTTTTAACTTGTCAGATGGTTTAATAACTGAATATATCATGCAACGGGAAAAAATGTGCGAACAGTAGAAATTGTTCTATCCACTTTTTTCTGGGGGGTGCTGCTTTAAAAACTGTTATTGGTAAAACTTTTCGCCGCAGATAGGTTTGCGTTGTCCAATGGCTTATTCTGACGTCAATTGTGTAAAATGCTGTTTCTGCAGGAAAATATAACTATATTACGAATAACACAGGAACAACATGTGCTGTTTGTGGCACTACACACACAGACCTAAAGTTAAGATGAACTGCTTCTGTGAGCAGCTGTACTGATTTAAAAAAACAAACCTTAAAATATGCACTGATAACGAATGTAAAAATAAGTAGAGAGTTTACATCAAGCAAAAATATGAATGCATTATGGGGGAATCGTGAGCAAATGTTACATCGTCACGATTTGCCAGGAAGGAGAATGCGAAAGCAGGCGGGGGTTACAAAATAGGGCTGTGACGGTGGCAGTTTTTTACCACCGCCGTGGTAATGGACAAATCAAGAGAAATATATATTATTTATATAATAAAATTAATTTATATAATAAATCTTATTTATATTATTATATTTGCGTGTAGCAACCACATGACGAGCAGAAGAGAAATATCTAACTTTTTTAAATACTTGAAATTGATGAAAAAAAAATGAGGATGAAACATCCATCAATGTGTAACGCGCAAATCCATAAATGAAACAGCACGCTACAGCATATAACCCATTTAAATAAACATCAGTAAATAATAAGGAAGTTAAATATTAAACAAAAAAAGCTCTTGTTGCAGTGACAACTTCAGTCAGTCGTGTATTAACCCTTACAGCCCTTAAAGGGGTGATCTTCTAGTTTTGCACCGATGTAATATAAATCATAGGGCTCCACATAATGTGTCTGTGAAGTCTCAGCTCAAAAAACACCACAGATCTTTTAATATACCATGCGCTACATGCCCACTTTTGCATGTGAGGAGAAACACGCGGTTTTGGTGTGTGTCTCTTTAAGTGCAAGTGAGATGCTAGTCTCCGCCCCTTTTTAGCAGAAAACGCAGGCAGGGCTGTGAGCCTGTGCTTCCAGCGACAAAACAATAAAGTAGGTTCACATAAAGCGAACGAGAAACAAGGTCTCGTCTTTGCACACCAAACATATTGTTTTCCATAAGCACACCTGTTTCCCCCGGGGCCTTTCGCGAAGCCCCTCCGGTCCCTGTCGGTCCGGTCACGACAGCTCTCGGGAGTCGCGTGTTTACAAACCATACACACAGCTTTCTGAAGTGAAGACACTCAAGACAAACGCATCGCTATTTCTCTAAGTCAAGTTAACGTTACACAGGACAATCCCGTCGCATGTTTACAAGCCACACACATTACTTTCTAATTGTGAACGGACAAACGTGTCACAGGGACATTTTATCTAGAAGTTTAAGTTGCCACAGGTCCCTGGGGTCTTACTTAAAAAATACCGGTACTTACAATGTCTTTATTTGCAGCTTTGCCTCGTTCAGTGTGGATGATTTCCATTGAAAACTAAATAAATCCATCGCTCTCTTGTCTCCCGTAAGGCTGGGAACATTGTTCTGTGTTGGTCTGTGCAGCCAACAACACAACAGTTCGTAAGCTTTTCTACTTTTGTCATGGTGTTGGAACTTCATACATGCGAAACAAAAATGGCGGCGGCGCAATGGGTGGACACGTTCAGAACAAGGGGCGGAAATATTCAAATAAGAACGGCTACTTACGTCATTAAGAGAGCGATTTCTGAAGCGCTCGTTTTCTCACAGGCTTGCAGAGATAGGCTCCCATTAAATAAGACGTTTTCTGAGATGGCAGATGCACAAGAGACCCGATTTTAGCATTTAAACATGGAAAACGTCTGTTTTTCACCCCTTTAACAATTCCATTTGAAACGGTGTAAACCTACCTTGGCTTCCCTATTCAAATTGCCATAAAATTATACTTTTTCCTACTCGTTGATGGGAAATTTACATGTTGACATTGTCCAGATTAAAATGTGTACAGCTGCACTAAATGCGCGTTCAGAAGATGTGCACAGGAGCTCAAATGAATAGATGTCTCTCCTGCGGCAAAACCTGCGCGCGCTCCGACACTAAGCAAGCGGGTCATAGCCAGTTTTGATTTGACGTATCTGTTCATTTCACAACAAGATCCATTGCAAGAATAACCTGGGTTTTGCCATGCAGGCCTGCGCTCGTACGCTCCAACTGAAACGTATGCCAATAATTTCTGTTAATGTAAAATCTTGCACCGGACAGCAAACACAAGGGAATTAAATAGGGGAGCTAACAAAGGATAATTTCAATAGGCAGGTGGAGGGGATGAATACTAGGGATGTGCGAGACTAATCGTATAGTCGTTTAAACGGTAAGCTCCTACTAGTCGACATTGAAAACAACATTCAAAATGTCATAATTTTAATTACTTTCACTTTAATGTTTCATTTAAAACCCTTTTAAATGACATACTTAAATAATATGTTTGATACAATAATTATGAATAGTCTTTAAAAGTGTATCAGGAGCCAAATGTTTTAATTTTAGGTCAGATCTAGCATGCGTTTCCTTTGTGCCAATGGCAGCACGCTCAGAAATGACCACTTGAAAGACGTGTTATGGGTGTGTTCTGAAGGAGGAAACGGGTAGGTTTTATGCAAACTATGTCATATCTGACATGTATGTGTAATAATAATTTCACTGGAGCCATGCGTAACCATACTGTATTGGGTTATTGACGCGAAGCGAAAAATGCGGACGGAAGCAGTAGATAATGATCTAAAGCTACATACAGTTATGTAAACAATTACTCAATATCAATATTTTAATATTTAAAATGCATGAAATACGGATTGACGTTATTTGATGGCAGAATGAGATGAATGAGACGCAATAAAACTGAGATGAGAATGTCTCCGCTTCTAGATTCACAGAACTTTGAAATGTCTTTAATTATAATGTTCATCACAAAAAAGTGCTTGAATAAACATGATCAGCGCTGTTATCTGTGTGCCCATGCGGAGTTTGCGCAGACGGAGTAATTGTTTAAAAACATTGAGCCGACTTTCATTCGAGCATTTCTTCTACAAGAACATGTAAAATAATATTAACATCATAATCACATGTGGACTCAAGTATTTAGCCTATGTTCTATAAATGAGATAATGTGGGCAGTACGTTTTATTAGCTTCTTTTTCATTCACTCTGCGCGAGATCAAATGCGTTCTGTAGCTTGTTCTGTACTTTTTGCTTTCTATTCGCTTTGTTTACACAAATTGCTTTACTTTATAAATAATTCAAACATGATATAATGTGGGCTATCTTGTTTGTTGATACAGGCTATAGGCCTACCCTAATTATAACTTGTAGGCTACTTAAATTGCGACATAATAAAAAAAAATGTTTTTTCCATTAAACATCATTTAAATAAACAAATAATGAAACATTCATTTTTTCATCAAATTTTAAGTTTCTTGATAGACACACTTTTACTAAAATTTTATTTAATTTGATTACTAAAATTGAATTGAACTTTTAGAGTTGAAAAAACCGGAGGAGGAGAAGATAAAATGGATTTTGTATAGGCTACATATTTTAAGCCCTAGCAAACAAATGCTCATCGCAAAACTGCTTGCAGCTGCTAAAACGATCCAGTCAGGGCGGATCAGCAAATGAAGAAATACGAATGATCATAAGTTAAGGAAAGTGGAACACATATGACTGTTTTAGCTACATTAAATATGGGATATGAACAGTTTGATTACTAGCCTGCATTCTTAAGTCTTTTTTAAATGTATTACGTAGGCCCGAAGCGACGTTTTTGGAGCGCCTTCTGAGCCATTCTTAGTTTTAGACTAGTCGACCTCACGATTACAAAACTTTTGTTTAAACGACTGTCAAAATAGTCGTAGCGCACATCCCTAGAAAAAACTGGACATGAAATGTGAATTTTAAATATTTTATTAGCTCATTTTTACATGAAGACCTTCCGCGAGGAAAAGCCGTTTACTTTCGGTTTTAAGGTAAGAAATGACGTTCAAATGTCACAAACAGGCCATTTGGTTTAATCATTTGTAAATTTAACTGGTTTAGTTCACAAAAGTGCAGTAGTTTTTGCATTTGGGGGGTGTTCGAGGTCGAATCACGAACCGCTCCAGGGTTCGGCTCAGATCAGATTTTTTGTTCGGCTGTTCACATTATTTTTAAATGTGGCAAATATCAGATTCCAGTGTGAACTGGTGATGGTTATAAACTGAATGCATGCGCCAAAAAAAAAAAACACATAACAGGCAGCACGCTTTCATACAGAATTAAGCAAGGGTCAAGTCAGCGGTGTGTTTGACTTTATGCGGTGCTGAGCGGATTCCCGGAGCAGTCCGCTCTCGGGCTGTGCGCATGCCGGTTTGCACGTCCCAGCATGGAGTAGAACACATCTATCTTTCTGCGTAACCACTGCTAAACCTCATCTTAGATTAACCACTGGTCCTCTCATCTTAGATTTTAAACTTCTCAAACTTGAAGTTTTTTGCTATGCGAACATTAAAAGAAAAACAAACAGCCACAACGGGTTCCTCCATCACTTTTGTCGTGTTATGGTACAAGTGTTGGACACGATGCACAATCTTCAAGGAACATGCAGATGTGGTGGAGGAAGGCAGGATAGATCCGTCCCACACAGACCACTATATGCATTACCAGCTGAGTGCTCCAGCTTCATTGCTATAAATCCCTTCACTGCTCTGTGTGTCTGTCTTTTCTTCCATTTTTTTAGGTCCCAGATTACCTGGATCACATTGAACGCCCGATGGACTTTCAGACAATGTGGAAGGGTTTAGAATCACATCATTATCTAAGCTTTGAAACTTTTGAGACGGACTTTCTTCTCATTGTCAACAACTGTCTGAAATACAATGCCAAAGACACAGTCTTCTACCGCGCTGCACTGCGATTGCGAGAAGGGGTGGTGCTGTTTTACGGCAAGCGCGCAGACAGGCAGAGAGAATTGGCTATGATTACGAGACAGGCCTGCATCTTCCCAGAGAGCCGAGCCCGGAGTCACCACGCGAGCGAGAGAGAGAGAGAGAGCGAGAGCGAGACAGAGAGAGGTTCAGAGAAAGAGAGAGATCAGCGTCAGCTGCTGAAGATGGTCAGTTGGTTTCTTCTCACTGGTTTTTTAAGTCTCGTCTATTTTTCAAAAATAGTGTACTTTGGTGATCCATCACTTTTTTAATCTTTAGAGCAACCTTATAGTACTCGACCATGAAAGCAGCTATTTTAATCGCATCAGAAAGATTTTGACCTTCCAAGCTATATATCTAACAATTAAACTATTTATTATTTTATTTTTACTGAATATAATTCAATATTGTCTATTTAATTACATAATTGTGGCATAATTTGTTCAATTCATAAAGTAGTTAATATAACATCTTTATTACTAATTTTAGGAATCAAAATCATAATATTCGGGCACACAGCCCTGTCCCTTATTGAAACTTTGTTTCCATTTTTTATCCCATTTGAATTCCACTTTTGTCCAACTTCCACATTATGCGAGTTGGTCAGCATTACTTTATTAATTATAAACCAACATTTATTCCTTAATTTTGTCAAATCTTTTGAGTTTTCATTTTTTATGCTTAAATGCAACAAAAAGTTGCATTTTGGTAACAGGGAAACCTCATATTAAATACAATTATTCATACCCTAGGTGAATACAGTTGAGCTCAAAAGTTTACACCCCCCTCGCAGAATCTGGAAAACGCTGAAAATTTGGGAAAAATAAGAAGAATTTCGAAAAAAAGTTGTATTTCTTAATTTAGTCCTGCCCTGAACAAGTTATTTAAAAAAAGAGATGTTTACATTTAGTTCACACCAAAGAATAATAACAGAATTTCTAAAAATAGCCCCGGTCAAAAGTTTACATCCCTCTAATTCTTAATACTGTATGACGTTACCTGACAGTCAATGACAGTTTAATGTTTCGTCATAGTTGTTTAAGGGTTTCTTGTTTGTCCTGAGAGAAATCATCCAGAATCTTTGCTTTCTCAGCATTTCTGTATATTTGACTCATGTCCAGCAGTAACTGTATGATGATGAGATTCATCTTTTTACATTTAAGGACAATCAAGAGACTCACACACAACTATTACAATAGATAGAAACATTCAGGGATGCTCATGAAGGCAACACGGTTCATTTAAAGTCAGGTGGGTGTTATCCTCTGAAAATGTTTTTTGTTGTAAATTGCTTACATTTAATTTCCTGAGAAATATATATGTATTTGTATAGCTTCTAACGTACACTACTAAATGAAAAAAATAAGATATGTAAACAAAACAATAACAATTCACAAATCTATTTTAATAAAACCAGAGCTGTTATCTTGGCAAAAAAGAAGGTTGCAAAAAGTATTCAATTGAAGGGTTTGATTAATTATGAACAATGTGTATTAGAGAAAAACGTTCATTTAAATGTCTTATTCTCTAATAAAAGGTTAGATTTTTTTTTAAATAAGATCAAAAGGCAGATTTAGTTTCACTGCCTTTTTAGGTCATATTTACCTAGGGGTATAAATCATTTTGAGCACAACTGTGTAAATAACATCTCGTTTTGTATGTAGTTTAAGCTCCTGAGGTTGAGAGTATTCTTTTTAAGCGTCAGGGAGTCTAAAGTCTTGTTTTGATACGCTGATTGTGTATGTTAGTGCCTCTGACGTTTTCTGTTCCTGTTCACAGATATTTTGCTGGAGAACCGACGGCGTTTGCCTCTGGAGGAGCAGCTGCAGATCCTGCTGGCACGTTATGATGAAGTCATGTCAGGGAAACACAGTATCGGCCAGTCCCGGCGAGCTAAAGCCTTGAAGAAGGAGATGACCGTTATTAAACGAAAGCTGGCTCATCAGCGTGAGGGCGGCTGTGGTTTGGGCAACCACGAGTCGGGCTTGTCGCTGGAACGCAGCTCAGTCCTTGCGCATCATGCGTCTGCGAGTGGCCGTCACGATGACGGAGAGAGCAGCAGCCATGAGATTGGTGGAAAAGGTCAGTAAACATCTTTAATGAACAGTTCAAAGACATTCTGTCATAATTACTCACACAATGTCATACCACATGTGTCTTTGATGTGTCATAGACATGCTGTCTATGATTGGTTGTAATGCTCAACACTGTGAGTAAAGCACAAAAACCGTGGAGGCACCGTCATCGTATTGTGTAACGGACACGTTTTATTCAACATGTTTCACGTTTCGTTCGTTCATGTTTCATTTTAATCGCAATAGTTGTAATACATTTAGTTGTATTATGCAGGAGCATTTTTATTCAAAATCCGCGTAGATTTCTGATCCTGGTCGCATATTAAACCTCTGATGTCTGAGGGGGTTTGGGGCCCTGTAGAAGTTTTGAAATACCTTGACATTTGTGTTATTTTAATTAAAGTCTCACATAACTGTATTCACCACAAAAAGTGCTACAATAAAATGCAAACAACGCTTGTGTTTTTGAGAAAATAAAGTTTTTATGTCACTGATATAAGGCCAGAAAACACATGCTAAACATGTGTGCTAAAAAGATGATAAACAGAAAGATGTAAATAATAGTTCGCAAATATTGTGCACGTTATTAATAAGCAATATGTATATAAATAAATATGAATGCTAACAATAAGGGCTGCCCCCGAATAGTCGACTAAACGTTAGTCGATGTGAAGGAGGCTTGGTCGAATACGTTTTCATTGGTCGGTTAGTCGCGGAAATAAAATAAAAAAACTCACGTGACGTCACGCAGTCAGTATGCGCGTTAAAACTTCACGGCTGGTCAGTGTATGACATCAAAAGAAACAACACGAGAT
This sequence comes from Triplophysa siluroides, assembly GCA_006030095.1. NCBI lineage: Eukaryota > Metazoa > Chordata > Actinopteri > Cypriniformes > Nemacheilidae > Triplophysa > Triplophysa siluroides. The sequence continues at coordinate 854,569 of VCII01000010.1, read as the reverse complement.
CAACGCGAACAGTGCATATGCTAATAAATATGAAGAGATGCCATTTGGTGCTGCGCGATGATGACAGCCTGACCACAAAAGCACAGAAGATACGACTCGCAGAAGAAATCGACAAGAGATGGGAATTGACGGGAAATCTCGCGAACAGTATTTATACACAAGCCGCAGTCTTAGACACACGTTTTAAGAGCTTGTCATTCCTTGACACTGACAAACGAGAAGATGCATTCTCCGCAGTGTCGGATCCGGCAGAAAGTTGATCTACAGAAGCTGCGCAATATAGGGGTCATGACAGCATTAGTACTACTACAGTCTACAGATGAGGGTGAGCCCGCACCATAAAAGAAAAATAAGGCCGAGATATCCATGCTGATGGCCATTTATGAGGAGGAGCATGCAGAAGACAAGAATGAAGTAAAGATGTACTTGGCAGACAAAACAAAGGTTGATTCGAGACCGTTGACATGGTGGCAAAAAAATGAAGAACGATATTCAAAAGCTCGCTAACGCAGCTAAGCGCCTGCACTGTGTCCCCTCCACATCCTCATCATCAGAACACAACTTTTCGAAGGCCGGCTTCATTGTGAATAAGTCAAGAAGCTCACTTCTTCCCAACAATGTGGACAAGCTGGTGTTTCTGACGCTAATATAAAAAAAGATTGGATGGAAAAATAGTGACGTTTGCTATCTGTTTTTTATTTTTATTTATTCGATTTTATATAATATAGAGGTTGTTTTTATTCTGTTGCGTAGACTGATTTCTATTCGTTGTTTCTGGTCAAGACTCATCCGTCGGCTTTATATGGCAGTTTGCGCTGATATTTTTCTTAAACGTTTCCATTTCATTTGTATTCGTTTTGTTTAAGTTATTTGCTCCACGTTTTGTTTAAAATATATTTTTTTCTAAACCATTAAAGCTAAGGACTTATAGGCTTTTTATTTGTTTGCGTTGTTTTGTACAATAACATATTTGTTTGTAGCCTGCCCTTTTTTTTCTAAGGTTTGGCGTTTGCTGCGTTTATTTGTTTTGGTTAATTTCCCTCTTCAATGTTTTCAGTTAAGTGTTTTTTTTTTATTTTTTTATTTTGTTTGCTTTGCAAAAAGTTGTTTATGACTTGTCCGAAGGCCTGTATTTTTCTATTATTATTTACTTTATTTGTACTTTTTACTACTTTTTTTTTTTTTTACTAATATTTAATAAAGACTTGCCCTTAAAAAAAAAAAAATTCATTTTCAGTTTATTTGATTCCAAAGGGTGTTTTATGTATATGGTTATTTTGTTGGCAAGTTCATTTGGCATGTAACTGATGTTATAGTTTGTATTTTTGTTAATACATTATTTAAATGTACAGGCAGTCTCCTTGGTGTTTTTCTAACACATGATAATTATAACTCATTTATGTGTCCGTTTAAGCGCTTAATTTATATTTAAACGCTTTATTATTATGATTTAGCATTTCTCTGTAATATTGAAGTGTTAAAAGAACATATTTTCTCAGCCGGTTAACTTTGACTATTATTTTCCATGTATATATACGCAAGTAATTATGTCATAAATGTGCGATTATTCGACTATTTGCTGAAATGAAGGACTACTAAGCGACTAGGAAAATCGGGGGCAGCCCTACTAACAATGCCCATGCATAACAAAATAAGACATTTTGTTCATTTGTTAAATAGTAACCGCAGTAAAATACTAAGGAAAGACAGAAACAATACTCACTAGTCAGAAAGAATGCGCTTCACTGAGATTGTTCATGTCTTTAGTTTCATGCATATTACATAATCAGACAATGTGTGTTAAAAGTAGACACTTCAAGCTTTCTTTAGACATATGTTTCTATGATAAGTATTCAGAGTTTCAGGAAGATGTTCACAGAGACGGCTGAAAGCTTACCATGTGTATTTTCTTTATTTGACAAAAGCACAACATTTAGTTGTTATTGTGAGTGCACACTTTCAAATGATGCCTCAACACAAATGATGGAGTATTTGAAGTTGTTTCTGCTGCTTTGAGGAAAACAAATCCAGTTTTCTGCACCTGTGCGTTTGTTGACCCCTGGGGGTTAAAGTGACAGTTCACTGAAATACGACAAAACAAGCCTAGTGACAAGACACGCAAGAACCATTCAACGTTCTAACTATGTTTGTACTTCTAGTCTCGCACTACAGGACTGAATCTGAATCGTTATGGTGCTCACACTACCTGACAAGATATCTGTTGTAGCAGTTCAAAGTTCACAAAGTACGAGACCTTTTGTAGTCCCGACCAAGCTTCACGTGAGCGAACGCAGAGGGAAGCCCCCTCTGTTCTCCGAAAACCCATTTCTGAAAAACATACTAAAATTGCAGCTGTGTGTCAAACAAACAGAAAACAATGCCGTAACATTTATTTCAGTGTAGATGCTGCCCGACCATGAAGCAAAATATATCCTGTGAACTAAATGTTATGAAAACGGTGATCTTTTTTTGGTGTTTTCTCTGTAGACCTTAGCGTGTCCTCTTCTGCGCTGGCCCCTGAGGTTGGACGTCGTACATCTGTCCTCTTCTCAAAGAAAAATCCCAAAGCCACAGGCCCTCCGAAGCGCCCAGGCCGACCCCCTAAGAACCGAGACATGATGCATGGACCAGGGGTGCTGAGCTCCAGTCCAATTGGCCCACCCCAGCTGCCTTCTCTCCCCCAATCACGCAAGAGACCCCACAGTCCACAGTCCAGCTCCAGCTCGGAGTCCGACAGCGAACACGATCACCTCATACTGGGTATGTGTTGAAATAAAGTCTCTTGGATAGGTAGCTGCATGAAAGGAACGGCTTACCCAAAAACATTTCTGTATGTTCAGTGCTTGTCGACACAATGAGCCTTTGATTTGGCAGAGTTTGCCATGATAGTGATGTCAGTTCTTTGAAAGTCGAAAAGATATTTACAAACAGCACTGTGTATTACACCGTTTACCAAATCATGTCTTAGAATAATGAGAGGTTTTGAGTCACCACATCCATTTCCACTGTTTTATTAGGACATTTTTTGATATGTAACCATTGTGGTAAAACCAACCTAAAATTTAGATTGAAGCAGATTTTATTCAGCACTTGCTTTTGTATGTGATATGCATCAGATGTGAATTAACTTCCACTAAATGAGTCCCCAAACATGTTTGAGAACTCAACAGAGCGTCATTACAAGTTATTAATAACACATCATTACAAGGAAAGTTCACCCACAAATGAACAATCTGAATTTCTTTATTTTTCTGCAAAACACAAAAGATGATTTTCAAGACCTTTGGTAACCAAACCACATTGGCCCCCTTGACCTTCATATGGACACACAACCACTGAGACATTCCTCAAAATATCATCCTTTGTGTTCCACAGTCATAGATATTCAGTCACTTATTTAGTTCTTATTTATATCTCTGTTTTACGACACTTACACAGGCCAATTTTGATCAGTTCACAAGTGCCTCGACCACCCTCCATACCATTCTTTGAGACATTTACATTAATACATTTCTTTGAATTTATTTTGTTCTTTATTTAAAGAGCTAAATGTTTATGGAAGTTTTGACATGGATTCGTCATGGAAACTCCCACAGTCCCCCAAATGAGTCTTTACCTTTCTATACATTTAAGGCTAAAAGAAACACCGGTGTCACGTTTTATATGTATATATATATTGCTAGATTTACACAATAGAACGTGTTGCTTGTTGATATATTCTATAATAAAGTGTTGTGGTGTTCCTGTCTCAGATCTGCACAGTAATGGTTTTGGTGGAAGCAGTCAGCCGGTGACTGAAAGTTTTCTGGTGTACAGAAATGAACGCAGTCTGCCGCGCTCCAGCTCCGACTCGGAGTCCACCAGCAGTAGCAGCAGCAGTGCCGCATCCGACAGGACCAGGTACACGCAAGCACATGCACTCGCTTTAACTGCCATGAAGATTCAGAATGTTGAGTGTGTTGCACACTGGGGTCCTGTTTACATGCGGCGTTTCAAACGATCATCGTTAAGAGCACAGGGCTAGCAACACCAAGGTCATGGGTTCGATCCCTGGGATTTCACATATTCAGAAACAAAATGTATAGTATAATGCAACATTAATCGCTTTGGTTTAATGTGTTTGCCTAATGCGAAAATGTAAATGTAAAAAACGATTTTGTATCGTTCGCAGAAACGAAACCCCAGAGTTTTCAAACTAAAAGTGAAAAGCGTTCCTATTATTAGCATGGCTTAAAGTTTTCTAGCACCGTGCCGGATCAACGGCGTGCGGTGTTTGGCTGCGGAAAAAACATTTTTAAAAAGGTGTTAATATTACGTTCAAGTTCATAAGTTTCCTACAAATGGTATGAGAGGAACTAACAATACTAGCCAATACTTGTTTCGGCAAATCATTAAAGCAGACCTCTGCTTCCACTCCTGCGCATCACACTCGCGCTCATGGGCAGGGATGCAAACTCATCGGGTTGAAACAAGGTGGCAATGATGCAAGACCCCCCCAACGCTATATGCAGTGCCATGCAAAAGTATTAATCCCCCTTCATTTTATTCACATCTTGTTATGTTGATGCCTTATCTTAAACTACTTTGAATGAAAAATAATGTACATTAATCTACACTCCATGCACAATAATGACAAAACAAAAAAACACGTTTGTGACAACTTTGCAAATGTAAAATAAGTACATTTCATAAGTATTTATACCCTTTTCTGGGACACTTGAAATTTTGCTCGGAAGCATTAGTTTTGCTTGCTGATGTTTCTACACTTGGAGTTAACCTGTGGCGAGTTCAATTGAGCAAGTATGATTTGGAGCGGCACATACCTCTCAATAAAAGGTGCAACAGCTGAAAATGCATACGTAAAGTAAAACCAAGACGTGAGGTCAAGAACTGCCAGTAGAGCTCGGAGACAGGATTGTATCAAGACACAGATCTGGGAAAGACTCCGGAAAAAGATCTGCTGTATTGAAGGTTCACAGAAGCATGTAGCCTCCATCTATCCTTAATGAAAGAGGTTTGGAACCACCAGATCTCTTACTCGAGCTGACCTCCTGTCCAGACTGAGCCATCGATGGAGGAGGGTCTAGGATTGAGCGTTGACCAAGAAGCTGATGACTCTGGTTGATCTCCATGATCATATGTGGAGATGGGAGAAACTTACAGAAGGACAAACATCACTGCAACACTCCACCAATCTGGGCTTTATGGCCGAGGGGCCAGACTCAAGCCGTTGCTCAGGGAAGACGCATGGAAACTTGAAAAATGCAATCTTTCAAACTGTCAGAAACAAGATTTTCTGGTCTGATGAATCTCAGTTTCATGTCTGGAGAAAACCAGGCACTGCTCGACACCTGTACAATACCATCTCAACAGTAAAGTGTGGTGATGTGGGGTGTTTTTCAGCTGCAGGGACTGGGGCATTTGTCAGAGTAGAAGAAAAGCTCAACGGCACGAAATACAGAGATAATGATGATGAAAACCTAGCCCAGAACATTCAGAACCTCAGACAGGGCAGAAGGTTCATGCTCCAGCATGACAATCATCCCAAGCACACAGCTAAAACAATGCAAGCGTGGCTGATGGACAACTCCGTCTGTGTCCTTGAGTGGCCCAGCTAGTGCTTGGGCTTGAACCCAACTGAACATCTCTGCAGAAACCTGAAAATGTCTACTGATGATCTCCATCCAGAGTTTGAGAGGATCTGAGGAGAAGAATGGCAGAAAATTGCCAAATGCAGACGATTTGAGTCTTTAAAGGTGCTTTAACCATCTTCTGAGTTAAGGGTATGAATACTTATGCAATGTACTTATTTTATTTGTTTTAATACATTTGCAAAGTTGTCACAAATCTGTTTTTTGTTTTGTCATTATTGTGCATGGAGTGTAGATTAATGTAAAAAATCATTATTTAAATTAGTTAAGGATAAGGCAGCAGTATAACAAAATGTGAATAAAAGGAAGGGGGATGAATACTTTTGCAAGGCACTGTATATATAGTCATAGTTTATATTTATAAATATAACTTGTACAATAATTATTACAATTTGCATTACATATTGTCCAGTGCACATCATCAGAATAGTCCATGGTCTGCTAAAAGTGTCTAGGACAGACAACCACATGAAGAGTTCATTTGCAAAACCAAATAACAGATTTCTATTCATTTTCATAAATCATGTTTTTATTTTGTTGTCGTGTTTTTACTGTGTTACTTATCTGTATTTTTGTTTTTATAACTTAATCAAAACAATCCAACTGTTTAAATGATTGAATGAGAACACAATTCTTTTAATATCAGTGAGTGTTTTTAAACCCGTCCTTTGTTGTTTAATTCAATTCAATTCAAGTTTATTTATATAGCGCTTTTCACAATGTGCATTGTTCCAAAGCAGCTTTACAGGAGCAAATAAGAGAAAACACAGAGGTAAAACACAGCACAGTGCATAGTGTTTATAGATCAAGCAAGATCATTCTAATAGATAATATCTAATAAATAAATAAATAGATAAATAGATGCAGTCTAATTTATCTATTTATTTAGTTAATGAACATTATAAACAGATGCTTTATTATAGTACTGCCCCTTTAAGAATTAGGATTCTAGTCTAATATGGGAATTTTCATGTCATTTTGTGTTTATATGTCCGTTTCCGAGTAAGAAGGCGTGAAAGAGAACTCAGTTTAGTATTTTGTGCTTTTACTTCCTGGGCGCGCGCATATTTCAAACAACCCGCGAGATCTGAAGACTTTTAGTGATTATTCTTCACGAAAGCTGCGTTGATACACATTTGACTTTTATTAATAGCGACTTGACGAATATGAATTGGATTTGACGTGATGTATAACGTTAACATTTTGTATGCTTTGCAGTATTGTAAGAGAGCTTTATACAGTAGTGTAGCGCTTAAGATTTAAGTTGCATTAGCTTCACAAGCAATCAATACAGGCAACACATTTCGTTATCTTTGCTGTTTTGTACATTAGCCGGGGAAATTCATGTATTCTGCAGGCGGCAAGACATATTTATTTCAGTTGCAAGATTAAGCGCTTCAGTCGTTTGCTCTGTCGGTCCTTCCGCTTCATCATAGCATGCGCCTCTTACACTCACGCATTAGGCTACGGGTACTGATAGATATGTGAATGGTTGAAGGAGGGGAGACGAAAACGAGTGACTGAATGCGCAATATAACATTTCTGCGTATTACATTTATTATACACAAACATTATTTATTGATCAGTTTGGCAGTCGCACCGGTGCGACCATTAAGAAAAACTTGTCGCACTGGCAGTTAAAATAGTCGCAAAATGCGACCATTTGGTCGCAGTCTAGAGCCCTGTCGTGCATTAAACACATGGTTTTGCTTTGGAACAAAGTTCCTTCAGCTTGTTTATCACTTGGATTGCAAGTAAATCGAAATCAGTGTCTCGGTCATTGGAAATAATTATTTTACATGAAAAACGTATGTGCAAATCAGGCATTACTACTGCAAATGTTGCACAGCTGCATTTTAAAAGAGAAAAATGCAAGCGTAATGCAGATATGTTCCTTTTTTGTAGTACCACTCCCTCTAAACAGGGACGTGGAAAGGCCTCATTTTCCCGCTCGGCATTTCCAGAGGACAGCAGCGAAGAGACGTCTGGGACCGAAAACGACTCGTACTCAATGGGCGGAGCGAGAGGAGTTTCCCACTGTGAGTGTAGTAGACACACCGTCACATGAGACCCCGCATGTAAGCTGGTCATAGACTCAGTGTGTGTTTGTGTGTGCATGCGCGCAGTGGTTCGAGGCCGGGGCCGCTCTGGATGCTGGATGAGTTCTGATGAATACAGCTCTCTGGATGCTCTTGATCTTGTGTGGGCCAAGTGCAGAGGATACCCCTCTTACCCCGCTCTGGTGAGTGCTACACTACTCGGGGTACTTCTATACGAAATTAGTTAGTCAATTGGTAGTTTTATGAAAACTGTCAATGTTTGTCCGGGTCATACATTACCCAAATAAAAAAATCATGTTTATATAGTGATGCGTTAAAATGAATTCAAAGCCATTCATCTCTTAGTCTCCTTTTAAGCCGTTTTGAGTCAAAGTGACATTTAGGATATCTGTTTGACCTGCAGAGGGCGGTGTCAATCAATGTGCAACTACCTAATCTGGTTGATGTTCCCTCCAGATCATTGATCCCAAGATGCCACGAGAAGGTGTGTTCCACAGGGGTGTCCCGATCCCAGTTCCACCTCTAGAGGTGCTAAAACTAGGAGAGCAGATGACCCAGGAGGCCCGAGAACATCTCTTTTTAGTGCTATTCTTTGACAACAAGAGAACCTGGTTAGTCGTGCACACATTTGTGTTTTCACTTCTTTGTTTTGTACTTATTCAATCTTGAAAACGCTAGATTTATTGTGGTATAATGCACAGAATATATATCTCTGGAAGGGAGAAGGATTTATGGGCTTTTTGAAATGCTTGCAATTATTTTTGTAGTTTAATGCTAGTGTTTGAAAGCCTTTATTTTACATATATATTATTTATTATTCAAATGTTTGTTTGTAGTAAACTGCCAGTTAGTGTAAATTTGTCCGTCACAAGCTTATAAAACAAAAAGTGAAACAATAATAAATACCTTTCCATAATATGTACAGTATGTGCACACAAGTGCTTTTTTATTTAAGCACACAGTAGTTAAAGACAAAAAGTAAAAGAAACATTGAGAACGATACTGTACGTCAGAAATGCCATTAGACTAAACCATGTAAAAAAACCTAATAAAGGTGCCATCTGTGAGTAAGGTTTTATTTACTTGACAAGACAATTTTTTCTTTGATATGCACATGACGAGTGTTACTCTTGGACTCCTTAATTATACGAATGTTTATTCCTAGATAAAAAGTTTTCATATTGACTTGACTGTTCTCAAACTCTCAAGGCTCATTTTATGAAAGCGTTTTGGAGCCGTCAGCATTTTTGAACATCCTGTACTTGCATACAAAGAGAAATAGGCCAGAGGAAACAAGCATGAAAATGCTTTTGACAGCTGAAATCGTGTGGATGAGAAAAGAGCGAAGGAAGACGAGACATACGTTTTGTCTAAATGTCTGCGTGTGTGTGTCTACAGGCAGTGGCTGCCGCGCTCCAAACTGGTTCCTCTTGGTGTGAATCAGGATCTAGACAAGGAGAAGATGTTGGAGGGGAGAAAGTCGAACATCAGGAAGTCCGTTCAGGTGGCGTACCACCGTGCAATGCAGCACCGTAACAAAGTCCAGGGTGACCCCAGCAGTGACACCAGTGACAGCGACTGAACACACACAAGTGAACCAGTTTCGTTTCCCAACAAAAAGAACTTTAGAAAGTATGCATTTATATTGAAATACACACTTTACTACTTTCTCTATTCTGGTGCTAAGCTGCCGGTAGTCTTTAGACAGGACGGTTGTTTTTACGTGTACACGATCAGTGCAGCTGTATGTGTTTTTCCAGTGCAGTCATGAATAAAGGACAAACATGTGGTCCATTTACCTCACACTACAGCCAGTATTCTGTATGTAAAGAACACATTTTTGATAGACCTCTGCTTATTGAAACTTTTAAAATGTCTAAAGCCACATCTTCACAATTTAGTACACCTAAACCATGTGTTCTGCTGACTGTGTTTGTGTGGTTTTGTGCAAGAGAGAAATCATGGAAGTGTTCATCAAGGATGTTAAAAAAGAAGCAGTGCATTTTGTGTAGAGGGCACACACGACGCTTGAGTGCGGTACTGTATTTATTTGTTCTTCCAAATGAGACGAGCTCTCATCCTCCTGTAATTGCAGCCACACACATTCTCAGCTCTTGAATTGGTGTATCCGTCTGTGTTCGTGGTGAACTCATACTCGGTTGTTTAATGAGAATGAATGAATACATTGAAGACAAACTGTTGTCTGCTCATGTGCCAGTTCTATCACTGTAGATCTTTTATATATAAATATCAAATATGTGCGATAGGCTTTAATAAAACATTTGAGTTTTGTACATCTGCTTCTTGACATATTTTTGCCTAATGAGGAATCTACAAGCATGTTTTTAGAGATGCTTATCTATGTTGCTTCACTAAATCGTCGAGTTAGCAGTAAGAGGTTTTCAAAGGTGAACAGAAACTTTATTAACCGATTCTGTGAAAACCGATTGGGAATATTTAAAGAAATGGGTATCAACATTGACAGCATTATTAAGAATTTCTAAAGATACTTTTTCAACCGATTTATATTCTACTGTGTACAAACTAACTTTAGTTAATGGAATAAAAAATAACTAAGATTTTTATTCATCTAAAAAGTTAGCAGCACATTACAAAAGTATAAATTGACTTCAAAAATGTAAAATGATCTCATTGTATACTAACACCTCCATGTTGCTTCTCGGTGGACTAAGATGGACTAAGATCGGCTTCTTTGCCGAAGGAGATGACATGCAGTATTTGTGAAACGCGCTCTGTAGAGCAGTTTGTCTGTTTTGGGATACTGTAGAAACACCCGAGGTGTATGTAGAAAGAAATAGCTCATTCTTCACTCTAAAGAATGCTTAGACAAACCCAACCGTTGGGTTACATTAACCCTAATGATGTTTATATTTAACGGAAGCCCTGAACCGCAACGTGGAAAAAAAAGCTTGTGTAAATGTTTTCTGTATTGGATCCTTCCCGAGTATGAAGACTCTATATCTCTCTGTGATTGTTTTTCGATCTCCTTGGACCTTTTTTCGCTGTTCAAAACATTTTTTGCTCTTCAAAACTTTTTTCGCTGTTGAAAACTTTTTTTTGCACTTAACTTTTGCTGATTTAAACTTTATTTGCTCTTCAAAAAATGTTTCGCTGTTCAATAAAAAAAAAATTATGATAAATAAAGACTTAGTATCAGTGTAGCTGTATGTGCGCTACCGCACAAGGAGAGTGTGCGTTATGTATGTATGTATGTTTGGATTGTTTGTTTTGTGTTTCAGTTTTCATTGGATTCACAGCCGGTCATTCTCCATCCAACATAACTAATATATACAGTATATAACTATTTATCACAGTGGGCGAGCACATGTTCTTCAGATCAGTCCATCGTCTCCTCCGCTGCGGTTTCGACTCCAGCTCTCAGGGGTCCCAAACTGCACCCTTGAAAACATATTTCTTCATCATCTTCTTCATTCCGATCCCCGAGGCACCCAATGCTTACCTGAAACCTTGAAGGATGGGATACAACTTGAACCTGCTGAGTGCAGTCCCAGTAAGATTGAGGTTGGAAAGGGTGGACGGCAGCTTCTGGTTGTTTAATGTATCCAAGGCATCAGAGAGATCGAGTAGAGCAAGGACTGACAAGGTGGAGTTGGCTCTTGCCTGTCGTAGGTTTCTTGACAACAGACAGGACTTCCTGTCTCTGTGGCGTGTCATTTTGGATCTTAATTTTCTAGTCTGTTCTTCTGTGTGAGAAAAGCAGAAATTATTTCATGATATTTTTACAGAGAAAGGTATGAGCGACTGGTTGGAATGTTCTAGTTTGGTTTGAACAAGAGACGGCTTCCCATAGACTAAAACTTACAGCTAGCGGAGGACAGGAAGGATTACTTCACTCTGTGGAAAAGAAAATGAAGGAAGAAGTAAGCACAGCTCTCAGATAAATGGTGACAAGAATTGGATCCCTTGTTCCCAGATGATGTTCTATATTAAACAATAATTGAAAAAGAGCTGCTTCTCCAGATCTTCAGCATCTGCCAAATGTGCTGAATTTTTAGGGAGCGCTGGAGGAAGTGAGAAACATTCTGAGCTCTAGATAGAAAATAAGTATGTATTTGTGGTACGAAAATCTTTATAGGAAATATAGCATTATAATTTTTTGACAGATTAGCCTCGCATACTGTACTACAACGACTACAGAGGAGCTGAGTGCCATGCTGACACCTTTATACTGGTTGCTTCCCATTTCCTGTACCTGCAGACCAGGTACAGTTTAAAGACATACAAACAAATAAAACATCAAGAGGAATAAAAAGGCTAATACCTGGTGTGCTGATGTTTAACCAGCTAAATGTATTTATGTATGGGAATTCAAGCTGGTCTATGCTGGCCTTTCCAGCAGAGTAGCTTCCTCTGTCTAGGATCACAAAGACAAAAACTGAACAAAGTTGAACATGAAATTTAGCCAGTTAGGCATAGCTTGGTTAAATTATTTAAATACACAAATTTAAACAAATGCTATAGACTTCCTTAACAATAAATAAAAATGCTAAAACAAAACCAACTAAAAAGTTCTAATAAAACGGTTGTTGCAGTATTTCTACTCTGCTTGAACACGTGTAATAATTATCAAAGACAAATACTTATATAATAAATGACAAGATTAAGTAAAGTCTAACAATTTGACCTGTATTAAACTGTAAGCATTGCAGTGTCACCTGAATTTAAAGTGACTTTATTGTTACTTGTACTGCCCCCTTATACTGTAAAGAATTTTATTTTTAATGTCGATAATCTCCTTATCTCATCGCTATATTCACAACACAGACTTTTCTTGCTACTACTGTTATTCATTTGTATTTTTTCTTACTGGTTTTACCTTGCTGTATATACAATATTATTTAACTTATTTTTATTGTATAAGTTAATTGTTTCCTTTCTACTGGGGTGATTCATGCACAAAAACCTGCCTGCCTCTTCCAAGATCGATCAAGCTCCACAAACCTGTGAATGTTAATGGCACATCCGCCAATGTCCAAAGCCATGTTGAAATCCCTCAGGAATACCAGTCTCATCGGTCATGGGACTGTGCCATCGAGCTGCAGCCTGGTGCCTCACTCCCAAAGGATGTGTCTATCCATTGTCCATCCTGGAACAGAAGTCCAAAAAGGAGTACATCGCGGAGGCTCTTCAACAGCAACTCATCCGTCCCTCTACTGCCCTCGCTGGCACAAGCTTCTTTTTGTGAGATGACCGTGTCCTGAACTCACATTATGTCAAGTTCCGTTACCCCCATCCTCTGGTCCCGGTCGCTTTGGAGCAACTGCGAGGTGCATCTCTGTTCACCAAAATCGACTTACGAAGTGCTTACAGCCTGATCCACATAGAGCGATGAATGGAAGACTGCATTTCCCATTGAACAAATCAGCACATTATGAGTACCAGGTGATGCCCTTCGGATTGGTAAATGCACCAGCCATGGGTTCTTCAGCGGCTTCGACAACATTGACTATATAACACTATATTTAATCTCCAGAAGGTCTATTTCCTGGGCTAAATTATTGAGTGTAAGGGAGTGCAGATGGACCAGAGGAAGGTGGAAGCTGTTAAAACATGGCCACAACCCGCTTCAGTGAAAGAGTTACAACAGTACAACACTCTCTCGGGAGGAAATCGTAAGCACCATTCCGTGGGCAGCGGAAAATCAGATTGAACCCGCTCCACCTGGAGGTCTTGAAGGGATATGATATGTTTCATCAGATCTGCACATTCCTCTCATGGACTCAACTCACACTGTTCCCTCTCGCAAACCCTCTCGCTCCTCACAAAAAGTCTTCTGTCTTCTGTCCCATGGCTAACTTCTACCACAACCCATTCCATTCATGGCCAACGCAAGTACAGCTTTCCTGTAGCTCAGTGGTTAGAGCATGGCCCTAGCAATGCCAAGGTCATGGGTTCGATCCCAGGGATTGCACTTACTCAATTACAAATGTATAGTATAATGCAATGTAAGTCGCTTTGGATAAAAGTGTCTGCCAAACGTGTAAATATAAATCCAAGAAGATCTGTGACTCCCCAATAGCATCCAGATGAGAAGGTCTGGCCCTCCACCAGGGACATCCATCTAAGAGAGCCCCTCAGGCCCTGGTTCAAACTCTTTAAATACTTACCCACGCCATTCACCCATTGTCAGGTCTTGTTGTTTGTACCACAAGTTCTTGGTTCTGTATAGTGTTTTATTTACCTGTTAGATTACTTACCTGTTGGGTTTCAATTTGCTTTTCCCAATAAACACATGCTTGACCAAAATCTCTGTTTTGACGTCCGGTTCTTGCGACGCAGATCTGGACCAGTGAATCTGGGTCATGAAAACATCATAAATAAATAAAAACTGTCACATTTTTACCATCTTAAAAGTAGTCATCACAGAATGAATAAAAATGCACACTTGGTATTTTCTCAACCAAACAGAATTGAGGTTTTTCATTATTTGGTCAAATGATTTTGGTTATTTATGCACAACTTTACTGGAGAGAATAAAGGATTGGGTCAATTTGAACATTTCGGTTACAAAACTATACTTATGGGAAAACTATATAGGCCTATAGTGGTTACAGCAGTATTTTTCACACTGTAGTTGTGGTGAGATAATCATTCCTGGTGCATTGTCGGTTTGTTATCTGTCTTTCATATAGTACAGTGTCTATGTACAATGTCAATACTGCAAGCTCCTGTGTGTGTGTGAACTTGATGCACCTGTTACCTCAGAAAGATTGAGAGATACACTGCAGAAACCATTGCGCTTGCAGCGTAGGTCTTTTCCTGTGGTAGACTTTGATGTTTTAATGTGTATATCTTCAGAGCTGCTGATTGTGTGTTTTTGATACGGTCTCAGAAGAATGGAACTAATTGCACATTTATGACCACAATCACAAGCACGGAATGAGGAAAGCTAACTGAGCAATAAAACTGCCTTAAACTCCCCCCGTGGTAATTTTTTTTTTTTTAATGTTGCTTATATGTCTTACGGTGTTTTATATGCTTTAAGACAAATCATGTGCAAAATAATAGTTTAAAACCATTACTGAGTATTTTCCCCATAAAACTGCAGTTCACCAAAGACAATTTAAAAAATAAGGTTTAACATCTCCCCTGTTTTCAATGTCATAAACCAATCACGTAAACTCATTTGACATGTGGATTAGTTTGAGCCATAGATACGTAAGGATGGCGCATAGACTCTGATGGCACTAGATGACACTGAAACAATTGCTAGATGCATTCGCATTTATAATAGGTCCGTCTGAGTAGCCCAAGTGTCCGTTCCGTTCCGGCCCGGCCCCATTCTTTAGAAAATTCCCTGAGTGCCAGATGATCAGTCCGCCCCTGAGTGGAGGCATAGGCTAATTTGCATATTCATTAATGTTTTTCATTAAATAGAAAAAACGCTGACATCACAGTATTTCATAATTTATCAAGTACAAAGTTGACAAGCACTTTTCAATACTTTTATTGGTTAGATATTTGCAGAACCAAGTGACCAATATAAAGGGTGACTAATAACAATGATTTATGGCTGAAAATCTAAATCACAAAATATGGAGATACAAGGTTTCAGCAGGACAGCAGAGATGCACTCAATGTGGTAAGGGTGTAGAGTTCGATTCAAGGCATTTTAAGGCATGAAGACATTTCTATCACAGAAAACTCTTACATATGCTCTTTTGGTGCTCAAAGAAGAGTTTTAAGTGATAACATTATTGGAGGCAGTGGCACTTTAAATCATTCACGCGTTCTGCCTCCTCTTCCTTTCAGGAGCGCATTAGGTATAAGAATTAAATTGACATTTTTGTATTAGTATAAGTAGTAACTATAGTTGCTTTGGTCCTCACGTCACTCTTTGGTTAGAACACTCAGCTAAGGCAAGAAAGCCACAAACACAAGTTTCATGCAAAAGTTCTTCAAAGCTTTAATAAAGACACAAAAACTATTGCCGCATCCTTCTAAAAGCATTCATATGTGTTGTTTTTTCTGTCATAAGACGGAGGAACATCAGAACATTAATAAAGATAAGATGCTCAAGTTTAACCATGATTTTGCCAATAGAAATCAATGCACCAAAAAACATGGTTACTACATTTTTACCATACAAACGATGGTTCATTTTCATAAGGGAAAGCTGTGTGGACTATTTTATTTGTATTTGTGTGTGAATTTCCGTAAGGGTTAACTTAAGTTAATTCTCATAGTTTTAAAATGTAAAAATGTTTTACAGACAAATAGTGACAGGCATTGATCGCGTTTTAATCTTGCCCTTTGAAGTTTTTCCTCTTGTCAGTCGTGTTCAGGAATCTGTCAGTCCCGGAAACACGCTGAGAGGCCGAGCTGCGAGCTCGTGCGTCATTGCACCGGTTCCGCCCCCAGCTCGCCTTACCGAGCGCAGAGCAGCTGGAGTGACGTTTAGTTCACTTCTACAAGCGTCTGTTTCGCTTTCCACTGTACAATGTATCGCTAAACGTGGCTTTGTGTTTATTCTGCGGACATGTATAGATTGGCATGTATCGTTTGCGTAGTGTTTGTGGTGTTTGATTTGTCGTTATGCATAAAGATCACCCGATGGGATATTCTCAAAGCCAGAAAGGTAAGCGGGATTTTTCCATATTTCCTGTGTGTGTCGTAACTTTTGGGGTCGTAGGTCTATTCGGTTAAAAAATGGTTATATTCGATCTTTCAGAATCTGTTTAAAGTGCTAGATAACAATGTGGTAAAGCTGGATGTGTTCTCAGGTCAATTTCACACCCTGAACACATGGGAATGAATCATGAGCAATGATTGTTGTTCTTACCAAACTGTACATTTATTTCAACTTTATTACGCCGTTTTGTTTTTCAACAACAGATGTTTTAAGTGCCTTAAATTGCTTTCATTTATTGCACCAATACATATGGAATATTTTATACTTGACTTAAACTCAACATAAACCTGAAATATACCTATATATATTTAATTCATATATAGCCTAATGTATTTGTATACATCGATATCTTATTGTTGTCCTTCTTATCTATATCTATAGTATATCCAGTACCTGTATCTTATCATGTTTATTTACTAATTAAAAATAAATAAATGAGTCAAGAGAAAGCTGCTTGCATATGTCGAGCTACAAGATAAAGTCACTTATGTCCTCACTACAGTGGAATGAATCAAATAAAGAGACGTGTAGGAAGAAAAGAGTAACTGACAGGAAAATGAAGGGGGAGGTTTTTGTTTATTTAAAATTTCCCCTCATTTTTCTTTAATGCTTTGCAGTGGATCTTTACACGTTTGACAAATTTCCTGTTTTTGGTGTTTTCAAGCATAAAATCAAGAGAACATTTTTTGTTACCAACCACATCCCATCCCATCCCACAACACATAAACATCTGCATCTTAACCCTCAGATTAGTATTTGAATATGTTTTACAGACCTTTTAAGAGGTGTTCTGTGACCTTGCCGTTTGCTCCAACAGCAGTTTTAGGTTGATTATTTCCTATGTTGATTTTCAGTGTATGAACTGGCTTTATTTAGCAGAGTCAGTTGTTTTTCCTTAAGCTGTTTTATATAATAATCTACAGCCCGCCGGTTGTTATCGGAGATTAAACCTGACAGGGTATCACACTGAAGGGTTTTATGTTGTGATTACTGACGGACTGTACATGTACATTACTCGACTACTTACCTCATGAGTAAATTATTGGATGTGTAATATTGATTTGCAATATTATTAGCTCATTTGTAAGAAATGCCGACCTTCCACAAGTTAAACATGTTTCCTTTTTGTTTTTAAGGCCAGACATAGTTAAAATTATTTGGTTTTCTTATCATTTATAAATACATCATTATATGTTATTAAATATAGAACATTTTATATTACATTTTTACAATGGACTAGTATTAGAGAAGACATTCAGTTTATTTGTAGTGTCTTCAAAAATGTATTGACAAAAAGTGATGTCCAACTTTCAAAAATAATATTTTCCCTTAACATTCAAATATATTATTTGTATATATTATATATTATTGTCTACTTGACATAGACGTAATCTGCCTGTTGTGGTAATAAAACGTAATGGATTCAAAGTTTTGTGTTGGTATTAGTAATTTGAGATTTTTATTTAATATTCTTTGGGTGGACATGCAGTACAACTTATCGAACTTGTCCTTATTTGCCTCCCTAAGAAAAAAGAAATGACTCTTATGGACAGGTTCTTTTTAGCCTATTAAAACCGCACTACTGTATCGGCGATCACGAATAAATGACTCTTACCAGCTGATGCTTTTAAAGAATCGAAACTGCTGTCCAGATATATGCAGCTAGAGGGTATGCACTTTACTGCGGTTCCGCCCACTGAGTGGCAAAATGACTGTGCGGCCGCATTACTGTACAGCGTGAAATCCGGGAAAACAAGGGGAAAAGTTGTTGTGCTATTGACTTTGCAAGAATTCAGACATCATTTTACAGACTGCCACAAACCACTGAAAGGAGAAGTAAGAACGCTGCACTTAACTGGAATCCAGGCACCGACCAAAACAATACAAGTGATCTAACTGTTTATGGTAAAAGGGATCTATAAGCGGCTTCCTCACGTTCAATATGTTTCATTTCCATCATCTGACATCAGTCCCTCGACTCACCATTTGTGTCACCAAACTGATCTGTCTCCAAAGAGTCTGTACGCATGAATCAGAGTTTGTGTGCAGGTGCAAATTTCTTTTGCGTAGAAAGTGGTGTACGCCTCTTTCAGGGCTGATTTTGTGCGTGCAACGGTTATAAATGAGGCCCCAGGTGTTGAGGGGTAGTTTTTGTAGGAAGTTTAAAATTGGCACAAGGCGTGGGGGCTTCCGGTGGCCACAAATTCTTTGTGGTGG
Organism: Triplophysa siluroides; assembly: GCA_006030095.1. NCBI lineage: Eukaryota > Metazoa > Chordata > Actinopteri > Cypriniformes > Nemacheilidae > Triplophysa > Triplophysa siluroides. Next base: position 835,967 of record VCII01000010.1, on the reverse strand, counting down.
CTCTTGAGGAGAGGGGTATGGGGGGGTAGAACCCCCTTACTGAAGTCCTGGATGAAGTGAGCGTTAAAGTTGGCAAACCAATAATGTTATACACGGCAGCCTCCACCTGCACCCGCGTGTGTTTAACGTTAAACTTCGGAACTCTACACACATGTAGCTCTGCGTAGCCTTACGTGCACCTCTCCAAAACACGTAAAAATCAATGCGGACCCTACGCTGACCGCAAGCGATGTGACTGGTCTGTTTGAATCCCTCCCTAAGGTCAAAAACTCTGCAATAGCGTTATGTTCACTCAAACGCATTTCTGAATCAATTATCAAAGTCAATTATTTGTTCTTCTGTATTTGACATCTCAAGCTGCAGCAAAAGTGACTGTTTACTTGCTGCTATCACTGCTAATGCTTCTCAGACAGCGTACACCAGTGCCGTTGAGAGAGAGAGTCACGCCAACTCCGTTGACTCCTATGGAACAGTTTTTTCACAGCAATAGCGGTTCATGGAGGCTGTCAATAGTTCCCGGAAGTTACTAGTTACGCATGGAGCTGAGACTAAACATGCCAACTGAGGTAAACGTTTTATTCATTAAATGAATAAAACAATTAAAGAAATAAAGCATTTAAAGAGAAACTTCCTGGAACTATCTGAAGGCTCCATGAATCACCAGCGTTTTGGACTTCCATTGGCAGAACTCTCTCTCTCAATGGCTCTGGCGTACACAACGAGCTGCTTCTTCTTCAGCCCTTGTCTTGAATACACAAGCAACACGTGCGTGGATACTGACGCCTAGTGTCATGACTGAAGTAAAAATGAAAACCATAGTGGCTACGACGTAGGTCTTACGCACGACGATAACTTACCCTTAACAATTTGTGTTGTTGTAACCAGAGTGTAGACATCATTTTTGTAGTGGCCTTGACATGTTGTTCCTTGGTTTGGGGAGTATTGGTTTAGAATGTATTTTTAAGAAATGACCTGTTTCTTAGAATTAAAAAGAAAACTGTAACAATTGCCAGAAGACCAACCAACTGGCGCATGGACTTGTGTCAGGCCTCATTGCCAACTCGCATCAGTGCTTACTCGACTATTTAGTTGGATGCAGGGGAACCAGTATTTAATATTTAACCAGCAAAACTACCTGGCCAAGGATTTTATTAGCCTTGTTGACTCTTTTGATTTTACTCAAGTGGTGAATGGTGCCACGCACAAACAAGGGCATACCTTAGATCTTGTATTGTCGCACGGTATTTCAATATGTGAACTTGAAACCTGTGAGTTAAGTTTTTCTCATCATATGCCTGTTATATTTACTTGCCTGCTTCCAAATGAGTAGTCTCAAAGACTAGGAGTTTGTGGCAGAAGACTCGTTTTCTCAGCTCTTCATCTAGTGATGATGTTGTCTTAAGTACAATCTAAATTCCCCCTTAAATATCTCAAATGTATGCTTTTCAATTCAATCTGCAATGATATATTGAACTCTGTGGCCCCATTGAGAGAAAAACGTCAAAAATCTAAACCTGAATCCTGGTTAAATAGCACCAGTCAAGATCTTAGACGTCGCAGAGCTGAACGGAAGTGGAAAAAAGATAAATTACAAGTGTCCTTTGAAATGCTACAAGAGTCATTATTTGGGTATCAAAAATCTTTTTAAAGCTGCAAAATGTAAATATTTGTCAGATATTATAGCAAAAAACCCAAATTCTTTTTACTATTTTAGATTCTGTTATAAATCCAACTAGTACTGTTTATTTTAATACATCACCTGCAGTATGTGACAACTTTCTTAAGTTTTTTACAGAAAACATAGTTGATATAAGACAGCACATTATACCTCCACATTGTGATTGGTCTGACCCCCGTCTTTGGACTTCTACTCTTAATGAATTCCAGACCATCTCTTTAAACTCATTTCAAGATATTATTAAGCAGCTTAAACCCACTACATGTGCGCAAGACATTATTCCCACTAGGTTCTTGCTTCAGGTCTTTGATGCTGTCGGGCCTAGTATTTTGGCTATAATAAACAAGTATCTTATAACAGCGACTATCCCAAAATACATGCAATTGATAAAACCTTACTTAAAAAATGTAATCTTGACCCTACCATTCTATCAAATTATAGACCCATTTGAAATGTATCTTTTCTGTCAAAAGCCTTAGAAAAGGCTGATTTTGTACAACTGCAGAGTTTTCTAGAGTGAAATAGTATTTTTGAAAAATTTCATTACGGGTTTAGGAAATCTCATAGCACTGAGACTGCAAGTTTAAAAGTGTTGAATGATATTTTATTATCTGTAGATTCTGGGGAATCTGTGATGCTCTTACTATTAGACTTAAGTGCAGCGTTCAATACTATAGATCATAGAATCCTTTTATCACCCCTTGAAAAATGTGTGGGCATTACAGGCTATGCTCTTGACTGGTTTAAATCTTATCTTGAAGACAGAATGTTTTCTGTTTGTCTTGATGGTTTTTCTTCATCTAGCTCTATTTTGCCTTTTGGAGTTCCCCAGGGTTCCATCTTGGCCCCTGCTCTGTTCTCATTATATATGCTTCCTCTAGGGCCCATTCTTGCCAAACATGGGGTGTCATTTAATTTTTATGCTGATGACACTCAAATCTACCTGCCCTTGAGGAAAAACGATAAGAGAGGCTTGGATTCACTGAATGCGTGTTTCTCTGATATTAAGTCTTGGTTCTCTTCAAACTTTTTAAATCTTAATGATGGCAAAACAGAGGTCATTGTGTTTGGGTCTACAGGAGAACCCAGTTATGACATGGGAGACCTGGACTCCTACAGAAAGCTTTCTGTGAAAAATGTGGGCGTTATTTTCAATTCTGCACTTTCATTAATAATCGTGGAAAAACGTATCTATATGCAACGTAGTAAACCAATTCACACTCGCACCATGTCTGCACGCGCTTATGTTTGCTTTCTGCAGTGCCCAGCTGCGCACTGCCTATTTGCGAGGTATAGACATGACAAGCGGCGCTGCTTCTCGTCCCGTGCACACTGTTGTTTTAACTTTTGAAGTCGTAATGAGCTCTATGAAGAAAGCATTAAAAGTGGTTTTGTTCGTGGTGTGTGCGGCACACATTAATGGGCTATCTCAATCATTGTGAATGTTGTATGAAGTTTTCAAAGAAAAGTACTGGTAATACTGGAAATACACAGGTCATACATATAATTCTGTGGATAAATGATCATAAAATGTTATTAATTAGGGCACAGGCCCATAGAGAATGTGAAGCTGACGACGTCATGCCCTATGTTGCATGTTGCGCCGCCATCTTGGGAGGGTCATACTCCTCTGCTATTATTGTTTTAATATGTACCGTTACTTGTTTTGTTTGATATATGGAGAAATCGAAAGTGAAAGAACCACGGGCTGAACGACTCTGCGTAATGCTATTGCAGTTTTTTAACACAGCAAGACCGACCTACCATAGTTATATTTCCTAATCAAACAAGAAAAACTAAACACTGCATTGGACGCACTAGCAGCTTAATAATATAAAATAATAATACCTAAACAGTGCTGTATTGCTTCATGTATTAAAAAGGATAAGCAATTGCATGCTAATATCAACCTGTTTTGAAAGTTGTTTTTGTATCACACTTTCTATATGGAGTCAAGTGCCACTTTCAGAATTGTCACACCCATAAACATAATCTTCCTCACATGAAAATTAAACTATTTTATTAAGAGCCATCCCTTCTCCATTTGTTGGGTATTATTGTCTTATTGACAGAAATCCTAATTTTTTAATCTCTCATAAACATGTGTCCTTTATTTTTCACATCAATTCTGCAGAAAAAAACAAGAACAAGTTTTTGTCTTACACCTGCTTTGTCTCTTTCAGCATATGATTCATCTTTTGTTTCTTAAAAGGAACCGAATCCTTTGTTTTCCTTTCTCCTATCTATGTTCATTGCGTCTTAGCTTTTTAATAATAATGTTATCACTTACACTTTTTTATATTATGAGCCTATCACCTTCACTGATTTGCTGAAAGACACAGTTTACTGCAAACGCGTTTATTCCTTCAGTAATGGTTTACTTGTTGGCTACTCCTTGGTAAAGTCTTCCCCCACACGATTCAGGCAAATGGAAAGAAAAAACTGGCCATTCAAGTTTCTTTGATTGCCCTGCAAACACTCTACACCTTTGCCGGGCGTAAACGATGTTGTAAGATGTGATCGCTCAAATAGCATATTTTAAAATGGACATCAGTGGTGTAGGAAAATTCTCTGTAAATGTTAGCTTAGCCTATACTGTTTTTAAACAGCTGAGCCGAGTTCCCAAGCCAAATTCATCTTACTTTATGTTGTTTAATCACAAAGAATATGTCTTTTTTTTAATGGTTAACATAAAAATACATTAAATCTGTGATTAAAGCTGTATTAGTTGTAATTACTAAGCCGAGTGTGAAGCGGCTGGGATGAGAATCAGCACCTCCAAATCTGAGGCCATGGTTCTCAGTCGGAAAAGGGTGGCTTGCTCACTTCAGGTAGGTGGAGAGTTCCTTCCTCAAGTGGAGGAGTTCAAGTATCTGGGGGTCTTGTTCACGAGTGAGGGAAGGATGGAACGGGAGATTGATAGACGGATCGGTGCAGCTTCTGCAGTAATGCGGTCGCTGTACCGGTCTGTCGTGGTGAAGAAGGAGCTGAGCCGCAAGGCGAAGCTCTCCATTTACCGGTCAATCTACGTTCCTACTCTCACCTATGGTCATGAGCCTGTGGGTCATGACCGAAAGGACAAGATCCCGGATACAGGCGGCCGAAATGAGCTTTCTCCGCAGGGTGGCTGGGCGATCGCTTAGAGATAGGGTGAGAAGCTCGGTCACTCGGGAGGAGCTCAGAGTAGATCCGCTGCTCCTCCACATTGAGAGGGGCCAGCTGAGGTGGCTCGGGCATCTTTTCCGGATGCCCCCTGGACGTCTTCCCGGGAAGGTGTTCCGGGCATGTCCCACCGGGAGGAGACCCCGGGGAAGACCTAGGACACGCTGGAGGGACTATGTCTCCCGGCTGGCCTGGGAACGCCTCGGTGTCCCCCCGGAAGAGCTGGAGGAAGTGTCTAGGGAGAGGGAAGTCTGGGCGTCCCTGCTTAGACTGCTGCCCCCGCGACCCGGCCCCGGATAAGCGGAAGAGAAGATGGATGGATGGATGGATGGATGGATGGATAGTTGTAATTACTTCAAATAGTGGAAACTGGTTGCCCTAAACAATTTAAGTTATGTCTACTGATAGCTTTTAAGTACATTTAACTTAAAAGTACCAACCCTTTATACCTTTATTTTAAGTACAATGCACTAAATTTCAAGTTGATTTAACTTGAATTAATTTGTAATATATCCATGTATGAGGCTATAATGTTGAAATAGTTGTGCTCTTTTCACCAAGTACTTAAACGTACAAAACAAATGTTCTAGTGACTTGCAGCAAAAGACAACATAAACAAGACTGTATCTATGTTTCTAGATAAAACAGCATGACATTAATTTGGCTGTTGTAAATACCTAATTAACTTTGATCTTACTTATATTTTCAATCGATAGCAGTGTCAAAGAAATACATTCTATAGATCTAGCTGTATTAAAATTAAACTGCATGTTTCTATTCATTGTAAAGTAATATAATTAAACAGACATACAGATTATATAAGAGTAATAAAGACTGATACTGCTTGTTGAGTTTCATATTCTTTTTTCTCTTCATGTTGATTATAAAAAAAAGAACAGATAAATAAATATAAAAAAATAAATGTTGTTTACATGGGGTTTCTTATGCAGCTTATAGATAAAATACGAATAGAATAATATACTTATAATATTGCTATCCAAAGGGGTAGGGACAAGGGGGAACAGTCTTAATTCCTGGGGGTGCTCGAGAGCGTGGAGTCCCAAAGGACTTTGTAGGGGAAGTCTTGGGGGAACTGCCGACTGGAATGTCTGCATGACAAGTCTGGGCGCCGGCTGGAAGGCCGGCCGCACAATGCTGGGGAAGACCGGCTGAGTCAGCAGCTGGAAGGTTGGCTGAGTCACCGGCTGGAGTGGCGGCTGAGTCACCGGCTGAATCACCGGGCTGGATGCTGGGTGCTGCACCGGCTAGGATGACGCTCCTCCACGACGCTTCTCCCTCCTCCTCTGGTCAATCGGCCCGTGGCCGACTTAGCCGGGCCCGTGGAGGACAGAGGGAGTTCTGGGTCAGAGGAGTCCACAGACGTCGTGCCCGAGTCTCTCCTCCCCCACAGGAGGACCGGGGACCGTGGAGCTCAAACCAGAGGGTACTTAGCCAGGACGAGGTTTTTCCGGGGGCGGAAGTTCCAAGTGGGACCTCACCCCCGGGATCGTCCCTGTTGACCACGTACCTGACCATGTCCGCAAACCCTAGGGGGGCCAGCAGCCTCTTCTCTGACGGCGTGAGGCGCGCCGGTGTGAGGCAGCAGTTGAAAATCGTTTTCAACTCCGCCTCACCAAACTCGGTCACCTCCGCCACTGCCGAGAATGCCCTGGCAAACCCCTGGTTCCCGTAATTCCCCTGACGGAACCCTAGCAGCAAGTGGGCTTGGCGAGATCGTGAGGACGACGCTGTACCGTCCATAGTAGCTGCCTTCTGGGTTCTGTAGGGCTCAGTCATTCTGTCATGAACGTGGGGGGGAAGAACCCAATTGCAGGCAGCAATTTCGGGGTTAACAAAAAGGGTTTATTTAACAAAAACACCAAAACGTCTCTCTCACACAAAACAAGGGATCCTGCTCTGATTCTGCCTCAGGACCAAGAGATACCTGACATGATGAGAATCATGACAACAACTTCATTTTTGAAAACTAAACCTCACCTGCCCCAGCAACAAATTATAAACTTTCTAAATATTTTTTACAATACAAAATTGGTCCAGTATCTGAGCGTTAGCTTTTAAATAACATGTTGTCAATCAAGATTAATTCGTTTTAACTGTTCAGTGTCGTGTAAATGAAGCTGAGCCTGGCGTTCTCATACATTTACATTTACGCGGTTGGCAGCAAAGCGACTTTGCATTGTTCTATACATTTGTATCGGAGGATGTGCAATCCCTGGGATCGAACCCATGATCTTGGCGTTGCTAGCGTCATGCTCTAACCATTGAGCTACAGGAAAGATTTAAAGGTTTAAAGATCTAATCTAAATGAAAATGCTCCTTGTAAACACCTCAGTCGGAATAAAATGGCCAATCCTATTTAAATTTTATTCGGTTTGTCAGCTGTGGTTTATACCTTTTGTAATCCGTTTGATGGGGCACGTAAATGTTCTGTTAAACACAGTTCTTCACATGTGCAATTTACATACAAAACAATACGATGACATGTGATGAAAGCGTTCGGATTCCTTAATCCGAATGATTTCTTTCTTTAAAAATGTGTCCATGCAAACAGGGCTAGTGCTTTAGCGTGATCCTTTATTCCAGCTGCTCAATACTACTGCATTACTTTAAATAGTATTTTGTAGTGTGATTTTGCCATAAAAATAATACATTATATAATGCCATTTGCATTGTTTAAAGAAACACTTAAATATTATAAATATTATAAGAAACCTCTCTGTCTCTTTCTCTGTCTATAGGAGCAGTGCTGTTGTGGTGCTGGTAAGTAATGAAGAACATTATTTCTATGTGCATTTTCTGTTTTTTAATAGCTGCTAAAAAGGAAAGTACTGTATAGATCATATTTTACTGACATCAGGTGATGAAAATTCAAGCTTTTAAAGTCAATGTTAAATCAAAATTGATCCTATTAACACATTTCTGGTGTTAGTGTGAACAGTTCAAACAACAACAAAAAAAGAAAATGTTTGTCTACATAATCTTTCATGTTGTATTCATGTATTCAAATGTAACTGCAATGAACTTTGTCTTTGCTTGTTTCTTGTGTGTTTGCATGAAAAGAGCGATGCATGCCACGTTTGAGACTCTACACTGCTCGGGATGTGTGTGTCCATGTGCGGCTTTGTGTAGAACCTCTATGTATGTAGAAGGTTATAATAAATCATGCAATACAATATGATCAATAATACAATTAGTTTTTAAGTTTTGTTTTCTCTCCTATGGTTGTAGTGGCTAATAAAACGCTGAAGATAGAGTTTAGTAACTCTGAAACTGCTGACTCCTACACGTTTCTCATCTGGAAACAAAACCACACTGTTTTGGTATGTCTGTAGCCCACTGACCTTTTGTTTTTAAACGAAAATAACAAAACGGTATATAAAGCTACGCGAGCAGTATTTGTAGTTTTGCAAATGTTGTAGAAATGCATTTTAAATGGTGTATTTAGTCATCTTTATGTAATACAGTTTGGATCAAATCAGTGAAAGCCTAGTATATACATTTCAACCCAACATTTAAACATGTTTGATAATTTACACACCCTTATGCCATTCCATACAACCTTTTCTTCTATAAAAAGGCATTTTAAAGAACCCAAAGCTTTATAGACCATAATTATAGTTTAAAATATATTCAGTTTGAGAAGCAGCATTACCAATGAAGCTCATGCATCGTCATAATTGTTTGTGCTCTATATGTGAATTGATCAATGATTTGATTTAAGGGGGATTAGATTAGCGGATATAATATACAAATATTGGGTAACGCTTTAGATTACGACCTGCAATGTACCGCTTAATTAAACAGAATATACAGCGTAACTAATTGTAACAATAATGTACCTCTACAGCCAAGGGCGTAGATTTGGTTTGAACATTGGGGTGGTTGAACGTCCCAGATAGCACACGAACATCACGGAGACGTCTATTTGATGTGTGTGTTTACATCTGGAAGACGTATTTTTTAGAGTGTTTGCTCATCTGCAATACGTCTATAGGACGTTTCCTGTTAGAAGATGTCTTTAAGATGTAATGATTTAGAATGTATGTTAAACTGACATCTTATAGATGTCTATCAGATGTTAGTAAACAGCAGATGCTTTCCAGATAAAGTGATCTTTAACAGACATCTTGCAGACGTACGTGTGCTATCTGGGGTTGTATGCTGCCTGTTATTTTATTTTTATTTTTTAATTTGTATTGTTATTGGATAATTTATTTCTATATCTATCTATCTATCTATCTATCTATCTATCTATCTATCTATCTATCTATCTATCTATCTATCTATATGCTTTAACTGATTACAAATTCAACATAAACAAATATGAAAGAGACAACATTTAGACATTTATTTTAAGATTTTTACATTCCACCTTAATACATTTTAATTTTTTTAAGTATTGAAATATTGAAAGCGCCAGTAGGCGGCAGCGATTCACTGTTTTAATGAGTGAGCCACTTAAATTATTCATTCATCCAATTCGTTAAAAAGTCAGATTATTTTAGGAAGAAAACAAACATCAATGTGAATACTTTTGTCATTGATAATTACAGACACTATTGAAAAATGAACTAGCAAAACAGATGGCTGCTTTGGTAACTTGTTATACTGATAGTTATAGCTAAATACATTGCAATGGATAAGCTAGCTAACATATATGGTGTGTACTTAGCTATTATTACACAATATTCTCATACCTCATTCTCAGTACATGCTTTATTTTTTTTTTGCATCCCTCTCTGACCAGCAGTTAAATACAGTCCGCTGTGCAGCGCTTCTCTTCATTTTTGGCGTACGTTAAGTTACCCGTGTGCTCTCCCATTAAAACACCACTCGCGTTGTTTGGGTGAAAGTGCGACTCATTGGTTGGGCGTTACCAATCGGTTCAATGGAGGGGGAGTATTTTTTGTCTAATTTATTATGACAAACTCATATTTGATTGTCACACAATAAAGTAATTCTACATATTTTTCATTTGATCTACTGTGATTTTCATGTTGAAATATTGGAGGGGTTGTAACTGATGGATTTGAATATTGGGGGGGTTACCTCCCCCCCATCCCCCCCATAAACTACGCCCCTGTCTACAGCACATATCTGTAGGTAGAGGGGAACAATATGCAAAGTTTGGGGAATAAAGAAGTCAGGGGAAAAAAATGTATACTGTAAGTATTTTAAAACAAAGGGGTAACTATTTTAATATTACGGGGTATGCGTGACCTGCAGTATGCTATACAACAATCTTAGGGTGAATATACCCATAAATAAGCTACTTTGGATATTAATTTAGTACAGGGTTCTTATTTTATTATTATAGCAAAATGAAATAATGGGAAATTATTTGTTCAGTTTTCGCAACAACACGAATGAAGCACGCAGACTGTCTGTCAACTGTAATTTAACTTTAGGATTCATTTTTATTTGACTGATTTTAGGATTGTTGGTCACAAATCATTTATTTTAGTTAGGAGTTATTTTGAGTTTTAATGCGTAAAATGTGCAAAATCAATGTTGATCTTTTGAGACTAAAATCAAGTAGTTCAAGAGTGGTTTGATTTGGATGTTCATATGGCATGCAGTTCCCTCATAAATATTTGTATACCCCTTTATTCCACAAACTTTGCCTATTGTCCCCCTTTGTCTACAGATATGTACTGAAGAGGGACATTATTGTTACAATTGGTTAATCCTTTTTAATCATGCGGTACTTTGCGGGCCGTAATCTAAAGCGTTACCAAAAATGGTTTGTGTTCTACAAATGGACAGGTCGTACAAATAGGTAAATGATGACAGAGCTATTAAATTCTTTTGGAGGAACGACTCCTTCAAGGTGTGATCACACTGACAAGCTTGCATGTAGTTTGTTTATAGAACTTTACATTACTAACAGTCTCTGTCGCACATCTCAAATCCCCTTATTGTTCACTGATGTTTACTTGCACTGTGATCCTATTTTCTTTGTTAGTGGAACAGCACAAATGATGAGCAGCTTTTTCAGCCTCATGATACTAAAATTCAGATACGTGATACATCAACCGATCAGACGTGTGTAAGTAAAAGTAAGATACTATATTTGTGTTGTACTGTGCCTTCAGTCATTTTGAGTGTCGCATTGTTACCCTTTAGTGGATTCTACGGTTTGTTTCCTGTTTCCTGGCCCAGCCAGGCCAGAAGGTCAATGTGTCTGTTTACAGCAAAAATGAGATGCTGGCTAGCGCAGAGCACTTCACCCCAGGTATTTCCCAAGTTCCTTCTCTTGCAGAAAAATGCGATGGCTCCAAGCTTCACTGCACTGACTATTTTACACATTTTTTGTGCCTGTTTTGAAGATCCAGTGCCTAAGGCCGAGATTACTGTGGACAACCTTGCCAAACAATTCACTGTCAGGGTGAAAGCAGACAATGTCCTGAAGATCAGACTTTGTTACAAGCATTCAAACAGAGATTGTGAACAATTAACCTATTTTGGTCTGGTGGGTTTCATAGTGTGTTACACTTTCTGTGTATGTATCGGTGTATGCTTTACTCCAAAATGAAAAGAGGGAAATAATAATTTTATGTTTGTAACATTTAGTCTTTTTTTTTTATTCTTTGAGCATTTACTCACCCTCATGTTACGACCCCCTATTCAAATTCAGCAAAAAATGAAAAGGAACATAAAGGAAAGACACGTGAAACCCAAATGCTGCGCATAACACCCTGTTCCCTTTCTGTCGGTCTCTCGACGTTGTGTCGAGAACGACAGATGGGCTTCGCCCTTGAGAACCAATCAACTCTGACTACTATAGAAAAGGTCAATGAAATTTGGAGAATGAAATTTGCATGCCGGTCTCCACCCCCGGATGTCCGGTATAAAAGGAAGCCGGCGTGCAGCATTCATTTACCTTTTGTTCTAACAGAGCCATTGCTCATGATTACAAACCTGAATTCTACGAATTCTACTACTATCTGCCGGATCTACGACGTGCTGCAGCGGATCGTCCCTACCTGCAGCGACCTTCCCCTGGGCGTCTCGGCGGTTCCAGTGGTGTCAAAGAGGTTTTTTCCAAAAGTCCTTTTTAGGACTGAGCACTCTACAGGGCAGCATGTCCCGCTGTTCTCTTGGGTGCGGCACCCTCATCGAGGAGGGGGACGGACACGATCGCTGTGTTAGGTGTCTGGGCGTCCAGCATGCTGAAGCAGCGTTCATTGACACATCTTGCCCGCACTGCTACTTCATACAGAAGTTGCGGTCACGGGTGGCTGTCTTCCTACGGGAACCAGCCACCATTTCGTCTGCTACCCGGGCTGTGACATTGGTGGCTACGGCCCCAAAGTCCGCGACATTGGTGGCTACGGCCTCGAGGTCCGCTTGTGTTAGCGGCGTTAGTGATGTGGGGACCTCTGCGAGCGTAAACCCGCCAGCCAAGTGCTCATGGGCCACTCGCACCCCGATTCGCTCTTCCGACCGTTCCCCAACCGGCGGTGGCACACCGTCCAGATCCTCAACCACGCACTCGGAAACGATGCATGATGCAGATGAGATGTCGCTCGCACCATCGGAGGGAGATCTGCTGGCATCCGACCCTGAAGAATCCGAGCTCCCCCCCCCCAGGGGGGTCGAGCTCAGGACGAAGCAGAGGTTGAAATATGTCGGCCATGCTAACCTGGGCTGCCGCGAGCATTGGGCTGCAGTGTACGCCACTGCCTCCTCCCCAACGCTCGCGGTTGGATACTTGGTTCCTGGGGTCGGAGCGCGGTGCCAACCCCCGCCTGTGCTGGCATATCAAGGGCCAAAGAGTTGTGGGATGTGCTACTTGCACTGAGCAGTCTGCGGCCTCTCGTGCGGGACAAGCACGTGCTGGTCCGAGGACAGCACTACAGCTGTGGCGAACATCAGATCGTCAGGGTGGCGTTCGCTCACAGCAGCTAATACAATTCGCTCGATGCCTCCTCCGGTGGAGTCAACAAGTGACCCGTTCCCTGCGAGCCACAAAGTGTTATTGGTTACACCGCACTGGTCTAACCGCACTTGGCTTCAAAGCTGATGCTCTGGACAGCGACTCCCCCTGACCCATTCCCCTGACAGAGGACCTGCTCTCTCAGGGGAAGGACACGTTCTGGCATCCCAGATCAGACCTCTGGAACACCCATGTCTGGTCTCTAGACGGGACGAGAAGATCCTGAGTTGGCTACTCCCCCTGTATGGCGGAGACCATCACCCAGGCTAGGGCCCTATCTACTAGGCAGTTACACGCCTCTAGACGGCGCCTCTTCTCATCCTGGTGTCTCTCTCAACGAGAAAGACCCACTGAGGTGCTCGATCAGGATTGGGTTGTCCTTCTTACGAGACTGGAGACTAACATCTCCCCTACACACTGAATGTGTATGTAGTCGCTATCGCCACTCATCACGACTCAGTTGATGGAAAGTTTCTAGGATGACACGACCTGGTCCGATCTTCCTCACCTGACGAGTAAGACGGCCCTCCTGATGGCGCTCGCTTCCTTCAAGAAGGTAGGGGACCTCCAAGCATCCTCCGTGTCCCCGGATTGCCTTAAATTCGGCCCTGGAAACTCTCACGTTATCTTGAGACCCAGGCCCGGATGCGTGCCCCCAAAAAAAAAAAAAACTCCCTTCCAAAACTACTCCCTTCCAGGGCAAAGTGGTGAACTTGCAGGCGCTCCCCATCGGGGAGGAAGACCCAACCCGATTTGTGTTGTGTCCCGCGCATGCATTGCGCCTCCACCCGGACCGCACGCAGAGCTCAGAAGCTCTGACCAGCTCCGTGTCTGTATTGAAGGACAGCAGAAGGGGGATGGCTGTCTCCAAGCAGAGGCTGGCGCACTGGGTCGTGGAGGCCGTTACGACGGCATTCCGATCTCAGAATCTCCCATGCCCATTGGCAGTGAGGGCTCACTCCGCATGGGGTATAGCCACCTCCTGGGCACTGGCCAGAAGCGCCTCCCTAGCAGACATTTGTTGAACAACCTTCGCGTAAACCCGGTGTCAGCCCACGTCCTACGTGGCGACATGTAGGACTGGCATCCGGGGGGGCGTATGCCTGCAAAAGCACCTTTCCACCCTCCAGTAGGTTGGGTCAGTGTGCTCTCTACCTCTCTTCTTACCCAAACATATGGCTAAGAATAGGTATCCCACCAACCTCCCTTACCCAAATACTGTTTAAGAACAGGCACTTCATCCATTACTAAGCAAGCACCCCCTGGGGGCTGGCTGGGCAGAGCAGCCTTCCCCCTTAGGCCGGGATACCATATGAACTATCACAGATAGCTCTAACCGGACCTAGTGCTACCGGACGTCTGTAACACCCCCTCCGTGGGTTGTTCCATCTGATGTATCCTCATGAGAATGGTTCCCACTCCTGGTAACCCATGAGCTTCCCCAGGTGGACCTCCACCTCGCGGTTAACTACTCAGCCCGCACGTTCCATGCGTTCTCCTCCAAGGACGAGACCATACCTATATCCACCATATTCCTCCCCACGGGTAGGAGGTGGCCTCTGCAGCGCATCCCTAATTAAGGAAGTTGCGCTTACCCGGTTTAAACCCGAGCCGGACGGCCTCTCGCCAGTAGAGAGCTAAGGCCTCCGTCCGTGAAAGGTTACCGGTCAGGGCTGTACCCATCTTTCTCCAAGAAAGCTCTGGAACCCCCCGACCACCACACTGGAAGGTTACAGTTTCGCGAAAGCATCGAGCTGACACGCCCAGGCCTGTTACCGTCGCTTCGCTAGAGATTGTGACGCCATACAGCGTTGTGGCGTTTTCCATAGGCAACCCCATCTGTCATTCTCGACACAACGTCGAGAGACCGACAGTAAGGGAACTGAGGTTACATACGTAACCAAGACGTTTATACCAGACGCTAGAGGTGCGACACGACAAATGCCTTGTTGTTAATGGGTTCGTAGTCTAATTTAGAAGGAATATATATACCTATATCACACAGTATAGTTAATATTAGTAATTGTATAATAATATCAAATAATGATACATTAAATTATTTTGATTTTGACATGTTTTTGTAAGTGTACTACACATTTACAGGGTTAACACTTGATGTGCCTCGGCTTAGTCTTATCGTGACTTGAAATACTTGATTATAAATCGAGCTTTGTGCTTTTTTTTTAGATTGACCCGCAGGTAAATCAGACTGTTAATCTGAGCTTCCCCTACCTGCTGCCATGTCTTTGTGTACAGGTGTGTATCTCTTCAAACACTGCATGACTCATTTACGAACTTTCTTACATCCTAAGAATATGCATGCTACATGCATTATTTTCTTTTAATAGCTATGGTATACAGGACAAGACACCATAAGAAACACTCAGTGTCCCCTAAAAGAGACATTACTTCCACGTGAGTAATTGGCATTCATGTAGGCCTATGTAAATGCTGTTTGACCATAAGTGTTTGTTGTGCCTCATATCTGAAACCCTTCACTGTGGAACCTCGGCATGGAAAAGCCAATCATGCAAAGTGTTATGCTTGCAGATGGAGGCGACATCTTGTCCTCTAGCTCAGCAAGAGTCATCGGCTCTGTTCTGACCTGGAAGCCTGTCTGCCCTTCTGACCAGTCAAATCTCACCGTTTCTCTGTGCTGGCTTCTCCTTGAGCAGGACTCTCATTGCGTCCCTGACTCCAACGCTGCCCTCTATGGGAGAAAACTGGTGAGTGATAAAATTGCGTTGCCGTGAAATCACAACTTCTTTAACTTTTGCCTCTCACAGGTTGAATGCATTGCACCATAGAATACACTACAGTATGTTGTGTTATTTGCTATATGTTTTAACCAACGTAACAAGTCATCCATGTTTTTCATCCATAAAGTCGGCATAAGAATACTCCATGCACATTATAATAGGATATTAATGTGCTATTTCAAGCATAGCTATTGAAAACCATATTTCTCTTTTCTAATCAACAGGAATACAATGTATCCGCTGTAGATAAACACCCTCAGATGTGTGTCAAGGTAATACACACTCGAAACAACAATAGTCTTTCAATCGTGTGTTCTGTCATATGCAGCTGTTTTTCATGTGTATATGATGATATGTTTACATTCTAGTTTTCCTTAAACGGCAGTCGTCAAGTCTTCTGTCCCTTCGTGTCAGGTAAGAGGATGTAGTCATGAGTGTCATAAAGTAATGTAATACTGCTGCCTTTGTCTTTACATATTTTCTCTTATTCTATCAGAGGATGGCTCTGAATGGAGCGTGACAGTTGTCCCTAAATCACTGCTTCTGCAAATACATCTGACATCCAATATTGCAGCTTTCTTTGCTGCGCAGCTGTGCGCCAGAGAGGGAGACAAGTGTGTTCCTCAGGGAAATGTCCTCCATTGTCAAGTGGTTAGTTATGTCTTTTCTATCCTGAGTGCTTGATTTAATCCGTAATGAAAAAAGTCAATAAGGGCAAAATCTGGGAGATCTGAAAAATATGCGGTGTCCAAAATATCCCGAATGTGGTTCTCGAAGGGCTCGGTTCCGTTACGTTGCAAACAAGAAAGAGCTGGATCCAAATGCAGCGTGTATGTTTTGAATTTGCACAAACACAATAAATAAATAAGTATTTAGGATGCAGGGCATCACCAGGTCCTAAGACTCTGTACTTGGCAACCATAACCACAACAGGCAGCAATTTCCAGTTATACGACCAGTTATACGAAGATATATGTACTTGAAAACATGATTAAATCTCCCAAATCGTTGATCAAGATTACTCTACATTTACGACAACCTAGAGCTGCAGGAAACCGGATGAGAGCACTTCAGTTTGGCCTTTGATCAGTATTTCTGCATTCAAGCGATTCCAGTTCAGTGTCTGTTGAATGTCAACAGAAAAAGCCTCAGGAATGACTAAGTCACCCAACAGCAATGCAAAAGTCTGAGGCAACACCAAGATAGCCTACTTAAAAGTTGTGAATCCATCACATTTTCTTTTTTGAGCTGATCCTAAAATAGATGGAGAACATTCGTATTGTGTTTTCTATGCCGTATTTATGATCTGTCATTTGGATTTGTTTGTCCCGTTTCAGTTTTATGCATATAAATGTGAATAAAAAATATTTTAATTTGGAATTGGGGAGAAATGTTGTCACGAGTCAGCAGATTGAAACAAAAAGAATATTGTTTTTCAACATTTTACTTAAACTTCATGGTCGGCTGTACATTACACAATTGAGCGCACTCTTAATGTATCAAAGTGCAAGAATAACGATGGATGTTTTGAACTCTTCATAGCACAATTGGGCAACAGAAAATGTTTTCATTCTGAAGGCTTACTGTGCAAGGTGGTTTAGATATCGCTTTCATGACAAATTATCAGAATAAATGATGATTTCATTGTGGAACAAAGGGTTTCTGTTCCATATTTGCATTTTGTTCAGATTTTTACCATTTCTTATTTCTGTGTAAAAGTACTTCACTAATCCTCTTCTCAGGACGGGGGGCACACAGAGGCTGAGCTGAGCGTGCCGTTGTCTTTTCTCTCATCAGGACTGTGTGTGCAGGTAAAGTACACAGCTTGCAGAAGTGCAGTGTTGTCAATCCTTTAAAATGTTCATTCATCCTGGTTCCCCTATAACGAAGCGGTATTTACTCAACACGGTTTACTGTGCGGTGGGTGGTGTGCTAGTATTTCATTCTGAACAGCGAATGTGTGCGTCTGTTCTCTCTGCAGGTGTGGCGCTCAGATCTTCAGGGAAGACGAATCATTTGCCCTGATTGTAAGTAAAATGATCTTGAATCGTTGGAGCATATCTGCTGATAGATGAAACAGAAACACACACTCATGCTCGGGCATTACTCTCACAGACACACACAGGCGATGGGGTCTCATCGTTGGTGCTGCGCTGTCTCTTCTGGTTGCGGTGATGGTAGTGGTCTGCATCACGTGCTGTTTGGTCAAAAGAACAATATCAGGTTAGTATGCAAACATTTGGGCCAGCAACATATTTGAGAGTGTGAACACACTGTAAATAAAAAACAGCTTTTGTTACGCTATCATTCATTATTTTAACAAGATGACATTCTCAAGCTACTGCAAAACAACATTTTGTTCAAGGACTAGTTTACCCAAAAATGTATTCCTGTTTAAAAGTTAATCCATAGTTTACTTATCATCATGCCATCCTGTGTATGGGACTTCCTTTCTTGAGTCACACACAATCTGAGAATCCGAGTCATTTTAAAACCATATCCTTGCTCTTCCTAGCGTTGTAATGGGATTGAGCCGCTTTTTCAACCCTCTGGATCCAAGGGGGTTTTGACGCCCCGGAGAAGTTCTGACATTTGTGCTTTTTTCAGTAGTTTAGAAACATATTAATGGCTGATGTCTCAGATCACTGTATATACACAAAAATATACAAGCAGCATCCGTGTACATGCTTGTGTTTTAGAGAAAATATTGTTTGTGTGTTTAGATTTTTCTTTTTAGTCATTGACATAAGGTCAGAAAACACATCCTACACATATGTACCCGAGACTTTTGAATACTGGACCTTGTATGCTGGAGACTTTGCTACAAAAACCATTCACATAAAACAATACAGTGAATCAACTTTTTTAAATACCCTTTTTTGCTGTGGAAAGGCCATATGCGAGGGAGTGTCAATGGCCATGAATACTAATGTGTTTCACACTCAACTTTTTACAAGTTTCATTGTTCAAAACATTGTTCAAAACAATTAAAGTTATACCTGTATAAACTGTGACGAGGGATAATCCAGGCAGAGAAGCGGATCCAAGTGAAGTAGTTTAATGAAAGTATAACAAGACAAGACAAACTAAGGTAATCCACAGAATGAAGGTGGTTCAAAAACAAGGCAAGAAAAACGAAACAAAGACTGACATTAAACAAAGGAAACACTGGGGTTTGAAACACTGGGGTTTAAATACACTGGGATAACAAGTGGACAAACAAGGAACACCTGACAATAATTAACACAAAAACTACAAAGGACTACAAACATGGCACACAACCGGAAACAACATAAATCCAAAATCAGCCTGATCAGGAGGCGTGGCAGGCAGGTCTGGAAACCTGGGCGTGGCAGGCAGGTCTGGCAACCTGGGCGTGGCAGGCAGGTCTGGCAACCTGGGCGTGGCAGGCAGGGAAATCAGAAGCGTCCATCCCGGACGAGGCAGGGAACTCAGAATCGCCAGATGCGACCAGCTGGAAGATCTCTGGAAGTCCGGATGGGACCGGCTCGAAGACCTCTGGAAGGCCGGACAGGACCAGCCTGAGGAACTCTGGAGCTCCCAGCTCGTCAATAGCCTCCGGAACGGGAGAGCAGTGCACAGCCCAAACACAGATCAGAGCAGCAGCCACAACTGGCAGAGCTGATTCCACAAACAGTGAAAGCACACATTTAAGATAAAGGAGAGAGAATATAAATTCCTATATGCAAAATTAATTATGTAAAACTTGGACCTGGAGAGGCAGACCCAACCCTAATGGGCTGTCAAGATGGATATTCTGAAGCAGCTAGAACAAAGAATGTGAGAAGACTGAGAGTACGTTTCCACCATAAAAACAGAAACGGTTTTCCTTTGCACTTTTGAAACTATCTGCATTTACATGGATCTGGGAAATGAATAAAATTATGTTTGATGCATACCAGGCCAGTGGATGGCGATGTTGCAATGAAACACAACGTGCATCTGCACATACGCGTACACTGTTTGAGGACACTGTTTATAGCAGTGTGCATACAAATACTGTGTTTCTGCTGGTTGTGGTGGTGCAGTAAATCTACTTCGTGCTGGAGAAATGATAATAAGAATGTCACATGGCGCAAGCAGCATGGAGGCCGCCATTATTGTTTGGGGAATACTTGCACATGCCTACAGACTGAACGCGTAATACATCATGGGAATGATCGTTTTTGGAAAACACCGCCTTCAGAGTTTACACGGAAACGACAATGCCGTCGTTTTTAAAAACTTGCACTTTGAGACCCGTTTTGAAAAGTTTGCGTTTTCAGTCCCCCAAACCACCGTTTTCGTGTAAATGAACAGCCAAAATGCATAAAAAGTCTTCCGTTTCTTTGTTGAAAACGGCCTCGTGTAAATTTTTCAAACAGTGCACATTATAATCAACACAAGAACACTTGAGCACACAGGTGAACATCAGATGCCTGGCATGTGTCCTGTCTTTTCCCATGCACTTTTTGTTCATTTTTAATATCATAGTAACAACAATATTACATCACTGGACAGTATTCAAAACAATTCAGATTGTGTTTGGGATTTTGTTCGTCTGAAAAATAAATGTGTAAACTATTCCTTCAAGACAAATGAACCAATGAAAAAGTGTTTTCCTTTTTTTCATTTGCAGTTTGGCGCCGTGCTGAAAGAAGACCCCTGCTGCTCGTGTGTTCGTCTGATGATACAGCCCACATTACTGCCGTGTGTTCCTTAGCGTCCGGCCTACAGGACGAGCTCTTCATGGATGTGAGGCTGGCACAGTGGTCGCATTGTCGGTCTCAGCCCTCTCTGGCTCAGCTGGGACCCCAGCCGTGGCTGTACGGCCAGTGTCAGGCCGTGCAGAAGGCTGGCGGTGTCATCCTGATCGCATGGAGTCTTGATGCTCATCATAGTTATCGAAGATGGAGAAAGAGCCATTCGCTCTTGGAGAAAAGAGTCTGTAACACTGGCATGTATAGTGATGTTGAATGTGGCTGTGAAGACAAGGAGAACATGTGTTATGATGAAGAGTTGACAGAAAAACCAAGAAATTCATCTTCCATCACATCCGCTGTTTTCAACGCTGCCCTCTTCTGTCTGTGGACAGGAATACACAGTGATTTTCATGGTGAAGGATTTGGATTGGTTTGCTTCCAGAGTCTTGACGCCAGCAATCCCATCCCAAAACTCCTCAGGGGTGTTCAGAGGTACTGTCTCCCTAGAGACCTGTCCACTTTAATACATGACCTGGGAAGCTCAAGGAAGGGGGTTGAAAGAAGCAAAGGAAACAACGGGTGCTGGCCACCTCTTCTTTCCAAAGGAATTTCTTTTCTTGCGTCACGTCAGCTTGCATTGAGACTGGCGGTAAAACTCCCTGTGTCGGACAGAGGCAGCTCGAAGGACCCTCCAAAGTTCTCGCGGAAAGCAAAGGGCAGTACTAAGCAAAAGACGTTAAAACAAAAGAAGCGTCACAGGAACGTTGTGTCATCAATTTTGTCCAGAAAGGAGTGTTTGAAGAAAAAAAGTGCAGCAGAGCTACTGAGAGCAAACCTATTGCACTGACAAACAGCCATGCACTGACTTCCATGCACACTGCAAATCCTGTATCCAGCATCAACATGCAACATCAAATGACCCGCTTACTGAATACAGTGGTAGATATTTCCACTCGCAGCGATTGACAAAGACAATGATAAATTCCAAAACCAGAACAGTTTGTGTAAATATAGTTGTTGAAGAGCTGAGTCCGGGAACATTGTACCTTATCGCAGTATCGACTGCAAGTTTTGACACCGGGAGAATGTTACCAGACAAGCACTTAAGTTGTTATGACTAAAAAGAAGGAGAAAATGTGCACTGATCCATTTCTCAGACATACATATATGTATTCTCCCCTTTGTAGTTGTCCTGTTTTATTCCATTACAACCACAACCATTTTTTATGTTCTTTTTTATTATTGTAATTATTTTATTTAAAAATAAGCTATGCATCTGAAAAAATAAACAGTTGTCTACATTTTTCAAATAAATGATGTATTCATATTCCTTTTCTATACTGTATAACTGTGAAAACATGTCAGAGTAATCTGGAGTAGTGCCAAAATGAATGAGTGCGAGATCATTTGCAAAATACAACATTTACTACATAACCACGCTAGTCTGAATTAAGACCGTACACAATATTTACATTTGAATTATGAAGTTGAAGCCTTGTGAGTGTTTTGCTGCTGTCTGGACACCAAAGATAGATACACTGTAAAACTTTGCTATAATTTCGCGGCAGGTTTGCCAGTTATTTACTGTTGATTTAATATTTTAAGTCTAGTTTAATTCTTTTTCTTTCATGAAACAAGACTGAATATCTTGGGTCACTTTTCTTGTTATGTAAATGTATCGTAATTTAAGAAGTTTTAAATATGTGTTGCTGTGCTAATGCCAGTCTCTTCTTGCTCATTTTGAATCTCAAAAGTCAAAGTGTCCTTGAAAACAGAACTAATTGGAAAGTATATTTAGTAATTAAATCTACAGTAAGTTACTGGAAAACCTGCTGCAAAAACTACAGCAAAGATTTACAGTGTAGAGATGGACAGATCCACAATGGAGATGAGTATATGTGTTTAAGCAATAACGCAAAAAACTTTATGGAAGAAAAAGGCATAGAGAATTCAATAAGAAAACATGTTTCGTTTCTCAAACAACATGTAGCAGATTCCTCAGAAAGAAAACATTCTGGTCAAACGACAAATGAATGTTGACCTTCATACCAGTCATTTTGCTTTCACAGTAGTAGGCATGTTGTGCAAATCAAATGTTGCAAACCTATGAAAAAATCGTGTTATTTTTTATTTTTATTACAGGTCGTAATGCAACTAAACAGAACACTAAGAGGTGTGAATACTTTCAAAGGGACTGTACATGACTGTGTACATGATATGTATTTGGGAGTATTTTTAGCTCTTCAGTCACCACATTCAGCTTGCATTGTACACATAACATTTAAAAGACAAAAGACGTTTGTGATCAGAATGTTATCTGATCTGTGTGTCCTGGTGCGAAGTCTTTTCAGATGTCTAAACAGGGATTATTGCGATTTGGTTATAAGGTGAAATGAGGTTCATAATAACACGTCCCTTTACGTCTAAATTAGGATGGAAAGTACAAGGTGAAATGTCATTTTTTAGGTTGTTGAAAAGAGGTCCGTAATTCATGTCCCATTCACAGATAATCTTGCAAATTACTGACACAATAAATATAATGTAACAACCTTATTTTAACTGCCGGTTTCTGTGAAAAGGATTTACTTAAATACATTCAGCCATATTTAGACGTAGGACTCCATAGTATGAAAGCCTTTTCAGCGATAAAATATATATATTTGGTCCAAATATGACAATCATTATTTTAGGGCTTAATCCCAAATTCATAAGGACGTCAGGGGATTGGTTTGCCATGCATGTAGATTTGTTTGTTTGTACAAGTGAACATGTTATACATTATACATTATAACTATATATAATTTATCAACTTTATCATTTAACGTAGCATAAGACTCTTTATTTGGTACAGAAGATGTGTAAAATGAGCCTGCATTTACCATAATAATATAAAATATGACTGCATTCATTTGAACTACATTTTAACCTTGTACAGACGCTCTAAGGAAAAGACGTTTTTAGTGATCTTTATTTACTGGGAACATAATAAAGTTTAAGAATAGTAGATAGCAAATATGTTCGCACATGTTTATGGGTGTAATATACATTCATTCACATTTTCATCAAGAAATAATCGTCTTGGTGTAATGCAAACTGAAATGATTTTCCCGTCTTTTTATGGCCGTATGTGGTTCAAATTTAACGGTGGCTAAATTTGGTCCAAATTGGGAGGACTAAACAAAACCCAATTTTCTGGTTTAATAATTTGTAAATGACTGATTGCTGAGTTTACAATTAAGCACCTAACTGTCTGCACACCTGAAGGCTGTGTTTAAACAATTGGTCATATGTATAGAAATTGTATATTAATATTTAATGTAAAAAAAAACTTGATTTGCTGCATCCGGGTTACCGTTTGTTATTAGTTTTGAGAGGTTGTTATCTGGAAATAACGAACCTGCAAATGTTGCAACGGGCCAATCAGAATCAAGCATTCCAACGAGCCGTGTAATAAACAACAACCTTGTCACTTTGAATTAGTTATTTTATAAATGAAGGCACGAGGAACGATCCTAGAGCAATAGTAAAATGTATGTAAATTTCTGTGAAATGGGATGAAACTGTTATTTGTGTGTTTGTTCCCTACAAAAGTCTACAACAAACTCAGTCTAGCGAGGTACACATTTTCGAACAACAAAATGTACTCAAGACTCTAATCCACACGATAAAGGAGGTCTCGAATGCCCCCAAAATATCAATAAGTAATTTTGACCAAAAATAAAGTACTGCCTTTTGCCTTTGCAGGGCAGTACTGTATGTTGCAATCCACATTGTTTTGGTGCAGTGAGCTGCTATGTTACTGACATGTGATCAGACAAGTTCTCAACGGTTTCATTAGCTTCCAGATGCGGCACGTGTGTTCACAGAGGGTTATGGCACGTGTCCAACATTTGGAGCAGTAACACGATAACAAATAGCTGGAAGTTATGCAAAATATCTCAAAGATTTTATCAAGTGTATTCCTCTACTCACGCACGTAATGTATACGTCAAATCCACGAAGACTGTAAACACGCATGATGTACAGGTTTGAATAAAATGGATGCCTTTGAATAATAAGGTTTTTGGTGGCTTACATTAAAGCACGTCATACTTTTTACTCCACTACACTTTGTAAATACATACATTTTTTTACCTTAAAAACTTAAGTACATAAAGAATCTACTACTTTCTTCTAGCATTATTACTCAAAAGCATACTTGAGTAAAAGATTTTCAATATTGCTGTAATGGTGTAGACCACACAAACACGAAACTGTTTCAGCTGTTTAATAAAGCACTCAAGAATCCGTAGAAGAAGGCACAAGGACACAAACTACACTAATACAACCAATAATTGACCAGTGGCCTGTTGCACAAGTAAGGTATAATGTTTAGTCAGCCGGTTGTTATCGCAGAAATAAGCCCTGACTATGTGATCAGGACCTGACGCGAAGCGAAGGGTTTCGTATCACACTGAATGGGCTGATTTTGCGATAACAGGCAGCTGTTTGTAACACGGCTTCTTGCCATATGAGAAAAAAAACTGGACATGAAATGTAAATTGGAAATATTATATTTATAATAAAGCAATAAGGCCCGCTTCCCATCGTGCCACAACGCCCTTAGCCATTATAAAATGCACTGTAACCCATTGCTTCGCGGGGCTTATTGCTTTTATAAAACAGTTAATCCATATGCGTAACAAGTTTTCATAAAATAAAGTAAATAAAAAGATGTAATGCGGTCAGACGTTATGTATCGGGGTATTTTATAACGGCTTAGTACTAAGCTCAGCCAATCAGAATCAAGGACCAGAACTGACCGTTTTATAAGCTCATTTTTACCTAATGCACTTTTACCTTCAGCGAGGAAAAGTACTTTACTTTCAGTTTTAAGGTAAGGAACGACGTTCAGATGTCACGAACAGGCAAATTGGTCGATTCATTTGTAAATATTATGTCATACATGTTATTTAAAGATATATTTCATTTGTCAAGAAAAACCGATGTTAGGCGCGACATGAAGCGCAGTAAAACCAAAACAGGCTATGTGCAACAGGCCACAGGAACAGAACTAAACCATACAGTATACACTCACATGAACTAAAGAGCAAAAAACAATAAAACATAATCTGAAGAGATAATTGACAAGATAAGTACAAAGTTTACGTAAGTCTTGCCACTCGGTGGCCATGTTTGCAACGCCTCTGGGCAGCTATTTACGTCATAGGAAGTCCACAGTCCTATCTCCTTGAATAGGGGAAGGCATATATTTCTAAACATCGCTGGCAAAAATCACAATTAAACAGCATATTTCATAACTTTGGTTTGGCAAGCTTGAATTGCCCTAAACAAATCACCTTTTTCGATGTCGCCTCATCTACTGCGCCTGCGCAGAGGCTGGCAAGCGTCTCACAAGAGCCCCGCCCCAGCGAATCACCAATCTTTATTTATTGACGATTGGCTTATTTTACTGGAAGCTGGGACGGCCATTTTGATTCCGAACGCCCTAAAATGACAGTCCAGGAGGGTGGGGGAGCGGAGGCGGAACAGGGGGCGGGATGGAGGCCCAGGCCTGTGTAGGGGAACAGGGCTGGGACCGTGGAGCAGAGGCGGACCTGGGCCGTGGTGCAGTCCGGATAACTTGGGATAATAATGGGCAATGTCCAAGAAAGTCTGTACATGGTCCACGAGGGAATTTTTACCTTGACAGGCTAAACGGACTGCTGGATCCATTGATGGTCAGCCGTTCTGTAACGAGTGAGTATTCCAGGCAGGAAGCGGATTCACATACAGTAAAAATACACAATACACAAACAAACTAAAAGTCCAAAAGACAGGGAAACACAGACTGAATCGTGATAGAATCTAAGGAGACCACTATCATGATTTTAGACCAAAGCTTTCAAGCGTAAGAAGCAAACATGAAAATATTCAAAGCTCTGGACCACTATGTGGTGCTGTGCAGAAACTGTGGACGTTACCTCAGGTCCAGACCTTGATGGCCTATACCAAGTTTCATGTCAGTACCTAAAAGTTTGATGAAAATAAGCATCAAATCCATTTTCGTTGACATGCTGTGCGTGAACGAATTGGACAATCAAAAGGTTCGAGTCCATACCAAATTTCGTGCAAATCAGACAAACGATCTGGGAGGAGTTTGAAAAAGTAGTTTTTTTTGGTTATAGCCATAATGTGTGTATCTTTGGACTGTTTTTGGCGCTAGAGGGTTTGATTTAGAGACTCCAATATGTCATGATAACACGTTTTCCAAGGCTTGACCCCTTATATTTATAGAGAATAACAATAACGGATCCAATAGGGATTAATAGTAAATAAATAATCAGGTAACTAATTCCATCAAATACCATGTGCAGCCCTGCTGTTATACGTAAAATTGTACTATATTATTTATTTATGTTTAAAAAAGACAGTTGTCCGTTACTCTTTCATTATTTACAGTGATGTGATGGTTTCAGATATTTGTTATTCTAAACAGTTCCTGTGTGAACCCGCAGCGACATACAGTAGATACGGTATCACTCCACACCTCATCCCACAGTCTTCTGTGCTATCAGTTGGTAAGATGTTTTACTTTTTCTAACTCAAGCAAACTATAAACATATTCTGTTAGTATTTATATTGTCATATTTTAAACTTCTTAATCACCTTTCATTTTAATACAGGTAGGGCTATTACACCGTATTTAACATGTGCGCGATGCAGATGTTTATCTGAAAAAGGATTATTTAAAAACGGATTTTGTTTTTTATTTACTGTAGAACTGTCCTGATTAGGTATTCGTTCAATTTTATACACACCGATATGCACATACCTGTATATTTAACAAAATAAAATAATAGCAGGATTTATACAAATGATTCTGTCTAAAGTAAAAACCTTGAAAGGGGAGTAAAAACATTTGACCAGTAGTGTTAATTGATATTGACCAAAAAAACTAAATCCATGGTTATTATTGTTAAATCATGTTCACAAATTAATATATTATCAGATATACAATTGGTAATAAATCTACCAAAAAACATGGATAGTACGCTTACTGTTAAGGTTGAAATAGATAAATGATTTAGTTTCTGAAGTGCAGTACTAAATAAAGGACCTTGCAAAAAACAGGGTTATGCAAATTTAGCCACTCAACCACTCATCACAGAAACACAACATTTGTGTGTGTGTTTGTGTGTGTGTGTTTAGGTAAAATTTTTGTTTTATTCTGTGAACTACTAACAAAATTAAGTATTCGCTCTGTATTATTTCCTCCTCAAATACGGCAAAGAAAACAAGTTCGCATTTATTTTTAAGCCTTACAACAGTAATATTTAGGAAAAGTTCAAAAAGTATTTTTTATGTCATAACCTCTATTTTTATCTCACCTTTCATGTGTCTTGTCTTGCTGTCAGTCTTTCACATTAGCACATTTGCGTACAATAAGAAGTTCATCAAAATGAACAAATAACACAAATGTACATACAGAATTATGTATTGCCCAAAAATTGAACTCACTGTATTTCTCCTCCCCCTCTCTCTCTCTCTCTCTCTCTCTCTCTCGCTCCTCTTGCTCTATCTTGCTCTCTTCCTCCCTCTTGTCTCATTGTGTAAAACGTAGAACAGCGCACTCATCGTGAAGGGAAGAGTTGCGCTCTTAGTTTTCATTGGGAACAGGATTTGTGTACAGTATATGGGGACATGATTCTTAGAACGCTGGTGCTGTTCTCTCTGCCACTGTTTATCTTCACCGAGGTGCTGGAAAGAGTCAGTCTTAGCGAAGAGCACGCTCTCACCTGTGGACAGGTAAGACCATGAGAAAACAGCAGGCTTATTGTTTTTCAAATGAATGGTTATCTTGTTTAGTAGCAAAAACAGTTTAAGTTTCCTTTAAAAGCTTATTTTTTCAGTACTGTTTGCTAGCATTTGGTATAGTTTCGAAGGAGTTCCACCGCAGGCAAGTTTCTACATGGAGCTCCCTAAGACAGTTACTAGGAATTTGGCTGTTTTCTGCGGTGCAGTATAGGTGTGTTTGTTTTGATGGTTATCTCAGCGGGAGTTTTGCTTCAGAGAGACGCAAACGTGCTTGTTTTGTGTATTTTCACCCATGAGTGCGTGCATGCACTCAGGTTTAAAGCCTGAAGCCACTCAATGTTTGTTTTCATGCAAAAGCAACAGACTTTTATCTTAAAACAATCTGTTACGTTAGACTTTATTGACACTGTATTAGCTTTCACAAACAAAAAATTCACAGACATATTTCACAAATTAGCTTTTCACTACACCCATAATGTGTGATTCCAGAAAAATATATATATGTTTGTATTAAACATTTATGGAGCTACAGATGTTGTGTGAAAATAAATTATAAGTGGTTAATTTTGTTTAAAAATCTTATAAATGTCTGAGGTGTTGGTGGGGGGGGGGCTTTTGCCCCACATACAGGGTTAAAGGCACACAGCATCGATACAAATACTTTACATAAAATAATATGTTTGTAATAGTGTTTAAGTAAATACTTGTTCAAAACAGTCACTTTAGCCAAATTTGTACTATTTTCGGTTTATTTCCATAAATAAAATGCTTCATTTTTGTTCAATAAGTATACTGTCATTAAAATATGTTAATATCACAATATACACAAAATAGAAACAAAATCATTTTCTAAAGAAGTAAATATTTTGAAAGCATTGGAGGTCTCAAAATAATTCAATATCGATCTACAGTAGTAACAATAAAGCATATTTTATGATACATGATTAATGAAATATTATATATAAGCTTATTTAAGTTTTGCATGACAGATGACAGACACTATGATAACTGACCCAGTTAACCCAGTTCATAGGCCTACGTGATTCTTGATACTTTGTGTTGTTAGCTGAATGATAAATGACTTTTCTTTTTTGTGATAGTTGTTATCTTGCGTCTCTTGTTTGTTATTAGACATTAACAAGCCCTCCAGGTACAAATCCCGCTCTGCTTTTACAGCACGCAGTATAATGTTGGGTCCATGTTATCATACTGAGGAGAGAATCGTCCACTACTATTAAAATGCATTCTGATGCTAAAGGTGACACACCTAAGAAACAGAACTTTGAACAGGATGATGGGTGTAAATTATGATTTTGAATTCTGGGCAGCATTTTCAAATAGCATATCATTCTCTGAAGAGCCTTACGAAATTATAAAAGCAAAGGATTGGCTGGTTCTGAGAATAGATAGACTGAAGTATATGACTTGGGCATGCTTTTTTGAAAATCATTTCACAAAAGCTGATCTGATGTATGTTCTAAACATTTTTTACATGTACTTGAGTGCGTTTTATACAGATTTGATCCATTTCTTTTCTCTGTAGGGTATAATTGAATGTGAAGTTAAACCAGGTAAGAAAAAACATTACTGTATGGCAAATAACTTACCAATATCTTCACTTGTGATTTATTTTACATTTTCAGTATTTACTGTTCATGACCAACTGTACAATCATGCCATTTTGTCTGTTTGTGTAAGGAGCTTGCATTGGTCATGATGAGAATGTATTTGTGGCTGGTCTGAAAGCGTACGTTGTGCTCTGCCAAACGGAGGAGAAAACCTGGAGTCTGTGCTTGAAAATGTTGGTGAACATAACAGTCAGAGGTATGTCTTCTGCACAGTGGGATTATGGGCATATTTGTTTCTGTAGTCTGCATATTTAGATTATTTCTTGAGGAATATTGATTGATTTGATTTATTAGATGCTGTAGGTCAGTCTGTGGGTGTTGAACTAGCAGGTGATGCCAGTGGTGATGATAAGGCAGCGGACGTCCTTGAGAAAGCACACAGAAGGGTTCTTCATGAAGATGAAGATAACACTATTGCCACCGTCTGTGTATGTTACACAAACCCTTCGCTGTCAAAGTCAAAAATTCTACGCTTCACGTTTTCCTCTTCAGTGTTTGATGGTGGCAATACACTACAGGTAACAAATATTTCTACAACATGAATCAATTATAATATGAAAGGAAGGACTTGTTGAAAAGAATCAACCTTTAATGTGCTGGAGAGACTTATGTTTCTGACCAAACACCCATAGATACATAACTAGATGCCCCATTAGCAGCTGTTTCTATAGGCGGCTATACATAGGTTGTCTGCCATATCGGAACGGTGGAATTTACTTTTAAACTGCTGTGGGGTTTTTTTCCGCAGAGTAATAGCGGAGGAGTTTTGTTATTTAGTTGTTAATCCTAAAAGTTAAAGAGTACATAACATGAGATCATGAAATTTTTATTTTTGTTATTGTTACATATATATACAAAGTTATAGGTAGACTAATCACAGCAGACTAGGCCATCTGACCAATCACATCAGACTAGGCTAGCGGAAAGGATTAGACGGATGAATTGCTGAACGAATCATTTGAGAGTCAGTCAAGAAGTAATATAACATAATTATATATGTATTATAACGAAATAATAGTGTTTTGTCACCTTGTATGGACATAAACTTGTTGTTGGACACTCCATAAACCAAAGTAGGACCTTACAAATCCCTAGTTTTGTACTCTTTAAGTTCTTTTATTTAAACTTGGGACATTAGGCTAGTGATGATTGATTTTGTTACACAGATCTGGTAGCCACGAAAGCCGTTCCGTGAACACTCAAGAGCAAGCTGACTGTATGTTTGCAATTATAGTAATACGTGTGTATGATTATGAAAACGTATTTATTGTTGTGTAAACCCAAAGATTATATTCGCCAAACTAACAGATGACATTAATGAAAGGGTATCCCATTTTTGGGAATTGAAATCTGCATGATTTTTACAGCCATGGCAACCACATACTGTATCTCGTATTTAAAACATTTTACAGTCAACTTCTATGTTACAAATTAAGACTTTTCTCAAGCTAGCATTTCAAGTTTGTATTGTAAAATTTCCCTTTTGTATAGTTTTTGTTTTCAAACATTGTTTTTACTTTGCCATTGTAAAATTGCACATGTGTGTTGTAGGTGTGGATGTCTTTAGTAGTTAGGATAAGGGAGGTAGACCTCGGCAGCCCGGTGACAGTCTATTCTTTCTACACAAACTCTACTAAACAAGTCACTATATTTACACCTTCAAAAAAAGAAGGTAAAATAGTAAATTATTTGAATCTTTCTTGTATTTATGTAAAATGTAATGCAAATAATCACTGATAAAAGATACCCACTCCTTTCTTTTTCAGTGTGTTCCATGGATGGAGATGTTGTGTTCTGTAAAGGTTAGTTAGTCAAAATTCTCTGATCATTTTTGTACCATCACTTTACACAGTAAAACAGAAGACTATATAACCTTAAATAAACCACTATAAAATTAGTAAACAAGGTTCATTATTTGCCCAGCACACAACTCAATTACTGTCATTTTCTCATGCACAGGACATGAGTTAAAGAGTTCTGTTCAATTTTATTTTGTTGTCCTAAATTAAAGAGACAGTTCACCAAATTGTGAAAATTCTGTCATCCTGAATTCCTCACTCTCACATTGTTCCAAGCCTGTATACATTCCTCAATTCTGCCTAAAACAAAGAAAAATATTTGGAAGAATGTCAGTAACCGAACAGATCTCATCCCCCATTTGGGTGCATGGGTAAATTAATTTTAATTGATTCAGGTGGAAGGGATTGTATCCTATAACCTTTTACTCTTCAGATGCTCCCAGGTTGGGTAGAAGAACTGATCTCGTTACAGGAGCCATAATACTGTATGTGGAAAATGCAGATAAAGAGAGATTCCAAAAATTCCAGGCATGTCAAAAACTGGAAAGGGACGGAAAGTGTTTAAAGGTGGAATGGGTACGTCTTCAAAACAACTTTGTTCATCATTTATTCATTTGTCTAGTTTTGTGATTTTAATTCAATATTTTTCTTCATTCAATCAAACATAAAGAACGACTCAAGCCAGGAGTTTGAGGTTCCACGCAGCTCTGTCGCCCCCTGTCTGTGCTTTGAGGTAATATATGAATGTCTGAACACTATAACAGCAATAAGCACATTCAAGGTCATGCAAACAAAAACTTGTGTAGAGCTCAGTATACTGATGATGTTCGATTTACAATTAATGGTCTTCACAGTATATGGTAACTTAAGCGTGTGACTTTGCTTAAACATTCTAAGCCAAGATTGTCAGTATAAATATAAAGTATTTATGATAAATAATATAAATAAAATTGATATTCATGTTGCATTTGCTCCCTTTAACTGACACACATTTGTTTTACCTTTGCACAGATTTGGGGTAACTTTCCTCGAAAAGTGCACTGTCCATTTTTGAATGAAACAGGTATGCCATTTCCTTTCAACTAGTTGTTTCTATTTTGACCGTATTTATGTCTACAAGCTGACTACCAGTTTACTATTACTGACTTTGACAGTAACTTTGAGCCCAACTAGATCAACTAGAAACTTAAAAGTCTTGAAAGTGTCAATGAATTGGATACCTCTTAACAAAAGCATGTCTTTACTAAGGAATCAGAACGTCAGCGACCGTTAGCATCGTCATTTCCATTTGAAAATTTTATAGTGCCAAAAAATCTGAAAGCATAAGATGTGGAAATGAAAGGGAAACCCATTTGTCCTGGGTCCTGCATCTTCCTTCAATTTATATTTGCATCAAATTTAAATATGGTATTTAACCTTCTGTTGATTGGATTAAAATAAGCAGGTTCCATAAAGCAAAATATAAACACATACAGGTTGTGATGAACTTCTTGAGGAAATTGTAGTTCAGATTTCTGCTTTTAAAACTCTGTTCAATTTGCCCCAGAAGCTTCAATAAGTGCACTACTGTCAGCGTGATATTGGCTTGTTTTTACAAACTGGGACAGGTCAAAATGATTTTCTTTGGTAACTGAAAGCATGCCACAGATGCTGTCCATAGACCTTTAACAACAGAACAGTATACGATGTAATAGATGCCGAATAGATTATTTAACCTTAATGACAGCGTGTTTGTTACCGTTTCATATGTTTTTCTGTCATTAGTTGTTTCAGACTCCAATGTATCAGTGTCTGTGTCAGCAATTAAAATTCATAACTCTGTGGAAAGTGACATAACAGCGCTGATCTGGAACCTTACGTCTCCGTGCCGGCTAGAGACTGAACTTTGGCTTTGCACGAAAGGCTCAAGTGTAGACAGCAGCTGCAACCAAATCAACGACATGCATCATGTACACAAAATCCAGAAATGGATTAAGGGCAAGGACAAATGGATTAGAACGGACGCTGGGCACTGGGTAGGAATCTCTCATCAAGCTTCTATAGATGGATATTATGGGCACAATTACATGAATATATATACTGTGTATACCATATTATTCTCCAGTGAACTGTTGGACGGATCATCTATTAGAACAAGTTGGAGTAGAGAAGCTAATTCTTACTCTTCTCATGAATGTTGCTCTCGAAACAGTCTATGGCAAGCCGTAATAGTTGAATTATAGACTCTCTTATTGTAATTGTTACTAGTAAAAATTTAATTGTTGAGCTCTCTTATTATAATTCTAACTAGTAAAAATCTAATTCTAGAGGTCTCTAATCGTATTTGTTACTGGTTAAAATTGAGTTATAGAGCTCTGTAATTGTAATTGTCACTAGTAAAAATGTAATTGTTGAGCTCTCTAATTATAATTCTTACTAATAAAAATCGAATTCAAGAGCTCTCTAACCATAATAGTTACTAGTAAAAATGCAATTACCACGAGTAATGCTGGGGACAATTTAAGCTAATTCGGCTTGCCATAAACAGTCTGACAGTTAATGGAGATGCCTCTGCTTCATTGGCTCCAATGATATGTCCCCTTCTAAAATTGGACTTTTTCACAGTAGCCCTATAACCCCTGCATGTGACTCCAAGGGGAAGCCATTTTTGCCTTTTAGATAGGTTGGGTTAATGTCAGTCCAAGTGTAGTTATAGGTTAGATCGCTTAGAAAAGTAATGGTGCAGAAACACCATGTATAGAATACCAATGGTTTGAACTCGCATCAGATTGATTTCTTATTCAACTTTTTTCTTTTGCAGCAATTACAAGGAGAGTTTTCGAAAGTTGAACATAGTTCTTCGTTATGTGTTCAGGTAATGATTTTTTATGTCATTTTTTTCAAATGGTTAACAGCATGCTTTGGGAATGTGACAGCATTGTGTCTGTTCTCCAGGTAAAGGTGAGGGGAATTGATGGTTATCTGGGTCCAGTGTGCCCATTTGAAGGCAAGAACTCATACCCATTATTCTTAATCACTTTCCAGTGTCTAATGTGCTTACAATGCCATGATGCCGTTCAGATTTGACCATCATTTATGGCAGCAGCCTCTCTTCGTTCTTTCTAATCTCTTTTCTCCCACCTCTGCAGTGAAGAGAGCGCGTTGGAGCTTCCTGTTACTTGTGTGTGTGTTGCTCGTGTGTCTGTCTGTACTGGGAGCCCACGCATTTCAGGGTGCACTTAAAAGTGAGAATGACACACACACAAGTTTTTGCTGGCCCATTCATACCAGACCAGATTTGCACTTGATATTTGTTATCAGCCCTACCACAAAAAAATCTTATTTTAGAAAACATATAATAATATTAAATGAAATAAAGTTTGAATGTGAAAACTGATGGTTGAATTCAAATTTGCTGAGAAGCACAGACACAACATTTTTATCTCATTTTACGTTCGAACAACTAACTTAACATCAGGCATGCCTATTTATCTAACTAGATTATCATTATGAGCTAAGTATTACACAATTTATCCTTATATTATTGCCGAGGTTCTTAAGAACATTCCGGGCATAGGCCATTCAGGTTCTTCATTTGAAAGAATAGCTGCACAACTGTAACACCATCAGCTGGCGGATATTTGCACGCTCAGTTCCAGCATTCTGCGTTCTTTCGATGCTCACCATCGCCATTAAGCTGGGCACCCTTAGTTTTTTAACTTGAGGTAGAACGCTCAGCTCGTCAATAGCTGTGTTTCCATTACCCTTCAAAATGCACAAATTGAAATAGGGCATTGAAATCACACCCAATGGAAACCGTAAAAACAAGAGCTCGCATGAGGTGTTTTTTCAGGCAATACGATCAAGGCATATTTCGGCAAAACTGCAATGGAAACACTTTTTCACATGGCTACTCAAAAGTCACATGACCATTCATGGTATGTTTTATCAGAACATTTGTAAAAAAAGGATTTATATCGGTATAATATTATCGATATTGTGTTACCGCAATAGCAAAAAGTTCTCAATATTATCGTTATATAAAGTCTTCCTGGCCTAACATAAAGAAAGTTAGAAAAAAAGAATAGATGTTACCTTTTTGTCAAGGTCCATCTGATGCAATTATTTAATTAAAAAATAAGTTTTTTTTAGGTCATTTGACCCATTTCGTGCTATAATTCATACCTCTAAGCAACAGTTATGATTGTAGGATAAAGAAAAAAGGATGTTTATTGCATGTTTCCAAGTCATCATTTTATATAGCAATAAATATTGTACCGTGGACGTTATACCGAGGTATTATCGCACAGTAAGATTTTGATATTGGTACATCCATAGATGTAAGG
The DNA here is from genome assembly GCA_006030095.1 of Triplophysa siluroides. Classification (NCBI taxonomy): domain Eukaryota; kingdom Metazoa; phylum Chordata; class Actinopteri; order Cypriniformes; family Nemacheilidae; genus Triplophysa; species Triplophysa siluroides. The sequence goes on along the minus strand of VCII01000010.1, from coordinate 800,156 downwards.
AATTCACATTGAGTAATATCTCATATGAAGGCCCAAATGCAAGAAAATGAGTGAGTGCAGTATGGAGATTTATTACAGTGAGGTAATATGAAAATATAAGAGGAAATAGACATTTCTCTTCACTCTTTCTCAAGATACACTTCATACGCATAACATCGTTTAAACGAAACGCAGTCATTCCGCAATATTTTTTTAATCAACATTTTGAAAATATTGCTTAAGTTTTGCGCAAATCTGTAATGGAAACCTGGGTAATGCCACTTTTTACTCTAATCTAACGGTCCAATCACAGTGCAGGACAAATACCACACCAACCAATCAGAGCACTGTACTTGTATAGACGAATTTAACTTCTGGTCTGTGTTTGGTTATAGTTTAACAATTTGTTTTATTTAATTTGCATCAATACTAATTTATTGTAATATTTTAATGTATAATAGTTATATTAAATTAACTTGAAATTACTCGACAGTTATTAATTCTCTGCGGTGGTCAACCGGAAGTTAAGTTTGGGCCACATAACATTTGTTTATGTTGTTGCCGCCGTTTATTCAAAGACTGAAGAGGATGTCTCTGGACTTCCACGATATAAACATTTGTGATTTAACTATCTGCGAGATCACTAATAACACATTATTTCAACGGATATTATCATAGCAACCAAAGTGTCTCGGCTGCACAAAGTGTGGTCACACGCGACTGCAACTGTCGTTTTCAGGTGCCTCGGCTGAACATGAACAGCTGACGGATCTGTGACTATACCGATCTGTTGAGTGCTGCATCGTCACGAAGGTTTATCGCAAGCGTTGCCAATTTAAATATGTTCAAGTTCAAAAGTACGTAAAATAAAACTATGTTTGGTCTTTGTGAGCTGTTTGAGAAGTTGTGCATGCTGTGCCCAGGGATATCACACAAAAGTATGTAAAAATTCCCAAATTAGTCTCGTAAACATAGTCTGATATGTCTTTATCAAATATAAACAGTTAAAAATAAAATGTGTAACAGTATTCTGATCCTTGTATTAACTCTAACATTTGACTATTTAATTACCTTTTTATGAAACTTCTGTTTCTTGTTTTGTATACCATTAAAACATAAAAATAATAATTTAACCAATACAAATATTTAGATTTTTACATACAGTAATGTATGTTTTGTTTTCTAATAGACTATTCTGTGACTGGTTATGGTGATACTGTATAACAAAGGTGAAATTGACTGCAACCAAAAAAAGGATAAATATATATTTTTAAAAAGTGAAATGAGTTAAAACTTACTTTTAACTAAAGTTAAGAGTTTCTTGTTTGATCTGAGAACTACCACTGTCTCCAAAAAAAACCTCTAGATCATCCACAATCTTTGCTTTCAGCATCTTCAGCAAATTTGACCCTTCATTCATCTTTTTACACTGAGGACTGTCACGACTTTAAATTTCATTTAAAAACCTTTTTGTGATTGTTAACTTTCGAGCACAGCTGTATATTAGTCATTGTATTACAGTTTTAAGAAAGCTTTGTTTTAATTCATGAACAATAGGATCATTTATAGTATTTGCTTGGGGTGAATTCAATTTGTTTTTTTGAGATTGACTCATTTCCAGGCACAGGATGACATGTTAATAAACATTGTTTCTTAAATACCCAATAGGTTGGATTTTCAGATGGCTGAAGGTGGACAACATGGCCAGTGCGTTTCATTTGTTGTTCAAACCTATATTATTCAATTCCATTATTCTTTAAGTAAAGCTTGTATGTCCTATCAGCTGTTAAAGATGAATATATCTGTACTCTGACAGGGGCAGCAGGCGGTGTTGAGGTACTCTTGGTGTGTCCTCCCGACAGAGACCATGAAGTCACTGAGCTGATCTGTCGTCTGAGCTCCAGTCTCTCCACTCTCGGTTTTAATGTATCTATGGACCTGTGGAATCGATCAGAGATAAATTCTTTGGGTCCCCTTCCCTGGCTACACTCCCACCTCGACCAGGTCCAAATTTGTGGAGGTAGGGCAGTGTTGGTCCTGACCCAGACCACCTGTGAACGGGCAATGGAATGGGCACGTCGGGGTGAGAGTGAAAAATATGAACAGAAAGAAGGCTTTCAATCACCACCGTGCTTGGATGTTTTCAACGCGTCACTGAGTTGCATTCTTGCCGATTATTTACAAGGTCATGCTGGCAAGCGATTCATGCTGGCCCAGTTTAAAGTACAATCTCCTGGGTCGGTGTTGACATTCCCAGAGTTCTTTCAGGGGCTTCCGTTTTTCAGCTTGCCGTCTCAGAGTCTTGGCTTCCTAATGGAGCTCACGCATGGGGTCCATAAGGGACGGGGCATGGCAAGACAGTGTATACGATCCATGTCGTTGAGCACTGCTGCACAGGCATTATCAGGGGCACTCTGTGGGCTCACTGGAGGTACAGGACACAAGTCTGAAACTGAGGATGCCTCAGAAGGTGTTCCACTACAGCAAAACCAGACAACCGCACAAACTAACTCTTACAGAAGCACAATAGGCTGGATCTGAAATAAATTTGATCGCTGATATGAAACTCTGTCAATATGATATGTAAATATGGCTCATTTTATGCAAAGTCTGTAAGCGAGACATGTTCTAGGTGACGTTTCGTGTTTACTGTATCAATTCATTTGAACATTAATATTCTGCTTCTCTATATATTGAGCTTGTTCTCCTCTGTCTGTACAGTGTGAGCATGATGTCATTTTTTATTAGAAATTTGGTAATATGTTTAATGAATATTAAATACTGAAGGATATTAATTGACGTTGTTTTACATTAAGCTGTAAATAGGTCAACATAAATACACAAATTATTGTTAGTGAAAAAAGGAAATCTCTGCACTGTTTATTTTTAAGATATAAGCTCACGTGAATATATTTTGTATTAATTGCATTGAATTATATTTAAAGTCCAAGTAAAGGCAATAATAAATATGTGTTTAAGTATGAGTTTGAAGCCAATGCGTAAGCATTACCCATTACGTTTTTTTGGCTAAAGGTTGCAGGCTTTACATCTAGTGTCTTTATGGCTCAAACTACAGAGGCCAAGCAGAACTTCATCCAATTCAATTCAGTGAGATGTGAGAAGCCAAACACAACAAAGCCAACGGTTTTACAATATAAAATATAAACGGTAAGATTTCAGAGTTGCACACTACTTCTCTTTTGCAAGTTCTGCTATTTAAGTGAATTTTTGGTGGCTTGTCACATAAGGTAAGACTTTAATGTGTGTTCCACTTGCCTAAGAACATAACTGATAAGTTTATAGTATAGGCGTAAATATGACTGTGTGAATATGGGGAATTTACTTAACAGTAGAATTCAATAGACCGCAGAACTATTATCACAGGTAATGAAGTGATGATTTTTTTTAGTTAAAGTTGTATTTAACATTATTAAGTTGTTTTGCAAATCCTTTTATTTTATATATTACACCAGCAGTATGTCCAAATATTGTTTTGTCGTTGTAGAAATGTTTAAATGTGGAAACAATTTGCATGTGCCAACGTGCACAAGAGAGTACCAGAACCTTTTCTTTCCACTTCAAGCACTAACACTTTGCACAAATACTTGCAACTGGCAAAGATTAAATAGTCGATTTCATATAATATTGAGTACCTTAGACTGAATTAAATTACTTGCATTGTCTTTTAACATATTGCTTGGAAGTAGATCACTTATGTTCAATTTTAGAATAAATAATAATAAGAAAATATAGCTGCAAGCAGCAATTACAGGGCCAAGCCCCGAAGACACAACACAGAGCCATACCGGCACAGAGCCACAAGAGCAAAAACAGCATAAATGGAACGTACATGAGAAACAAACAGTTTGAGAAGAACTCAAAACAAATACTATCTATAACTATCTATAAACACGCCACATACGCCACATGGGATTCAAAATCTACAACCACCGAGATTCCACACCACTTCACAGCCCTCAGCTGCAACCAGGCTGCTGAGCAGACTTAACAGAACTGCAAGTAGCGAGATGGCCCAATCACAGAAGATGTAGCTATGACAGTGCACAGCCACAAGAACAAAATGTTAGTAAAAAACAGATATTGAAAAGATCAGTCGAGAATTAACTCAGAATGAAGACTCTCTCTACAAACGTGAGACACAGGGGAATGAAACCCATAACCTTGGCAAGGCTTGGCATTTATCAGGTTGTGCCCGATCAGTTGACATACTTAACCAAGGCTTAGATTAGATGTCAAGCCTGAGAAGCCAGCACGTTTAACCATGTAAAGAAGTCAGAATGCATGAAACACTTTGGTACCCCGCCTTTAAAATGTACATCTTTATAGCAGAAAAAAAATGTGCCTGGTACAAAAAATTATTTTGGTCTCCATAGCTACTTTTGCCCTTCATGACAATTGTGAGTTTTTTTTTTATATAATTCATCCGTTTAAATTATATTAAGCCTTAAAATTCTGCATAATTAAGGCGTGGCCACTTGAGTGACAGGTGGTTTCACCAACCAGGCCCCGCCTTTTTGCCCATGTTCGATTATCCGGGAGTGACGCGCTGCCAAGATTGCCGACTGGCTCCGCCCACTTTGTGCTTCAAAATTGCTCTTCACAAACCTACGGGTGACGTCACAAAAACCACGTCCATGTTACAGTCTATCATTTCAAAAGGCTTTTTTTAATCTGATGACCCATAGGTGGCGCTATGTCCAAATTTGGCACACACCCAGATACCAATGTGTGGCTGGATACAGCCTACAGTCCTTTTTGGATCAACATTGATAATAAAGGTGAAACTCAAAATTCTGTTATTTCTGTGCACTCACTCCAAAGATCATCTAAGCCAATTTTCCTTACACTTGATCCAAATTTGTAAAAAAGTAAATCTACCGAAAAGTTTGATACATTTTGTATCAAGCATAAACATAAACACATTTTGACCCACAAAGTGAATTGACCACAAAAACGTTTGTGGGATAATTTATTGTTAGATGTATATAATATACACCTAACCAGTTATTTGACACATGCAGTATTTTATCAAATGTGCATGTGTTTAACATTATTATTATTTAATAGCCTATCTGGTATTATTGTAATTTTTAGATGAATTGCTTTGTATTCTTCTTTTTTCAAACAATCGCAAACACTCAATGATGAACAAAATACTATTGTATTACAATGTCTACAAATGACTTCAAAGAATTCACACAATCCAGATTTATAGAGAAGAAACAGAATGAAATACAGGAAATACAATACAAAGATTAGCCTATACAAAAGAAAACAAACAAAATAATGCTCAGGAAAGACATTTGGACATGTTTTATTCTTTTGATTATTAATATTTCAAAAAGCCTTTATAAAGTCTACAATTCCAAGGCAAGGTTTTATGTTTAAAACACATAGAGGTGCCTATGTGAATGTGAAGTATACTACACTAGATTTTATTTTGTATGGATTTATGACGACACGTAATCCCCAGATGTCATTTCGGCACACGGCGGCGTGTGATTGGTGCATCAAGATCCTTTTGAATTCCAGTTGGTTGTCTGCAGGGAGGGCGGGACTTGAACGATGAACTGCAGGACACAACAGAATGAGCTAGAAGAGCGGACGTGTCGTCGCAGACGCCGGTTCTGAAATCATGTTTTAACGCAGCGAAAAGCTGCTCGTGTAAAGACGCCACAAAGACGTTTTTGTCAAAAGCATCCGGAAGCTCTTTACGGTCGAAACGCAATATTTTAATGTGAGTATACGGAAGAATAACTAGACCAATCACACCGCGCCTTAGCGCCTTGAAGCATCAGTGACAATGTTTCATTCTTATGTGTGTAATAATCACGTATTGAATAATGTAGCTGTGTGGCGTCACATTTCTGAATCTGTTGTAGATAAAGATGCTTTTGGGTAATTCAATACTTCATGTATAATGTTGTTCAAATACATTATTATAGGGTGAAATGCCCTGAACTTCCGGCAGGCAGGAGCTGCCCTACATGCTTGCAGCATCAGCATCAGTGTGCAGACTCTGATGTTAGATCAGTGTAGTTATCAGCCAGGAATGGGAGTCATTTATAGTTTTTTCCCGAAAGCCTTTTTATACATGAGATGTACATATATTTAACATCTAATACTGATTTAGATATTTTCTTCTGTAACACTAACCCTTCTTGCACATTTCATAGATTGTTGCATACAATACCAAGTCATGCTGTATAGAACAATCGCAAACCGTATTCATATCCTAATAGTATAATATCATGCCATACGGTATTGACATTGGGTTCTAGACATTTTAGACGTAGAGTCTATCTGGGGTTTGGTTGTGATGTGATTTACTGTTTGCAGGACGTTATGTGGTGGCCTTGGCCCCTCGTGTCTGTTCTGGTGCTGTGCTCTCTCTTGTCTGTGGGCACTGTGCGGACCGCACCCTGCCAGACCTGCCGCAAACTTACAAACAGCTTCATCAAGGTGTGTGCCTGCCTGATCCATTCACATTCAATGTTCAAAGAGCTCAGATCAAACACTGCTTTACATTTTCATCCACGTAGAATTATATGGACAGGCGCCTAATTTAGTGACAGGTGGTTGTAAAAATAGGGCCAAATTTAACAACTCCTTTGCTTTATTTGCCGATTCTCATCACTGTTTTGATAAACATTGATCGTATTTAAATTCATTTAGTTTAAAAAATAAGGGTTGAAAGACTTATGTTATAGTCACTGCAGATATATTTTAGAATTTTCAAATGGACAAAATTTGATATCACATAATATAAATACAAGTTAATGTGTTCAGATATCGAATGCCTGTTTTATCGTGATGGTTGTTTCAGGGCTTGGAGCGAACCGCTAATAAGAATTTTGGAGGAGGGAATACAGCTTGGGAAGAAGAGAAATTGGCAAAATATACACGTAGGTAAGAGAAGTTTGGACATAGATTTTTTTTATCACTCCAACTTACAAACCCCCCCTCCAATTCTTTCATTACAAGTATTTGTCACAATTATGTAATTGTTTGGTTTTTAAAAATGTACTGCGTGTGTGCAGTGAAACCCGTCTGTTAGAGATCGTAGAGACTGCATGTGAAAAGTCGGACTTTGACTGCAACAAGCTACTGGAGCAGATTGAGGATCAGGTGGAGACCTGGTGGTTTCACAGGTGAGAGCATGTCCGGATCGACTCTACGACTCCATTTACTGTCGAGAGAGTAATGCAAAATAACTGAACAAACTGTGCGGGGAACTGTTCATCCTTCTTCGTGCTCACGCTGAATTAAAGCGACAGTGCACTCTTTATGGTCAAAATCCACAAAAGAAACACGATCACCTTTAAATCATGAGAATGAGATTGATGTCTAATGTCGCCATTACTTCCCTCTTGGCCACAACAGCACATTTCAAACAGTCCATCTCAATGTTTATGCTTATATTGCATGTGTGAGAGGGGAAAACGATCACATTATGCTGTCAATGTACTGACAGAACCCAACACTCCTCATAACCTTCGGGGAAAAAAACTGATAAAACTACATAGGCATCATGCTGCATTGCATATGTGGGAGAGAAAAGCGATCATATCGCTCTGTCAATCACTCGATCTCTCTTACAGGGAAGAACCCCTTTTTCAGTTTGGTTAGTATCCTTCAAAGCACAGCTTAAAGGGGTCATATGACACGGCTGAAACAAATATTATCAATTGTTTTAGATGTAATGTAATGTGTATAAAGGATTTAAGGTTCAAAAACGCTGTATTTCCACAGACTGTGCATGTTGTATCTCCTCTTTGCTCCGCCTCTCTGAACGCGTGGATTTTTTACAAAGCATCGCTCTGAAAGCGATATGATTGGCCAGTTAACCAGTGTGTAGTGATTGGTTGAATACTGCAAGCGTGTGATGGAAATGTAACGCCTCTTACCATATTTGGAACATCAGGTTCCTCTTCAATTGTACTGACAGGTACACACACCTTACTTGCGTACACATTTGAGCGGTCTTAGTCAAATCAGACCACCGACTGACGTAGATTTGTGGGGGTGTGGCTACATGAGGCGTTTCAGGCAGGTCTGGGTGAGCATTCGCTTTTAGATACAATGCATCTTTTGTTCCGACACTTACATTTTTGCAGTTTTACGTGTCTAATACATGCATGGGCAACTTATAACACACCAAACACACAGAAAAACACGTGTTCGTGCCATATGACCCCTTTAAGTAGCCTATGGCTTTTCATTTATAGGCTGACTTGCAATACGTGGATCTAAAAGAGCATTAACAAGACGAATACAACAAATCAAAGTTAAACAATCTACATTGTCAGTAAAAGAATTCTGAAAAGGTTTTGCTCATCGATGTGTTTAAAGTAACGTACTGCGTGGCTCGGGAACATCTGGTAATAGCACACTTTTATGTTGTTGAAATGGAGTGGGTTAAAATTCTGTATGTGTTTGTTACGTTGGATTATTAGGCAGCACGAGGCACCAGACCTGTTTGAATGGCTGTGCATTGAGGAGCTCAGACTGTGCTGCCCGCCGGGACACTATGGAGCGGAATGCGCAGGTGAACAAGATGCACGTTGGTTTATTTTTATTTAAGTTATTATAGATGGTTTGAAAGCGAAAACATAAACAATGTGCGATCTGTGCATTGGTGCTTTTGCGGCCCAAACTTACTTTAGTATACATCCGCAAATAATATAGTAGAAGAGTCCCTGAAGATTATTTCTGAAACAAGCAAAAGAAATAGCAAGTAAATGACATTAGCTAGCGAGGTAAAAGCATGTCTAGCCAGTATTATTTTCGGTTACCAGTAGAACACAGGAAGGAATATTAACCTGCAGTTCTGCTGTAGGCATGAGTTTGTGAACAAATGCTTGCTGTGTAGAGTGTCCGTTAGGTCCTGGGGGTGTGTGCGGTGGTCTTGGCCGATGTGAGGGTGAGGGCACACGTCTGGGAGATGGAGAGTGTGTTTGTGACCCAGGATACTCGGGTCCGCTGTGTCAGGACTGTGCTGATGGATACTACAGAGAAAAGAGTTCCAATCACACACAACCACCCTGCTCAGGTAACCACACACACCGTTTTTTTTAAATGACTATATATATTGTACCGTCTCTTATGTCATCCGTGGTTATTAAATAAAAAAAAATATTATAGGATGATGTTGAATGTGTAATTAATTCATTTTATTTTATTATATAGCTTGCTTTAACTCCTGTAAAAAGTGCACTGGTCCTCAAGACAACAAATGTCAAGACTGTAAGCCTGGATGGATCCTTCACAACAACAAGTGTGTTGGTTAGTAATGCCATTACAAATAATAGCAGTTTTACAGTACATTTATCATATTCGATGCTACTCTTATAATCCACCTTTTTCCCAATGCGTAGGGAGGATGCTTAAAGGGACCCTTCACCAAAAAAATATTTTTTTACATAATTGACTCACCCTTGAGTCGTTCCACAACCCTACGACCTCCGTTCATTTACAGCACAACAATTTAGATAGGGATGATAAAGATTAATCGATCATGTTTTGTTTCCGTAAAAACGTAGCGCTGATCGAGTTCGAGGTCATAAACGAAGCGAGTGCGACGGCGTTGTGTTTGGGACCATCAATTGAATGAGCATATTATAGTAGAAAAGTCAGTTTATTGCCAAAATATATTAGGAACAGCTCACCAAGATTTATAAACGAAGAATAATATCAGGGATGCGCCTGTACGCTATTCACATATCACAGTCCATACCGCTGTCAGACAACTTTTAATATGGTGCACTTATTATATGTGCTTTTAGTTTCTCCTTTTTCAAAGTTGGCAGAAAACAAAACGCCAAACAATAAATATTTATCACAAATGAATGTCATTATTGAAGGCTTTGTCATTGTGTATTTATTTTAGATGTGGATGAGTGCGGGACTGAGTTGGCTCGATGTCCATCGAACACCTACTGCTTCAACACAGATGGCTCTTATGAATGCAGAGGTCAGTTTGACCGTGTTTTAATATGCATTGTGTGTGTTTATTGACATGTTCACTGATTATGGATTATATGTAGGTTGTGATCAAGCATGTGTCGGCTGTATGGGGAGTGGACCTGCTCGCTGTAAGAAATGCTCTCGAGGATTCCGGCTCACTGGTGCAAAGTGTCTAGGTAAGTGGAATTCAGGGCCATGTACTGGTGAAGTTTGTTTGGGTGGTGATGAAATGTGTGCGTACTTGCATTGTCGTAGAGATGGACATTTTTTATCATATTTCCAGTGCTAGACAGGTTTGAAGATCAAGTACTCTGGGATGGGTCATGAGCGGGGGGGGCGGGGCTTGAGTCATGGCGATAATTAAATGATTTTAATTACAACACTAATACGAAAAGTTATGTTAATGAAACTACTAAACAATGAAATCAACACTGTAATATTATTAAAAAAGTACCATCACCGTTTTGATAATACAGTAAACATTTTAAAGAAATATCAGGGTGATGAGAAGCATCATCTCCTCTGGTGTAGACAGAGTGTAAGATGATAACGAATCAAACCTGTTGTAGATTTGGATGATTCGTATGCAGCTTGGAGCTGCACATCTTGCACTTGACTGTATTTAATCAAAGTGAAGCCAGACACCGCCGTGCGCTTTCATGCCATCTGTTCTCCGCTCTTGACTCTGGACCGCAAGCATTTCAATCTCAGGGTACCGCCGAAATGCCAACATAACTAGTCTGACAGAAAGAAGATTCATTAAAAAGTTATTTTTAGACCCAAACGATTAACGTTTTCATGACCCGGTACTCGTGCCCATCCCTACTTTGTCTGATGACCTGTCTGTACTTTTCAGACATCGATGAGTGTTCTGAAAAAGCACTTGCCTGTCCTGGACTCAATGAAGCTTGTGTTAATGAGGAGGGATCCTTCCGCTGCGAGTGTGCCGTGGGATATATTCGACGAGACAGTATCTGTGTGGAGAATCTACCACCTAGTAAGTGAAACACGCCTGTCGCAGTGTGCAAGCAACGTAACTAAAACAACAACTTGGCATACTGTGAAGAGTTATCTTAGTTTTGGCAGCACAACTGCAGAAGCCCCATTATTTCTAGTCACCAAGTAGATCTTAAATATTTAATGGAAGACCTGAAATATAACATCTAGGCATGTTTTTCTACAGTTTTTATTTAAATTAGTTTGTTTATATTTATTGATGCACAAATGAAGCAGTACATGTAGGGATGCACGATAAATTATAGATGTTATCGTATTATTAAAACGAAGCATAAATGCATTTATTAAAACAGAATTAAAACACTACGACGGCTGACAGAACATGGCGAATTATATGCAAGGGGACCCGCGGTGTATGTAGATAGAAATGGCTCTTTCTAAGGTAATAGAAACATAACGCTTCATTGCTTAAGCTCTTTACACACCTCTGAAGACATAGTTATGTATATTATATTGCATTTCTGTCAATAGATCCTCCATACAATGACACACTGGTCCTTTAATACATTAATACTTTTAAAGGTAAAATCCATTGTCCTACAGACCAGCAGCGTTTAAAGTGCGCACCTCACAGCAGAAGTGCCAGTGTTCATACATTAATGACAAATTTGCATTACGCTGTGTTAAATACATTAATGCGCCTCTTCTATAAGCTATTTGTTGACGCTATATATTATATGACTCTGAGATGTTTTATCCTGGCTCTTTTCATGTAGTGCGAATTATATGTAGTTATATATAGTTAAGTAGACGCCTTTACTGTTAGTTAACATTGTGACGCGTTTTTGTGGGCGGAGCTTAGGTGGAGGCAGAAAGATCCCACTGACCGCATTACTAATGCTAGGTAGCACGTTTTGTTTGCTTGCTTTTTGACAATGACTTGAAAAAATCTAATACAATTTTAACATGTAAGGTCAAGCACACTAACTGCAATTGTTTTTGAAAAAGTTAACTTTAACGCAACGAACCTGTCCGACCTGCATGTGCTCACTCAATGGATCCAGAGACAAACTGACACGATAACATCCAGTAAAGTGGCCTGACATCTACACCTGACAGAGAAACCAAGCGTATATAGTAAAGATAAACTGAGAGCGAATACATCTATACATGCCTGCGTGTACTAACTGTGGCAACCGTTAGCAAATGCATTTACTTGAACACAAACCTGACACATAACACGAGCCTTCTCACTGTTCCTTCCCCATTTATACTAATGCACTTGTGACGACAAAAGAAAAAGAGATGACTAACAGTTTCCTTTGTTTTCTGGCCGATAGTTAATTGCTAGTTAGCTAACATGCCCTATACGTTCAAAAGTTAACGCTACGTGAAAAATAATCTTGTTCCCCAGTTTCTTATTTGGGCATACGTGAGATATTTTCAGACACATACCCAAATCATCATACACACCAACAAAGTGTTTGTGTTATGAAAGTGTTATGAACTGAAACGCAAGAATTTTGATGATCGTTTCTGTTCAGTCGGCGGTTTAACAGCTGTCGTCCGTGTTTTTGTTTGGCAATTGCAGCAGGAATGTGTTAAAATATCAAATTTGACTGTATTCTGTCGATTGTGGCAATAAACAACACCACAAGATGATATTTAAAACTCCTTATGTAGCCGAATCTGTGCTGGTTTGTATTGGCCGCCTCCAGTTTTCCCTTTGTTTTGCCTCCAGCTAGTGCCGTGATGTTAGCGTGACGTCAGCCGTAAAGGGGTCTATAGTATAAAGTTAGTAAATCACTAGTAAGCAGACTAAAAACTTTAAGACGGGTGTGTTGAGCCAAGTTAAAGCTAAACTCTGCAGGACACCGGCCCTCCAGGACAGGCTTTGGACACCCCTGCTGCAGGCTACTGTTACCCATTTGTGATTTTTTTTTAACGAATGTCAGGAACGATCACTTTGGTATATTGTACAGACAATAAACAAGGCCACCGGGATTCATCCCATACATAGTAGCCTATGCTGTATTATTAACAGCAAAGCATTTTGTCCTTAAAACGTTTCTGTCTTCATGCATAATTTCACGTTGTACTTTTTTACGTGAAACGTTTTAAAACGATCCCCTTCAAGTCAGCCGCATACAGACCTACAGTATGTGCCTATTGATTTTAAATTCTACATCTCTTGGACAGTATCTACATATCATTTAACCGGATGCCATCTAGAGGCGTTTTTATGTAGGCATATTTACAGTTATGTGAGCAAGAGAAAGTCGTCTGATTTTTATTTTTGCTAATGTCCCTTCCACTGCTTCATATACAGATCTACAGTCGCATTGAACAAACCTCTGAAGGTGGACAAGAGAAACATACAAAATATGCAGAGAGAACGCGAGAACCGCTGCATAAATATAATGTATGGAAAATATTATCAGAAAACCTCAAATGGAAAAAACTGTTACAGGCACAAAGTTTCCCATCATTTCAATCACTATGCTCATCACATTATAATTGACATCTAAACTTATACGTATGGTTTTTCAGGAGGACACCTTCATTTTGATCTTTTTGTATTTTACGGCTGTTGTATACTACTTTTAACTTTACACGCTTGTCTGTTATCTGTAGCATAAAGCCACCACAAACGCAAACTGTGAACTTTTCACCGTGTAGAATTGTTTTTCAATCCCACTTTCCATTTCTTCTCCCCTTCACAGCCGGTCCAGATCAGGGTCTGTTTGATGAGATGACGGACGACGAGATCCTCGTTCTGCAGCAGATGTTCTTTGGGGTTGTGATCTGCGCACTAGCTACTCTGGCTGCCAAAGGAGACATGGTCTTTACGGCCATCTTTATAGGAGGTGTGGCCGCAATGGCAGGATACTGGCTTTCTGAGAAAGGCGATCGCGTGCTGGATGGCCTCCTCAAAGGGCGCTAATGAATCAGACACCAGGAGACTCAAATGTGGATCATGCCAAGCTGTCAGGCGATTCAGACATTTAGAAACGCCGTGGACTCTGGGTTGTTAGCTGGCGCTGTAGCAGTGCATGTCATTCAGGGATGCTACGGGCTGGGGATACTGGGAGTGGCATTAGCTATGCTGCTTTTTGATGCTCTGAATTAGTGGATACGATGTTTGTACCAAGCTTATTTATAACACTGTGTTTCAACAGTTCAATTGCTGCTGTATTTAATGAGATTAGAATAGGCTGTTTGACACAAGGCAGTGGTTCCATGTTTGGACTGACTGAAGAACTGTACATATTGGCATGGATCTTTCTTTTTTGCTACCTTTGTCCTTTACTTTGTTTACACGATATCATATTGGTTTTACATTTATTGTAATCCTTTCTGGGTTCCCTTATAAAACTGCCTGTAGACTTTGGAAGAGAGATGAGCTTGTTGCCGTGCTTGGGTGTTTTCAACAAAAAAAGAAAATGATATCATATGAAAAGATGATGAACACTCCAAAAGGAAGGAAGGAAGGCAGGTAGCTAGCAAGTGAAAAAACTCTTCTTGCACATATGTGGACATACATGGGACGTACATTCCCAAATGCATGAACTGTGACCCTATCAATGATGATTTCTAGTGTGTTTTAATTTCAAGTGACACTGGTTGTATGTTTGTCACTGCAAGTTATTTGGGTCATTTTAATGGGGTCCCAATATAATTTGACCTAAGAATCTCTGTGACCTGTCCAAACACTTTTGATTACTGGATTTTAAAGATATATGAATGATTTTTTAAATAATCATTTCAGACTGATTTGTGAACCGGTTTCATTGAGAATTGCCAACTCTGACGATTTGCTCACAAATTCTACAACACCCATGGCTTACAAAATTGAGAGCAACAATAGTAAAATTTACTTGATTTTCTTGATTTTTTAGGCTTGGAAACTATTGAACAATTCCTTGACACTGGAAGTGCTTCATATATTTATAAATGTGACGATTCATTGCCTCTGTTATTTAGCAAAGTGTAGTTATTTATTTATCAATGTATAGAACGCATAGCTGATGTGGCCTTCTGATCAGTTGTTTTCATTTTATGACAGATCTCGCTCTGCTGAAAAGCATGCATGCATATTTGTATGATTTAGATGATAAACAATTCTTTCATTGCTGCATTTATTTATCATATTTGTTCATCTGTGTGAATATGCCCCACAACATTAAAAGTGAGACCTATGATATGCATCTCAAAAATCTGAAGCAGTCCCCTTGAACCAGAAGTTGCGATCGGTTTTACTTGATCGTATTCGGATGCATTTACGAGTGAAACAGAATTTCGACTGATAAAATAGGGGGCGTGGCTTGTGTTTCCATCACAATTTGATTGGTAATACAAAATCAGGTGTTGCATTTTGAGATGCAAATAGCAGAAGACTGACAGTTGGAGAAAAGGAGTTAACGGATGCCCTGCCCAGCCGTCTAATTTACGTCATCGGAAATGGATAGCCACTAGACGGCGGAAGTGCATTTTCAGATTTTGACATCAACATATGAAATTCACTTCCGCCGTCTAATGGGAATCCATTTTTTTTAAGAAAATGGCCCACACTAATAAGCTATTTATAATAAACACTGCAATATTCCAATTATTATTTTTTATTTCATCTGGACATTAATGTGAACTTTTCTGAGTTGTTTTATCACCATTTGTTGGGATGGACATAAAGATTTTATTAAAGAGAAATCATCCTAAATTACTGTTTTAGTGTTTTGTTTTAGTTGGTGTTCCATACTGTAAATTGTATCAGCAGAAATGACCAATCACAAATGAAGCTAAAAATTATAATTGCACTTAAGGGCTTTTTTACGCAATCTTTCAAAGATAAAATCTAAATTTACTTAATTATATCTGCTTTGATCGGAAAATAAAGTTCCATGTAGCTGGTCTTTATAAATCGGTCTGTAACAATTTATCAGATCATGTTATTCAAAACTATTGATCAAAACAATAATTCAATTATAAATCTATTTAACAAATTCAATATATAAGGAGAGGATGTACAAACAATAAAAAACTTTATTTACGTAATTTTGCATGAACATTTCACTTGAATTGATTTAAAACAAATATAACTTCACAATGAAAACATTATCCCAGAGTATCAACCTTCAGCAGGTCTCGGATCAGTTCCCAGGTTAAGCACACTGCACATACTTGTCATGATGGATTTATTCAAGTACATTTAGGTATCACGGAAATCAGATTCCTAATCTCTCCTGGTTTTCCCACAGCCATGTGTGATAGTCGTTGAGTTTATGGTCATTTGGAGTGACCTACAAAACACAAAACCATCACAAAAGCTACAGCCCTGTAATATCTTCGCTCTTATATGAAGTATAAGCTGTAATGACTCTACCTCTCTCCACTCCTCCACACAGAAGATACGATATGAGTCGTTGCCATATTTTCCAATGCCGTGCAACTCAATAGGATACCGCCAAGATTTACTCAGATATTCATCTTGCAAATCAAATTCAAAAGATACAGAGAAACATTCATTAAACTGCATTACAAGTGCAAGAACACTAACATTGCAAAGGTCTGCATTGATTACGCATACAATTATTTACACGGTTTGAATTGATTTAAACTTCACTTGATTAGCTAAAACTGATATTTGTGTAAAACAATATTTGAACATGACGTGGCTAAAGAGGGAATATTTCAAGCCAGTCTGGTACATTTACCAAACACACTGTACCGGAAAAGCGTACGAGTGCCTTTGCTCGGAGGTTACTGAGCCCCAGAGGCTGCAGCAGGTCAGCAAGCGGTCTCCAGTCACTCACTCGAGCCACTTCTGCATTTGGGTACCGCTCAAAAAACTGCCACAGTGTGGGAATTGCCATCTTCCCTGAACATATCACAGGAAGAGCAAAAACAGTAGCATACATTCATAGAGGGTATGGACTTGCGAGGAACATTGATGAAAGAACGTGAATGAACAAAAAAGATATTTGTTGGTGTTACCACTGGTTTTGTTGAGAAATATTGTGGCCACCAGAAGCTTCCAGGGGTCATGAAACAGTGTTTCTTGAACAAGATGGTAAGGCGAGCGAGGTGGGGTCCATTTCCTGAAGGCCTTACGCTTCGGGGGACTCAAATCTAAAAAGAATTGTAAAACGTTTAAAATATCATTACTTACAACTTAATGTCTGATCTTATTTGTTTTCTTTATTTGTATGGATCACTTGGGTTGTTACTGACATCTGGTGAAAATTTCTGTCAACAGCACCTTTAGAAATATATTTACAGTGAAAAATGGTGACGTGTTAAATACTTCTTTTACCTGCTGTATATATTTTAATATTGAGAGAAAAGGGTTTCTTTTTTAGCTATTTTGTTTTTACAATTAAAAATAATCATCAATAAACTGGTGTCAGACAAAAAGAACGTGTAAATCTTCAATGGGACATTGCATAAAAATGTATTTACTGGTATTTTGTCATTGTACGTTTTTTTGCTGATACTTTTAATCAACGATGGCGTCTATTTCCGAAAATAATCGTACAGCTGTATCTGTCTTTTATAAATTTGCTCAAACTAAATACTCAAAGTACTACTGTATGGGTCCTCAAGATTAATATGAGATTGGCAGAAACTGCGTGTCACCTCATCTTTAAAGGGACAGTTTATCCAAAAATTCTGTCATCATTTACTCACCCTCAAGTTGTTCCAAACCTGTATACATGTCTTGATCTGTTGAACACAGGAAGAATGTTGTTCGGTTGAACACAAAATGCAACTAAATAGCCATAGTAACATTCTTCCGAATGTCTTTCTCTGTGTCAGAACAAGAGAATCAGAACAAATGTACACAGGTTTAAAACAATTTGGGTGAAATATCCTTTTTATTATTTGCCGCAGAACACAAACGACTGTCTTCCTTATTAGACCCTTATTACAACAATGATTAAAAACAACCAATCATTGTAATGCCTGAAAATAGAAGAGAAAAACATTCAAAAGCATACCAGTCTATACCACTACCCTCTTCACATCAGCTATCTTCCCACCTTCCTACAGTGTGTGGGCTTCAATAAAAATCTTTGAAGTTACTTACCATCATTCCTTCTGCTAAAGTATGGGCTAGTTGTTCGTTTCTCTGCCAATACCTTTAACCCTGCAATGACATTGATTAGTAAGGTTTAGTCACAAGAAACGCACGACTATGATTTACTATAGAAGCCTGCTGACATCAGACCTCGGGCTTTATACTTAAATATTGCCTTTAATGTATTCGTATTTTTCCAGGAATGCTATACATGCGTAGATATGTGTATGTGTATGCATTTGCTTTTTTCATGAACTTCTCATTACTTTTAAGATTATATCTTATTCTGTGTGTGTTCAATGTTGTGGATACTTGTAGGATGTTATTTGGAGTTTTTGTCTACACCAGGTGTGACGTGATACCTGACGAGCTACAATTAATTCTATATTAGTAATGTTTTTGAACGTTTCGCGTTGAATCTGGTACATACACGGTCATATGTTACTGTCACGTAGATGTACAGATGTGCATCTTTTTTTGACAAGAAAAAGTTGACAATTTTAAGTTGAAAAAAGTTGTAGCGTTGTGGTTACAAATAGCAGCGGAGGGCGTCTCGCTATAACAACAGCTACAACAGTAGCAAACTATCTTCTCCCAGGCTTCGAAAGCCCAATCAGCCAATGACTTCGGAAGCAGCGTTCGTGATTTAGACAGGCTTCAAAGCTACAATACTAATTCCTCAATAGAAATGCAAGGAAAAGTTATCGAAAGGGAAAATTAAACTTTAATTTATACAAAACAATGCTTCAATTGGCAGAGCCGTCTTTTGGGCAGTGCAACTGGTGTGATAAAAATATGAATAATAATACAATAGAGGCACAATAATAAGAACTGATGTTCGCTTTTAATTAATAATGCCCCCTTTAAATAACAGCTAAATGTATCCTACTATTGATTTTGCCCATTGAAATTCTATTTGCATATTTGACCAATGATTCGCTGTAGTAGCACTTTTTATTTTTTCAAGCTTGATCCTCAACCAATTTTTTTCCAGAAAAGTTAAACTTTTGTCAGCTTCAAAAGACGCTCTAAGCTGCAGAAAAAGACACCGGCGGTGGATTTTTTTAGAACAAGGTTTACTCTTTATAGTGTAATTATAGTGTAAAACAGACAAAAGTCAAATGTGAACATACCCTTATATTCCAAACTGAGATGCCGATAAAGAGGTCAAAGTTCCAGACTGCCACTTTAAACTTTGTTCAAATGTTTTAAAGTGGTCTAATACATAATTGACCAATGCCTAATACTTCAAATAACATTTTTTGTAACATTTAATATATGCAGTTATTTGCTTTGGAAGTATATTTGAGAGCCAAAGTATGCCAGTTTTGCACTTTTATTGATTAAAACATTACACAAAAGCAAAAGCGATGCATACAATTAGATTAAAAATCACTGGCCTTTTTGTTCAAAATAGATGATAAAATACTCACTGCTTTCTGTGTTTCTAGAAGGTGAAATATGTTCCACCTGGTTTGAGCTTGTCTCAGTTTCTTCTGTAATTTCTCTTAAAGTCTGTTTTTCCAGTGTATTCTCTAACAGTCTTTGTTCTTGACACTTTGAAGTAGACTGTGGTCTTACAGCAAGTGTCACTGTATGGTTGTCTCCGATTTGATCTGAATCCTTTGCTTCCAGGTCATTTCGTTCACCAACCTCTTCCTTACCATCCATTTCTTCCACTCTTGTTATCCCAGGAATAAGTGGAGAATTGTCCATAACCTTGGATTTTCCTTTCTTTTTCCCTTTCTTTTTCCGTTGGCCGTTTCGTTCAGTTGGAGTTACTCTGCGGTGGTTGCTGGATGCTGTGAGGTCACTAAGCCGCAGGTTGATGTCTTTTTCTGAGAGCAGATTATTCTGAAGCCGAGTCTTGGATCTGAGGCACCTGCCCTCAGGACTACAAGACCAAAAAAATTTTAACACTGCAGCATATTCAATTCACAATTAATTTGTATATTTAGACACTGTAAAATATGTTTGCTGCCTTAAAGTCCCAGTGATCGCCTTGGATTGCGCAGCATTATAAGCTCTGTTGACATAATTTCAACTAAAAATGCAGAAAACACGAGACATATGGAGTGGCCCTGCCCCCTTTTGAAATAACCAATAGCAGATTCTAAAGCAGATTTGATTGGACCAGAAGTTTGAGGAGAGGCACGTGATGTCATGGTATTTCTTGACTTTTCTTCTAAATGGGAATTTTGCCAATGCGTAGGGGCATAGCAGTTTAAAGGCTAACTTATTTTTAATAAAAGGGGGAAAAATTCACTGGGACTTTAAGTTTTTAAGTACAACCAACTTGTCTTTGCCAGTCATTTCAACCCTACTGTTTAAAATTTTGCAAAATGTTGAAACTTTTGCCAAATAAGTTGAAATTGCTTCAAGTAATGACATTTAAAAACTTGGCTTGTACATTTAAGGCAGTAAAAATGTTACAGTGCAGAGATATTTTCAAACAATAAATATAAACATTTTTAAAGAGACAGTTGCATGTGAAACCCTGTTGTTTGTCTATCAGCATCACCCACCTGCTAATGCAAACATCGACTCTCCTTGCTCTCATCTCTCTCCTCCGGCCTGCAGCTAATGCAGCCGTCTGCGGCTGACTGCATGTACGCAGCTCTGCGTCTGCGCCTTCAGCTGTTGACATGTTCAATGCCGAGCTGCGCCTGCAGACTAAACGCGACGTTATAATGTGCCGTTGGGCTAAAAGGTGTCGTGCCTTTTGAAACTAAGCGATCTATGGATCCATGATACTCCCTGCAATGACAGAGAGGCACGGTTTTGATGTGTAAAAAACACCATTTCATTCAGTTAAACTTTTACTAAACCACATCATCCCCACAATAAGGCGCCCATAACACCGGGTTAAACTATAATAATTAAATTAAAAATATATATAATTACATAACACATAATATTAGCCGTAACAGTTTTGTTTACATTCGGGTATTGCCAGGGAAGCTTGACTGGAGACATCGCATACGTCAGTTTCTAGACAGGCAGACTTCTTCCTTCGACACCTAGTGCTTCGGAGGGTAAATAACATGAGTGAGGCTGACTGCTTTATTAAAGGGATAGTTCACCCAAAATGAGAAATTCTGTCATGAATTACCCACTCTCAAGTTGTCCTAAACCTGTATACATGTTTTTGTTTGGTTGAACACAGAGAAATATATTAAGACGAACGCTTGTAACCAAACAGTTCTTGGACCCCATTGACTACCATAGTAGGAAACATTACAATGGTAGTAAAAAGTGCCACAGAACTGTTTGCTGGCATACATTCTTCAAAATATCTTCTTTTGTGTTCAACAGAACAAAACATATGAAGTAATTTCCGAGGGGTGTCGAGACCAAGACAAGACCAAGACTTTGAGGGGCCGAGACCAAGACCAAGGCAGCCCAAGACCGAGTCGAGACCAAGACCAGCACTCACAAAATGAATTCAAAAGATCCACAAAACACTAAAAAGTCATAATAAAATAATAATAGAAGTAACTTGAGTGATTTATTGAGCAGGAATGTATATGTAGGATGTTTTATGTTCCATGTTTTATCACCCACCTACTGTAACATTTAAATAAAATTGTGCAGGTAAAAACTAAACAACTAAACATAAAAAAACGGTAAATGCCCAAGATAAATTTAAGTCTTTTACCTTCAACAAATCAAAACATTCAGTGACTTAATTAGTTTCATTGCTTTTTTATCTAACCAATAGCAAAATAGCACCGATTGGTTCTAGATTTGTTTGGGACTAGCCAAAATAGAACAAAAGCTTGTGTTTAATAGTGTCTAAAACTTAAGTCACTAGCTCAAGGTTTATTGAATAATTATACAAAATCAATATCACATCAGATGTTATAAAATAAAAAAACAAGATCTCATACAAGTAACTTTTGCAATCATCTTGGATATTGTGGGTCTTCTTTAAGACAATCGTCCATTCTTCTCTTACCAGCAGAAAGAGTAACAAAAGTAACGGAAGAATCAAATAAGGAACAAACGGTGAATGCTTTTAAAGCCAGAAGTTTTACATTCAATCACACGATGATGATGTTAACACATAAATCACACAATGCACCGGCAATTTAGTGTAATTCCCTAACAAGTAGTCTTGACTGGTCTTAAAAATACATTTTCGGGACCAATAAATCTAATCAAAAACATCCGGGACCCCCCCCATCCTTTCACCTATTTTAATTGCATGGCAAAATAAAAGTTTAATCAAATAAACACATAGCAACAAAAATGTCTTTACATTGATAAAAAAAATATTAAGTCTATTTTAATTCTGAAACCACAATTTCCTTTGTGAGCATTGCAGTTCTTCTTTATGTTATACCAGTTATTACATTTGGCACATCACTGCTGCAGTTCTGATATTTTGGGCTGCCATCAGATTGTCCTGCGCTTTCATGTGAGTTGGGTTTAGGGTTCGGGGTGGGGGAGGGCTTCGTCCTATATATTTCCCTTTAGGGAACATACAAAATATACCAACACCAACTGTTGATTACGAAACACACAACGTCATTCATTTTTTACATGGCCTCTAATTGAAAGGGTTTCCCATCAGACTGGTTACATAAACATTAAAAACAGTAGCGTCAGTTCTACCTTATCAATTTGGACCTTATGTAAAGCAGCTTTGTTATGCGAGCCTTGTGTTTTCCCAGGGGCGGCGTTCATGTAAATTTGGCCTTCCAGGTGTCAGGACTCCGGGAAGTAGCTCATTGTAGTCCCAAGGAGTTGTTTGTTGTAGCCCTTAAAAAGTAATGAGAATATTTCCCTTTGCAGCGAACTTTGAGTGTCGCGTCGTAACTTTTCAGATGTTATTTTTCCTTAAACAGCACATTACACACCAACTAAACTCCTGGTAAAGAACTCTTTTAAGAAACCACTATATAATAATAATTTATATATACATTTAGGACACACACCACACCGGACGCAAACCCACAACCTCAGAGTCTCAAAGCTCACACTTTATTTGTGTGCCACTCAGTTGACATCATTCACCCACGCTGTTGAGAAGAGCTTTCAGAGCTACGAGCAGCAATATGGTCCAATCACTTAAGGTGCAAAGCAAAATGAACAGATACAATGTGCAAGAAAAACAGATGGCGTAAAGTCAGTATTAACTCTCTATATTCAACCTGTCCTGTGAAATTGTTTGTTTCTCACGACACACTAATCTGGCTACATGTGGTGCATTATTATACAAAATCTTCATCTTGAGTTCATTCTTAAGAACAGTATAGCAAATATAATAAATCTGTTCAGTCATTACTGTGTGGCTCGGTCCAAAGATTATACAAATAGTGTTTGGAAAAATTTAGACCAAATTCGTGAAAGGAGTAGCGAACAAACTGATTTTCATGGTCTAAAATAACACAAGAACACAATATAAGAAAATGACAATTTATTCCTTAAAAATTCCTTCTTTCCACTTGAGTAGGCGTGTTCGTGTGACGTTTGGTCCAGAGAGGCGTGTTTAAGGCGGGGTTTTAGAGCAGCGCTGACATGCTACTGGCCTGACAGAGATGCAACTTGATTTTGGCCTTACATTTTAGCCTTGGCTCGGCCTGGCTCGATGAAAGCCCTGGCAATAATAAATTGCAATATCTTTTTAATTACATTGTTCACACACACATATATATATATATATAAATATATTTCGAAATGGCAGACAAGTGGTTAATCCAATCATGCCTGAATCCTCATCATCAGATTCGGTATGACTCAAGGAATCTGTAGATACTAAGATCATGACTGAAACATTAAAAAAATAGCATGTTTTTAAATCTCGTGACCCATAGGTGGCGCTGTTCCCAAATTTGGCACAGACCTCCAGACCATGATGTGCCGAATGGTATCGATTGATCAAAGAATGGCAGAGACATGACAGCCTCCAATACAATTTTCAGTTGACAGCGTTAATTTAGCGACTTTTGAACAAAGACGGAAATCAAAATTCTAACAGTAATTGGTGGAGTTAGAATTAAAAAACGTGATGAGCATGATGAGTGGAAGGAGGCGCACTAAGTAGATTTTATAATAAGGGCTTCAAAAGTTATAGCCATTTGAAAAGTGAATTTTTGAACTGGTGGTGGCGGCTCTGCATAGTTATTGCTAGAGACCCCATAACTGGTCAGATGACAGAGGACCACCACTACAAGTGTGCCAGATTTCATCATTTTGACTGTCGAACACTCTGGTTGGCACAGGTTACGGTGTTTGGTAACAGATAGCAATTAAGTGGATCTGGTTGGAACAGAGCTCTTTGTCATCCACTATTATTTATATAATAGCCTAACTTTTGTTTATTTTGGTCTTTCTTCCTGTAAAGCTGCTTTAAAACACGAAACATTGTGAAAAGCGCTTTATAAATAATTGAATTTATATTGCATTACTGTAGATGCCATTCACAAAGCATCGTACTTTATTCAAAATGTTTTAGTTGACCTACAGTAACTGCTGCAGCACGTGTTTTGAGTCTTAAATCAACACTATACGACTGTGGAAGTCAAGCATTTTGAGAAGAGCGTGTCAGCAGTGTGAACACTCTGATAACCTACAAAAACATGGGTGAAACCAAAAATTGTTCTGTCTTTAACCAAAGGGGAGTGACATTACAAAATGCTGTCCTCCCTTTTTTTGTTCACTTAAACTTGGTACTTTGGTGTGGGAGATTTCTGTTCTTTATAAATCACATTTAGTGGTCCTAAGTGTGTGTGAGAGTTTGGCTATGGATTAAGATCCACGACTCTACAAGCACTATAGAGAATAAATGGATAGAATTGGTAATGCGTTGTAATTTTGCCACAGTGGTTGTCAGGGTTAGAATCTTATTTAGCTCATTATATAACTACAATTAAAACTCAATATAAAGATCTAATGAATAGATTATTACTATTGTTTTTGCATTTATTCATTTAGCAGACAATTTAATTCAAAGCCACTTAGAAGCGAGCTTTTTTTTTATATTAACAAATTTTGTTTATTTTACATGTTGGTATTTGTAATGACATGCCATTTGTGTTTTTTGTTAATCAGTTGATCTAGGTTGTGCAGGAAAGCTAGATAAAAGGGATTGAAACACATCCACCCACGCCAGAGAGAGCAGACAGAGGCAAATGAGATGTCTACGTGACCTGCTTGGATCTCACAGAGTTAACACTAATCAATGGACACCCTGTGGACTGCTGTTTCCTTTGAAACTGATCCGTGAGTTTATGATATCCTTTAGTTGTCTACATCAAACTAGGACTATATTTCCTAGCAGCAGCTTGTGTGTTTCCATCTAATGGGGAATACTTTATCTGAATATTTAATTCAAAAACTAACTCTAAATCAGACCATTTTTGTGAATTCTCCAATCTACAAATCCAGGTTCATCATAAAAGATGTTCTGTGTACTGAAATATTTCTTGGTAGGCCTCATTTTATTTTTTATATTAAAATATTTATTGGAGTAAAAAGTGCAACATGTCCTGCCCAAACTCCTAATCCAGTTATTTTTTAATAATTTATAATAATTGGCTAAAGGTTCCATTAAAACTGACTGCAGCTGAAATGTTTTTGCGCATTTACGCATTTACGTTTCACCACACTTACCCTATATGTAGCCTATTTATATGTATTTCCCCTCTTTGATACTCAGATGCAAAGGCAGACATCGCATCGAAAGCATTTTATTGTACAACATAATTTATAGGCTCTATACCGATAGAACAAAATAATGAGAATGTACAGATTGGCAAATTCTTCATGCAAGAATACTGTAGAAAAATATTTCGGCTTCCCGTCAATTTTTTATGCTAAAGAAACGTTCATTTAAAATCTATATTGAACAATTACGTGATTGAGGAATCTCATTTGAAATGTGACCACATGCATTAATTCGTCTCATTTGAAAGGGTATTGAGACGTAGAAAGGCTGACAGTAAATAGGCTAGAATACGTTCTAGTTCGCCGAAGTACGGAGGGCATTTCTTTCCGTTCACCACAGCTGTGTATGGAGTAAAACCTGTACACATATATGCAACCTATTATATATCTGTAACAGTAACGCATCTAGAGACACATGTAATTGCAACAATATTGGAAAACGCGACTTTGCTTGGGAAATACTCCCTTGCTTTAATTAAATGTTAAGAACTTGAAAGCGAAATAAAACATATACCGCATGGAATCAGACGAGTGGCCGATAATGAAATATTTTGTGAAACAATAAATGATTATTCATTGGACTAATGTATACCCTCCAGTAAAATTATTTCTGTTCCGTGGCATCGTACTCTAACTCAAACCGCTTCCCGGGGGTGTTGTTTCTTATCCTCCGTGCGACTTTTTGTGGCGTTTTCCAGAATCTCGAGTAGGATATTGGCTTGATCACAGCCAGCCGCATCCAGATCCTCACACGGAGGATTCGCCTCCCACTGTCTTTTTCCAGGATGTTGACGTTTCTCCAGATCCAACAGGTCTCCAGCTGTCCGGTCGCTCTCGTACAATTCGCGCCTGCCGGGATGCTGTCGTTTCTGAAGCAGCATCAGGTACCGTCTTCCCGGATGCTGACGTTTGGAGAGCCCGCTCTCTGCGCTCGGATTCTCTCCTATTATCTGCTCCAGAGACAGGCGCTTTCCGGGATGCTGTCTTCTAATCCTCTCCTCGTCCTCGCGTTTCCCGGGATGTTGTCTCTTCTCGAGGGAAGAGTCGTCTTCGTAGTCCGCATCCTCGCGTTTACCTGGATGTTGTCGTTTGCCCGGGTGTTGCCTCTTCTCCATCCACTCCGACTGGGATTGGACCTCTTCACCTGGCGGGGGGAATCAGCATCTATGAATTATTAACTTGTGACGTTTGACTGTGTTATAATGGCAAGCAATCATCTTAAATCGCAAAATGACAGAGAACGCCGACGATTAAGCACTTGTTAAGTAAATAATGCGAACATCTAACCTAACTCTTTTTCAGCTTGATGTGCTTGGGGCAGGCGAATTCAATGCCATACCCAACGATAAGATCAAGACGCAATAGTCCTTGACTCTTGTATGGAGGTCAGGGATCCACGGTCATTATTACAAATTGTATTATTACAAAAATTGTCAGACATTCTGTTTTGCTTTATAGGTTATCGGTTCATTGGTTCTATAAGCTACCGATCAATGGCAATAGTTTTTGACTCTTTGAAAAAAAGTACATTTTTGTAATTAGTATGTAAAAAAATAAGTGTAACGAATATATTGTCTTTATTGGATTGTATCTTTGGCATTATATTAGTATAATTTCGATTATCCTAAGTCAAATTATAACTTCTTAGTCGTTTATAATAGGAGTTTCCATGCTGGTGCATATCTTAGGTAGACAGCTACTGACTAATCTGCTATTTTGTTTAAATTGAATTAACATATGTATGTGGATGTAAGCAGCACCGTTGGCGTTGTTCTCGTCCTCCATCTGTGTGAGCAGAGAGCTGATGAGCAGACTCTCGGCGCGCTGGAAGAGCTCACCCAGAGACGGGTCTTCCTTACCCGGCAGACTTTGGCACTGAGTCACGGGTGACATAAACACCGACAGGGAGGCCAAGATGATCATACCCGCCGCCCTCATGGCAACCTCTGTCCTGCTCGCCAATACAAACATGAATACATGTATATAACTCAACAACGCTGTGTTCAAAACAGGAATGTTACAGTTCAGAATGAGACAACACATAAAATCCATCACTATGAACCTTCCACAATGTCCTATAATACGTCGACACGGTTATATCATTTAGTACATTAGCCTATATATTCAAGTCTTTAAGAGGGTAGAAAGATAAAAGACTGCATACTGCATAAGTTTCTCTCTTTATCTTACCTGCAGTGGATGGTTTATTAACTTGCAGCCTCCTGTGGAAAATCTGTTGATGATGAATAGATAAAGGCTATCTAGATATATCAGCAACTCGAGTTCAAATGCAGCTGTCCTCAAAACTTTGACAGTAACTGACCTGTTCAGGCCGAGGTTAGTGGTGTGAAGCGTGAAGTCGCATGAACTTTTTATATAGGCGTTCTCCGCCCCCGTCACACCGACCCTTTGACGATCTCAGAGAACTTCATCACTTTGATGTCATGCTTGCAGTACACATTTAACCATGAGGGGGCAGCATGCTCCTACACCGCCTGCCTGTAGCCTAATCAGATTGGTTTCATTCATAACATTTTCTTCATGCTTAAAAGGTATTCTATTTCCCATTAAATATGCGTCAATGCTTTTGTTTATATGTCAATTTCTGTATGGGCATATGCTCAAAGCTTCGCCTTCCAAAGAAGACCAAGAGGAACCAAGATACCTCTTAAAAAACATTTTTTTGACAACCTGCCCCAATAGTATAAAAGTACAAAAGTACAAAAACGTAAAGTGTAGGTAAATTTTCAAAATATTAGCTAGCAGTAACCAAAAGAAACAGATTGTAAAAATAGAACAAATTAAAGAAAAAAATAAAGAAAAACAGCAGTAACCCAATAAGATTGTGCATTAAGTATCTGGATTATCAATTGTATTTAAAAATAAATGTACCAATATAGACTTTCCTTTCCAGTTTTACATATGAAGTAGAAAGTATCATGAACTAAATAGAATAAATGAAATTTAAGCTGCAATACCAAACTATTTAATGGTAAAATATCAAAGATATTGTTATTGCCAGTCATTAACTGGACTAAACAGTTATTTTGTGTGCCATTCAAAAGCCAAGTGACTTTCCACGGCCCACCTCATGCCACTGTGCGACCCACAAGTGGGTCCCGACCCACTGTTTGAAAACCCCTGATTTAAACTACCAACAACAAATATTTTACTTATATAAAAAACAAACAAGTTTGTATACATGTTATAAGAAAAATCATGACTGACCATATGAGGACCATTCAAAGTACCGCTGTTGAACCCATAAAAATAGGAAAAAGAAGGAAAGGGCAAACATTTGCCACAATTGTAAGAATAATATATAACATTTGTACAATATAATGATTTATGGGTGTTTTCACAACCCCTTTAAAGATGCACTGAAATCAAAATGTAAGTTTTTTCCTTGTATTAAAAATATGTTAGCCCTAAGGACATCAATAAACTCATATGCTCCTAAGCGGCTCCTAAGCGGTTAGTGTGTGGGACTATTGACCAGAAGGTCGCCAGTTTGATTCTTTGTGCTGACGAGTAACAACTGAAGTGCCCTTGAGCAAGGCACCTTACCCCTGTTTTCTCCCCTGGCACTGCAGTGATAGCTGCCCACTGCTCTGGGTGTATGTGTGATAACTACTCACTGTATGGGTTAAATTCAGAGGTCAC
Source organism: Triplophysa siluroides (assembly GCA_006030095.1). Lineage (NCBI taxonomy): Eukaryota > Metazoa > Chordata > Actinopteri > Cypriniformes > Nemacheilidae > Triplophysa > Triplophysa siluroides. The sequence goes on along the minus strand of VCII01000010.1, from coordinate 770,824 downwards.
ATCGGGTATGGGTCACCATATCTGTCTTTCAGTTTCAGTTCCGTAAAGTCTGCTGAAGTGGCGCATCATATCAGCCACTTGTTAACACATTTATTATGTCCTACATGGTGAATGATGCATAATGCACTAGATAGGATACAACATAAAATACAAGCTTTAAATTACATTTCCCTTTACATTCCCCACATCAGGTTGCAGTGCTCTATGAAACGCTCGCAGCTGGATTCATGGTTCTTGGGGTCGTAGCATGGTGAAAATAGTGCTCATAGAGTGCCTAGAGTTGGGCTGGGCGATTCTCACGCTATCCTGAGACACCGGCTAGGCTACGTTCCCTTAGGTTCCCACCACTCCCTTTCGGGACCAGGTGGTGAGCCTGCAGGCGCTCCCTCCTGGGTAGGAAGACCCAACCTCTACCGTGTTGTGTCCAGTACGCACCCGGCGCCTCTACTTGGACCGCACGGAGAGCTTTAGAAGCTCTGAGCAGCTTTTTGTCTGTTTTTGGGGAAAGCACAATGGAGGGCTGTCTCCAAACAGAGATTGGAGCACTGGATGGTGGATGCCATTACTTTGGCATAGCGGTCCCAAGATCACCGTGCCTGCTTACAGTGAGAGCCCACTCCACTATGGGTGTGTTCTCCTTGTGGGCACTGGCCCAGGGCGCCTCGCTGTAGTGCTGCGGGTTAGGCTACACCCAGTACCTTTGTGAGGTTTTACAATCTCTGTGTGGAACCAGTGTTAGCCTGTGTCTAACGGCGACTTGGTGGGCATGTGCCTGGCTTCGGTGAGTCAGTGCCCTTTGAGCCTCCCTATTTCCCCCACAGGGCGAGGTATAGGCATTTCACCCATCACTAAGCATTGGCAATATTGGTAGCAGACCGGGCAGAGTGGTCTGTTATACCAAGTCCGGTAGTGGTAGAGTCACCCCTATTCAGGTGCGGAGACTGGCAAGTTCATTGGCGTTTTTAAATTCCTCTCGGAGATGATAGGTTGTCATGATCAATCCCCTGTCTGTCTCTCTCAACACAACATCTCGTTCCCTCCATCAGGGAACAGAGGTTACAATCATAACCGAGACGATCACTGCTATCAATGATCTTCCTAATCTTTCCATTCAACTTTTATACCACTGTAGTTATCACGCTGTTAAATGCCATAAACCAATCGCTATTGGTTATTTTAAAAGTGGGGCAGGGCCAATCGATTTGTCTCGTGCTGTCTGCATTTTACAGGTGAAAGTACGTGAACACATCAAATAATGCTGCGTGTTCTATGGGGTGAAAACAGTTTCAAATCTCCCAAAAATACATTTACATACATTTACATTTAGTCATTTGGCAGACGCTTTTATCCAAAGCGACTTACAGATGGGGTAAACAATTGAAGCAATTTGGACAACGCAAGTACAACAAAAAGCAAAAGTGCAATCAATAAAACTGGCTTCATAAAGCCTACCACAGTATACAGTGCTAAGTTAAGTTAGAGGTTTTTTTTTTTTTAGTAGAAAAGAGTAGAAAAGAGATAGAAGTCAGGAATAATCGGTAAGGTGTTGACGGAAGAGATATGTTTTCAGACGATTCTTAAAGATGGCTACAGAATCTGCAGATCTTGTTGCCGCGGGCAGATCGTTCCACAAAAGTGGTACCGATCCAGAGAAGGTTCGTGAGATCGATTTTTTGCCTTTTTGGGATGGCACCACAAGACGTCGTTCGTTTGCAGAGCGCAGAGATCTGGTGGGTACATACGTCTGCATTAGCGAAAGAAGATAAGGGGGAGCCAAACAAGTGGTGGACTTGTAGGCCAGGAGGAGGGATTTGAATTTGATGCGAGCCGCAATAGGGAGCCAATGTAACTTTAAGAAGAGAGGAGTGACGTGTGCTCTCTTCGGTTCATTGAAGACCACTCTTGCCGCTGCATTCTGGATCATCTGTAGAGGTTTGGTTTGTGCAAGCAGGGAGTCCAGCCATTAGCGCATTGCAGTAGTCCAGTCTGGACAGAACAAGGGCCTGGACTAGGACTTGCGTAGCATGCTCTGATAGGAAGGGTCTAATATTCGAATATTGTAGAGGATGAATCTACAGGACCTTGCGGTGCTGGCAACCTGATCTGTGAAGTTAAGCTGATCATCGATGACCACTCCCAGGTTTCTGGCCTTTCTGGAGGGTGTGATGGTTGATGAGCCCAGTTGAATAGAGAAGTTGTGATGAGTCTTTGTGTCAGCCCGGGATTACAAGCAGTTCTGTTTTTGCAAGGTTCAGCTGCAGGTGATGGTCCTTCATCCAGAGCGAGATGTCGGCTAGGCATGCTGAAATGCGTGCAAACTGTCGGATCGTCTGGGTGAAAAGACAGGTGGAGTTGTGTATCATCCGCGTAGCAGTGATAGGAAAAGCCATGTTTCCGAATGACAGAGCCTAGGGATGTCATGTATACAGAAAATAGCAACGGACCAAGCACTGAGCCCTGAGGCACCCCTGTGTCAAGATGTTGGGACTCGGAGACCTCACCTCTCCACGATACTCTAAATGACCTACCTGAGAGGTAAGACCTGAACCATTCTAGGACCACTCCAGAGACACCCATAGCCTTGAGGGTCGACAGGAGGATGTGATGGTTGACAGTGTCAAAGGCAGCAGATAGATCCAGCAGGATAAGAACTGATGAATTTGAGGTAGCTCTTTCCAGTCTCAGTGCTTCAATGACAGAGAGCAGCGCTGTCTCAGTGGAATGACCGCTCTTGAAACCAGACTGGTTGCTGTCCAGGAGGTTGTTCTGGGTGAGATAGGATGAGAGCTGGTTACATACAATACGTTCAAGAGTTTTTGCAATGAATGGGAGGAGAGATACCGGTCTGTAGTTTTCTAACAGTGCAGGATTAAGAGTGGTTTCTTCAGTAGTGGTGCAATACGCGCCTCTTTGAAGAGTGTGGGAAATGTACCAGTGGTAAGAGACAAGTTGATAATGTGGGTCAGAGTGGGAACAACCGATGGAGAGATGGCCTGGAGGAGATGAGTGGGGATGGGATCGAGTGGGCAGGTAGTCGGGTGGTTAGAAGAAATGACCTTGGAAACGTCGTCTTCAGAAAGTAGAGAGAAAGAGGGAGCGAGCATGTGTCTAGGGGTCGGGCGTGATCAAGAGGCAGTGGCGCAGAGAATTGACTGCTGATGGTGGTCGTTTTCTTAACAAAGAAAGCTGCAAAATCATCAGCTGTTAGTTCAGATGGAGGTGAGGGGGCAGGTGGGCAAAGAAGAGCAGAGAAGGTTTTAAAAAGAGTACGAGGGTCAGGAGAGTTGTTGATTTTAGCTTGGTAGTACAGGTTTTCGCAGAGGAGACATCAGCAGAGAAAGAAGAAAGGAGATACTGATAGAGCAAGAGGTCAGTAGGTTCATTAGATTTGCGCCACTTTCTCTCAGCAGACCTGAGCGTAGCACGATGCTCGCGGAGAACATCAGATAACCAGGGGGCAGAAGGGGATGCACGAGATGGCCTGGATGTAAGAGGTCATAATCTGTCTAGGCAGGAGGTTAGTGTGGAGCAAAGAGTGTATGTGGCGCTGTTGGCATCCAATAGAGAGAGCTGGTCAGAGGGGAGAGCGTGGCAGAGACCGCAGAGGATAAGCGGGAGGGAGAGAATGATCGTAGGTTTGCGCCGGAATGTGACCAGTGGGGAAGGATGTTTAGTGTCTGGAGAGGTTAGGTCGAGATCAAGAGTGATTAGGAAATGATCCGAAATGTGCAGCGGGGGTAACCTGGGGGTTATGAGTGGAGCAGTAGCGTGTGTAGATAAGATCAAGTTGGTTACCAGATTTATGGGTTGCTGATGTGGACAGTCGCTTGAGGTCAAACGACGCAGTCAGGTTGTTGAAGTCGGCAGCCTGCGGTTTTTCAAGGTGGATATTGAAGTCGCCAAGTACCACCAGAGGAGTACCATCCTCGGGGAAGGATGACAGAAGCGCATCAAACTCCTCCAGAAAAGTCCAAGCTTACCTGGGGGACGATAGATGACTGCAACATGAATTTTAACAGGGTAGATGACAGAAACAGCATGAGACTCGAATGAGATGTTGTCACATGAGGGTGGCAACTGTTTAAATTTCCAGTCGTTAGGAATGAGTAGACCGGTTCCTCCCCCCCTCCCTGATATGCGTGGCCTGTGGGAGAATGTGTAATTATTGGAGAGGGCAGCCGGTGTGACAGTGTTCTCTGGTTTGATCCAGGTTTCAGTAAGTGCTAAAAGAGAAAGACCAGAATGTTTAGCAATAGCTGTGATGAAATCTGCTTTGTTAACAGCAGATTGGCAGTTCCATAAACCAATGGGAAGTGTGATTGAGGTGGTTTTGGATGCTGAAAGAGTGCGCAGATTATTAACATTAGCCTTGCGTGGCCTTCTACGTGATACCGGTGATTTACGAGTTGTAGTGACAGTAGGGATTTGAAAACACATAGTGAAAAACGGGGAATAAGAAAAACAAATAACAAGAACAGAATAAATAGAAGTGCAAACCCGTAATACTTAAGTGCCTTGTCGGTGTCCTTGCTCGGTGGAGTCGCACAGGTAGAGTCGATGGTCTTTACTCTCTTCGGTCTTCACGCGATGAGCGCTGCACGCGGTGGTTAATCCCACTTAAATACCCTTCTGAATCACGCAATTGAATTCAGCAGGACACGCCTTCCAAAATACATTTAAAATATCCCCATTCACGCACTGTAATTCACAAATGGTGGGAAAATGAGACATTGGCACATCAGCAAACATTTTATGAACAACTAAAATAGTAAAAACTGTGGTAGTGTCATTGATGCAATTATTGCTTATAATATTATTCACTCATATGTAACATAACACATTTCAGCAGACTTTTTGCAAATCACTTTTATTTGGCAAGCTTGCTTATGAACGGTCAGTTATGTATTATTTGATTTATATTGTGTGTTCACTGTATAATATAAATGAAAATCAAGGTGGAAATTCCGTTTTAGGAAACTATGAGAACACAGATATCTGTCCAGGTTATTGACAGCACGATGACAGCTGAAAATGTGGCCACATGGTCAGGGTGTAGAGGTTCACTCCTTTTCCTGAAACACAATAACTGTTCATGTAAAATTTGTTAATTTACTAGCTTTCATTATCACAAATTTTTAACACAGTTAAACAGTTTACAAAGTTAGAAAATGACCCGACCTATACTTAAAACTAGGTTTGTTTGGCCTCGCTAACAAGAAGTTGACGGGCACTGAAGTAGTTGTTGCACTGAATATTGTAATGGGTCACTGTTCAATGTAATCGGTGGTTTTCTTTAAATGTGGTTTTTCATTTTACAACAATCAAAACTTGCCATTTTCTTTTCTAATCCCATGTAAAATGTGTTAATTTTAGGGCTGTCAAAAGATTAATTGCGATTAATCGCATCCAGAATAAAAGTTTGTGTTTACATAATATATGTCTGTGTGCTGTGGATAATAATTTTGTATTTATTAACACATACACATCCATGCATATAATTAAGAAAAATCTAAAAATGTTTAAACGTTTATATATAATTTTAATTGTTGGTAAATATAAATAAATACATGTAAATATTTCCTAAATATGTATACATGTGTATGTGTGTTTGTATTTATAAAAACATAATTAATATGCACAGTACATATACATATATTATGTAAACACAAACTTTTATTCTGGATGCGATTAATCGCGATTAATCTTTTGACAGCCCTAGTTAATTTATCTATAATGTTTAAAACCATTTACTGTACAAATGCCTAATACTAATATTACTCATTAACTATCTTTCTAACTTCAACTCATCATACTTTAACTCATCATGTGTACTTTCTTGACCAGATCACTGCTAAAGGGTTTTGGTTTTATTTAGTTGCTTATGGCTAGTAAAGAGACCTGTTAAGACAGACGTTATTTTCCTGTTTTGTATATACAGCTGTCCGACTGGAATTCTTGAGACAGATGTTTACAGTTTAATAGAAATGCTCCAGAACCACGTCCTGAATAAAAATGCAGGTCTATGGTAGTAACCGACTGTAATACTGGGTCTCTTGCGTGTATTTGTGGATCACTGTGCATGTGTGGATCTCTGGCGTGCATCTGTGGATTGATGTGTGTGGATCTCTGGCATGCATTTGTGAATTGTAGGGCATGCATGGTTCCCTTTCTGTCGGTCTCTCGACGTTGTGTCGAAGACGACAGATGGGGTTTGCCCTTGAGAACCAATCAACTCTGACTACTATAGAAAAGGCCAATGAAATTTGCCGAATGAAATTTGCATGCCGGGCTCCGCCCCCGGATGTCCGGTATAGAAGGAAGCCGGCGTGCAGCAATCACTCATCTTTTGTTCTTCAGAGCCCTCGCTCATGACTACGAACAAAAAGAATTCAACGAATTCTTCTTCTACATCGCCGGATCTACGACGCAGAGCAGCGGATCGTCCCTTCCTGCAGCGACCTCCTCCTGGGCGTCTCAGCGGTTCCGGAGGTGATAGAGATTATTTCTAAAAGGTCCTTTTCAGGACTGAGCAATTTCCAGCGCGGCATGTCCCGCTGTTCTCTTGGGTGCGGCACCCTCATCGAGGAGGGGGATGGACACGATCGCTGCATTAGGTGTCTGGGCGTCCAGCACACTGAAGCAGCGTTCGTTGACACATCTGCCCGCACTGCGGGCGGATTGTCACTCAGAAGTTGCGGTCACGGGGGGCTGTCTTCCTACGGGAACCAGCCACCATTTCGTCTGCTACCCGGGCTGTGACATCTGTGGCTACGGCCCCGATGACCACCCACGTAGCAGCGTTAGTGATATGGGAACTCTGCGAACGTAAACCCGCCAGCCAAGTGCTCACGGGCCGATCGCACCCCGATTCGCTCTTCTGAACGTTCCCCAACCGGCGGTGGCATACCGTTCGGATCCTCAGGCACGCACTCGGAAACGATGTGTGACGTAGATGAGATGTCGTTCGCAGCATCGGAGGGAGACTGGCATCCGACTCTGACGAATCCGAGCTCCCCCCCCAGGGGGGTCGAGCTCAGGAGGAAGCAGAAGTGATGTCAGCCATGCTAATCCGGGGATACGTGGTTCCTGGGGGCGGAGCGCGGTGCAAACCGCGCCCACCCCGGGTGCCATTTGTTTCCCGGAGGTGCATGAGGAGCTGTGTAAAACTAGGAGCGCTCCACGGACCGCTCCGGTCGAAACAGCTCCGGCTCCCTCACTTCCCTCGAGGGTGGGGCAGCCAAAGGCTACGTCGAGATCCCCCGGGTGGAACGTGCGGCTGCGGTGCATCTGTGCCGCAGACGGCTGCCGCCTGGGGAGAATCGGCCACGCCTACCGTCCAACGCGTGTAGGACTTCGACATCTATGCCGAAGCCTTGCGCTGCCGCGGACCGGGCTGCCTCTCTCTCTACGCCATGGCCATCCTGCAGGTCCGCCAGGCCAGGGCGTTGAGAGAGCTCCACGAGGGTAAGGCCGACCCAGGTATAATGCAGGTTTTCTGTGCCGCCACTGACAGCGCTCTACGGAGCGACCAAGGTGGCGGCACGGGACCTGGGTCGGACGATGTCCACGGAAGTGGTCCAGGAGAGTCACCCCCGGCTGAACCTTGCGCAGATGAGTGACACCGAGAAAGTCCGCTTTCTTGTTACACCCGTCTCGCAGGGTGGGCTGTTGGTACACCGTCGAGGACTGCGCTCAGCAGTTTTTGACGGTGAAGAAGCAGACAGTGGCGATTAGCCACATTTTTACCACGCTGCGACTCGGCCGCCCTCAAGCCTCCGAGATCTCACGTCATGTCTGTTTCCCGGCAGCCCAGGACCCCTTCCACATCGGCTCCGGTTACTGTGCCCCCGCAGGTTTACCCCGGAAGTCGAGGTCGAGGGGGAAACCTCACCCCGTCAGCTAACTTCTCACGAGAAGTGACACTGACGGGAAGACCCCAGGGGGAGCAACATCGGGCCCGACCTTCACAGCTACGGCTCTGATCAGTCGGTACGGGACGGCTCCTGCCTCGTCACCAAAGCCGGGCCCTTCTCAGGGCCTGGCGCCCACTTACTCACAGAGAGTTTTCTGTTTCCCCTGGGAGTTCATTCCTGCCGATCGCACACTCCACTGGACTGTGCCCGGCAAACCCGACCCCACGCCCTGGCGAGGCGTAGGGTCGTACACATACGACAGCTGCTACCACTCTCAATGACAGTGCGTGCAGCTGTCCCGCCAGGCAGATAAGTAGGCAGAGCCAACCTTCCCTCCGGGGCTCCCTCCCCGTGACAGGGTTAGCTCCGCCAGCCATCGAACCACCCTCCATGGGAATGGTGAAGCAGACCGTCCCCTTGGTCCCCCTGTCACAGTCCCTGGGAGCTCGAGAGCTGCCCACACTGTCTCGGTGGCAGACGTCCGTCTTGGTTACTCGATCCAGTTCGCCAGAGACTCTCCCAAGTTTTGGGGCATCATCTCTCCCTCTGTCTGAGGCTAGGGACGCCTACATACTTCGGGTAGAGGTCACCACCCTTCTGGCAAACAGGCATCGAGTTCGTCCCTCAAACCAAGATGTTCGGTGGGTTACAACCCGCACTTCATCGTTCCCAAGAAAAGACGGCGGGTTGCGCCCCGGAGGTCTGCGTACCCTGAACTAAGCACCTTCACAAGCTGCTGCTCAGGATGCTCACGCAGAGGCGCGTCCTGACACCCATCAGGTGTCAGGATTGGTTCGTGGCAATCGACCTGAAATCCCTTTCGGTCTGTCCCTGTCTCCACGGTCTTCACGATCGTGGAAGCCGCCCTTTCTCCCTGAGGGAGGAAGGTGTGCGGGTACTTAACTATCTCAACGACTGGCCTGACACACTCGTGAGATCTGTTATGTATACAAGAGGGCCTGGTGCTCCGGCACCCAGATCGATTGGGAATCCAGGTCAACCGAGGAAAGGAAGCTCTCCCCAGGGCAGAGCATCCTCTTTCTCGGTAGGGAACTCAACTCTGTCACCATGTCGGCGCAACTGTCCGCAGTACGCGCCCAGCCGGTGTTGAACTGCCTGGAACATTTCAGGCAGACAGCGGTCCCCCTGAAACGATTCAGAGGCTCCTGGGCATGGTGTCCTCGTCGGGTGAGACCCCTCGGGTTGATGCACATGAGACCGCTCCAACACTGGCTTCAGAGTCGAGTTCCGAGGAGAGCGTGGCACACCGGCAGCAGGCGCATGGTGATGACGCCCTGCGGCCGACGCACCAAAACCCCTGGTCTTCCATGACTTTTTCGACGGACTAAGGTCCCTCAGGGCAGGTTATGAGGCAAGTCGTGGTGACGACGGACGCCTCCCTGCAGGGGTGCGGTGCAGTGTGTAACGGGCACGCAGGCGGGCATTGGGCGAACCCCCACCTGCGCTGGCATATCAATTGCCAGGAGTTGTGGGCAGTGCTACTTGCACTGAGCAGGCTGCGGCCTCTCGTGCGGGACAAGCACGTGCTGGTCCGAGGACGGCACTACAGCTGTAGCGTACATCAGATCTTAGGGTGGCGTTCGCTCACAGCAGCTAACACAACTTGCTCGACGCCTCCTCCGGTGGAGTCAACAGGTGATCCGTTCCCTGTGGGCCACACTCACCTCGGGCAAACTGAACTAGACAGCCGACGCGCTCTCTTGTCAGTTTATGCCTCGTAGAGAGTGGCGACTCCACCCCCGCGTAGGCCGCTTGGTACTCCCTGTCCGAGGCTCTCGACACGGATATCCTTGCGCACAGCTGACCGCGGGACGGGCGGAAGCACACCTTCCCCCCCCCAGGGAGCCTCCTTGCACAGACACTGTGCAAGGCCAGGGAAGAGGAGTTATTGGTTACACCGCACTGGTCTAACCGCACTTGGCGTCAGAGCTGATGCTCTGGACAGCGACCCCCTGACCCATTCCCCTGACAGAGGACCTGCTCTCTCAGGGGAAGGACACGTTCTGGCATCCCAGATCAGACCTCTGGAACACCATGTCTGGTCTCTAGACGGGACGAGAAGTTCCTGAGTTGGCTACTCCCCCTCTATGGCGGAGACCATCACCCAGGCTAGGGCCCCATCTACTGGGCGGTTACACGCCTCTAGACGGCGCCGCTTCTTGTCCTGGTGTCTCTCTCAACGAGAAAGACCCACTGAGGTGCTCGATCAGGATTGTGTTGTCCTTCTTACGAGACTGGAGACTAACATCTCCCCTCCACACTGAGTGTGTATGTAGTCGCTGTCGCCACTCATCACAACTCAGTTGATGGAAAGTTTCTAGGATGACACGACCTGGTCACCAGGTTCCTAAGGGGTGCGAGAGGGCGGCTCCCGCCTCATCTCCGCTCCATACCCTCTTGGGACCCTAAGGGGTCCTCGGGGGGCCTCTGGGCCCCCCAAGAGCCCCTCGGAGGTTCCGATCTTCCTCACCCGAGTAAGACGGCCCTCCTGATGGCGCTCGCTTCCTTCAAGAGGGTAGGGCACCTCCGAGCATCCTCCGTGTCCCCGGATTGCCTTGAATTCGGCCCTGGTAGCTCTCACGTTATCTTGAGACCCAGGCCCGGATGCGTGCCCAAAAAGTTCCCACTACTCCCTTACGGGGCGAAGTGGTGAACTTGCAGGCGCTCCCCATTGGGGAGGAAGACCCAACCCCATCCGTGTTGTGTCCTGGACCGCACGCAGGGCCTCAGTAGCTCTGACCAGCTCCTTGTCTGTATTGGAGGAGCAGAGGGGAAGGCTGTCTCCAAGCAGAGGTTGGCGCACTGAGTCTGGGATGCCGTTACGACGACATTCCAATCTCAGAATCTCCCATGCCCACTGAGGGGGGTATAGCCACCTCCTGGGCACTGGCAGAAGCGCCTCTCTAGCAGACATCTGTAGAGCTGCGGGTTGGGCTACGCCCATACACCTTCGCAGGGGTTAACAACCCTAGCGTAAACCCGGTGTCAGCCCACGTCCTGTGTGGCAACATGTAGGACTGGCATCCGGCGGGGCGTATGCCTGCGAAAGCATCACCCCACCCTCTAGGAGGCTGGGTCAGTGTGCTATCTACCTCTCTCCTTACCCTACTCTGGCTAAGGACAGGTACCCTATCCGCTTCCCTTCTTACCCAACCACTTGGTTAAGAATAGGCATTCTATCCATCACTAAGCAAGCACCACCTGGGGGTTGGCTGGGCAGAGCAGCCTTCCCCCTTAGGCCGGGATAACATGTGAGCCATCCCCTGGCTCTAACCGGACCTAGTGCTACCGGACGCCTGTAACAACACCCCCCCGTGGGCTGTTCCGTCTGATGTATCCTCATGATATGGTTCCCACTCCTGGTAACCCATGAGCTTCCCCAGGTGGACCTCCACCTCGCGGTTAACTACTCAGCCCGCACGTTCCATGCGTTCTCCTCCAAGGACGAGACCATACCTTATCCACCGTATTCCTCCCCACGGGTAGGAGGTGGCCTCTGCAGCGCATCCCTAATTAAGGAAGTTGCGCTTACCCGGTGTAAACCCGAGCCGGACGGCCTCTCGCCAGTAGAGAGCTAAGGCCTCCGTCCGTGAAAGGTTACCGGTCAGGGCTGTTCCCATCTTTCTCCAAGAAAGCTCTGGAACCCCCCGACCACCACACTGGAAGGTTACAGTTTCGCGAAAGCATCGAGCTGACACGCCCAGGCCTGTTACCGTCGCTTCGCTAGAGATTGTGACGCGATACAGCGTTGTGGCGTTTTCCATAGAGAACCCCATCTGTCGTCTTCGACACAACGTCGAGAGACCGACAGAAAGGGAACGTCTCGGTTACGTATGTAACCTCGGTTCCCTGATGGAGGGAACGAGACGTTGTGTCCCTTATGCCACTAACACGTATCGTATTCTGCTGCAGTCGTGAGAGGCTCTCAGGCTCTTCAGAACAAAAGGTGAGTGAATGCTGCACGCCGGCTTCCTTTTATACCGGACATCCGGGGGCGGAGCCCGGCATGCAAATTTCATTCGCCAAATTTCATTGGCCTTTTCTATAGTAGTCAGAGTTGATTGGTTCTCAAGGGCGAACCCCATCTGTCGTTCTCGACACAACGTCTCGTTCCCTCCATCAGGGAACTGAGGTTACATACGTAACCGAGACGTTTTCCTGCCAGCATTTATGGGTTGTTGTCCGTGCGTGTGGATCTCTCGCAAACATTTTTTAAATTACAGTGTGCAGGTCTGAATCTCTCACGCACATTTGTGAATAATATAGTGCTTGAATGTATTTGTGGGAGGTTTTGATACTGTTACCCCCCCATAGCGTTCCAAGGCGATTTACTGGATCTCTAGATGGATCTAGAATGAAAAAGGGCCAAGTTCTTTTGACATTCAAACTGTGTTCGTCCCTGAAAGTGGAGTCTTTTTGGTCCACTTAAGCAGTAATAATCCTTAGGAAAATCTTCCATGGGTTTATTGTAGTAAATATGTGACACTGGACAACAAAAACTCTCATAGGTAAATTTTTCGAAATGGATATTTAAACATCATCTGAAAGATGAATAAATGCGCTTTCCATTTCTGTATATAGGACACTATTTGGCAGAGATTAAACTATTTAAAACTCTGGAATCTGAGGGTGAGCATGCAGCAGCGTGATGCTTGTAGGCACGTTTCTGGACATTTTTGTTAGCGATTTTGCTGCATCCATTCACAAAAATATTGTTTTATACGTCTTCTGTGAGAATTGACAAAATATCTTCTTTTTGGTTTTGTGGTCGAGGGTCACATGTAGTAAAAGTAAAATATAGTAAAACTTTGCAGTAAAGCTTTGTGCACTGTAACAGGGTCTGAATGGCGAATGAACTTTCTATGGGATTTATATAGAAGATTAATTATGTGTAAAGACAGACAAATCTATCTTAGTCTTAGAAAGACTTGATTACATTTTACGTTAATGTTACAGCCCACCAGAAGCGGTGTTTACCACCTCACAAACTACGCAAATGCTTGGGGGCCATGAGAGGTTAAATCATTTGATGATTGCTTTTGATGCCAATCACCGAAATAAGTCAAACGTACCTAATAACAGACAGGTCTGACTTGGTCTAAAAACCAATCAAAACTTCTAATTCTAGGGGTTGTGCTACCTGTGCACATTGACGCTCAGCCAGAGGCAAAATCGCCTGTTCCTTCAACACAGACTCACGGGAATTCTTTACATTGTCCCGAACTGTAATCTACTAAAGCGAGTTAATGGACACAGACTTTTCTTGTCAGTCAGCACGACCTTTTTCGTGTCACCCAGCACTACTTTCAACACGGTATCTTTAATATGTATAAATATATATCAACTCTCTCTGATGGGAATTAATCCCTATTTACAAGGGGGCTCATTTGAGTTAATTCCTACGATCTGTTTTGTTATGATTAGACTTTTGCCCCAGCTGTGTTCAGTGTAGGGGCGGGGTTAGGGCAGCCATTTATCACTGCTTTGCCACTCGCATTTTTAGCTAAATTAGCCTTTGCGTCTGTGATTTTAGGGTTTTTGGGTGAGGTGGTTAGTCACTCCTAAAATATATATATGGCTTATTTTGTTATCAGGTTATAAATATATAAATGTACATACACATGCGGTTTGTGTATTGAAAGTCATGCTAAGTGACACGAAAAAAAGTTGTGCAGAGTGACATGAAAAAGGTTGTGCTGACTGACACGAAAAAAGGGGGAAATTGATGTCCAGGAGCACGAATCAATAGATTCCAAATTTAATGCCTATGCCAGCAACTGCCTTGAGACTGGGGTTGGTTCATGACATATTGCTAAAGTTTACAGGAATAACATTATTTATGTGGAGTCCTTCAAATAAAATAAGTCATGCTGGAGAAAAGTTGAGGCTGAAATAGAGTAGTGACACAGCGGAATGTGAACATGTGATTTTGAAATTGTCTTACAATTATTGCTGTCTGATATTGTGAATTAACTTTATTTTGCTGTTATAAGAAATTACACATTTTAAGATAATTAGACCTTAGCTCCATATAACGTTAAAAGCAAGCGGCAAATGTTTTATAGACAGCAGGGCAGTGTTGGCTTGCTCACCGGGAGACTGCATCTATTTATCAATTTATTAGATATTATCTATTAGAATGATTGCTTGTTCTATAACACCATGCACTGTGCTGTGTTTTACCTCTGTGTTTTCTCTTATTTGCTCCTGTAAAGCTGCTTTGGAACAATGCACATTGTGAAAAGCGCTATATAAATAAACTTGAATTGAATTGAATTGAATTGAATTGACAAATGATAGACAAAAAAAAAGATTTGAGACAAGTGCATTAAACCCTGATTTCCCTGGAAACAGACAGGTTGCTTGGAGGATCCATTTAATAACATCTAGCAATGAATGTCCATCTGTTTCCATTTGCTTGTTTCTAAAGTACATCAATAACTTTTTGTGTTTTGCCTGAAATTACATCAATATGACTAATGCTATTGATTTTAATTGTAGTTTAAGTCAGTCTTCAGCTAGTTAGATCACAGCATCCACGTTTTTTAGGGCAGAAAGATGTTTGATACACATACATTTAATCTTTTATTATATGTAAAGAAAGTCTTAAGAAATGGTATTCTTAAATATTATCAGCAATTTCATTTTTAAGTGGAATGTGAGTTCACCATAGTCTAGAAAGCAAGCAGGTTTCTTTACTATTTAATAAAATAAATTTCAATAATATTTACTTTAATAGTTCCACTCGCATTTGTTGTACCACATGCAATAATTATTGATTTTATTACAAATACAATTATTATTGATATTTATACATTTTAATGTATCAAAATTTGCCCCACAATTTTTGGGGTTGTTTTGTGTGCTGTTATGCAGTTCAAAGTAAAATAAATAAAGTTGTATATTGTATGTGTGTGTGTGTGTGTCACTTATACTCATACTCAATATTACTGTTGTTGTTCAATTCGAAGAAAAATTATAGTATGTATTTGTGGGGGCCTCAGGTCATGACTTTGCTCAGGGCCCCCAAAAGAGTAAACACAATGGTAAAGTGACTATAACAACAGCACCCTTATATGCTCTTTATAACAGGACCTTATTGTACACTACAATGTCTGTAGTTACACAGTTATTAGTTGAAATCAAACCTATGTTTACAGATAGAATTAGTTAACATACTCCCTGGTTTGCCCTGCTACTGTTTGAAATTAAATGTTGTATTATGTTTACTGTTAACATAACATTTATGTCTTTGTATACACAATGGTCAAATTGTAAATAAAAATATCAAGGGGGATTTCATATAGAATTTTAATAAAAAAAAATGTTTGTGTTAAAAAATATGATACAAATAAAAATGTAAAAAAATTACAGTAAAATCATTAAATAGGCTTTATTCATTATATATTTTATATGATTATCGTGTAGTATGACTGATAACCTAAAGGGGCCCTGATATTTAAATAATCCAAACCAAGTGTGAAAGATGTTTTTACAAGGTCTTTTGAGCCAGCTCAGCTGACTGCTACAGCCATGTCTCACCCACAAAGAGAACTGCCTGTTGTGCGACCAAGGAGATGAGTGAACCCACCCGTTTACCTCAGAGACTACGAGTTCAGCGGACCTGATTCTCATCGACAGCAGCCACAGTCCCCTAGCGATCAAGGTGTAGGAGATGATAAACTGGCAAGTTCTCCAGGTCAGTCCAGATCCAGTTCACCTGTTACTATTGCCAGAGATCACAACTAGATTAGAAGAGACAGACGTGAGAATGCAGGCTTGCAACAACAAGCCAGTCACCTCACTGAAATAATCTCAACAGCCCAAGAGATGCCTCAACAGAATGTTGCACATTGCCAGGGGCTCCAAAGCCTGAAATCAGAATGGAGACCTTATCCACTGCACTGATGCCATCACCACGTTCTCACCCAACAGCAGCTCTTATCCAGACTCCACAGCCTCACCATCCAATAACAGCTCCACGCTCCAGGATGCCATCTGCTGCTAAGAGATAGCCGTTCTTATTCATGAACATGAACATTTCCTTCACCTCACGTGTGAGACCTTCCTTTACAGCTCAATATAGCGATTCACCACAGTTCAAGTATATGGACTATTACCTGTATTCCCTGCCACGTCAGCTGCCTAAGTTTATGGGCCCATCACAGAACCAGAGGAGGCCAGCCCACACGGAATACATTTCAGAGCATCTCTTACTGTACCTCCATCTAACCAGGAGAAAATCTATGGGGGTCCTGCTCCTTCCATCCCCTTCCTGACATCTCCAGCCCCAGACAGTTTTCAAGGATGAGAATTGCATTTGAGAACATTCTACCTGACAGTGCCACAGAATACTTCAAGTTTCAAATCCTTACAGACCCCCTGCAACTGGAGGAGGCCCTCTTGGTGGCAGACACTTAAATAAGTTCAAGGTTTCCTTTCACAAACACCATGAGAGCTTTGAAAAACAACCTCACCAATTAGCCTTGCAACGAATCTGATGGACGGAGCTAACATACATAGCGGAGATGTAAAAGCATTCAGGATGTTTGGACTGCAGGTGCACTTACTTGTCAGTATGTTGCAACAGGTAGGACACAAAGGTAGTGTAGAGCTGGAATGTGGATCACAAGTTTCTTGTCTACTAAGTAAACTGCCGAATGATCTCAGGTCGAGCTTCAAGAGATACACCCACACACTGCAAGTCATTTTTCACATACTGCTGGACTTTGCTCCTTGGCTGGAACATGAGCTTCAGGTACAGGAAGAAACAGCCAGTAAGTCTGTCATCCAAAGCAGGGTGCCTCTGCAAAGCAACCTCAGCAGAGTACAACTCCGTCCACTGCAGTTTTGTATGTTGACCGACCAACATCCAGTAGTAAAGTGCTGCTCAAAGTGAACAAGGTTCTGATCAGGAATGGTAGCAGAGTGATGGAGGCTCATGCAGTGTTAGATGATGGATCAGAGCGGACCATCATTCTGCATGATGCAGTGGAGAAATTGGGACTTTTGGGAGTCTGAGGACCCTGTGCTTTGCACAGTGAGACAAGATACCCAGGTCTTTCACCAGGCGACAGTGACCCTTACTGTGTCCCTCACTGTTAACCACAGTAAGGCCTACAGGATCGGTAATGCCTTCACAGCAAAAGTACTTGGTCTGGCAGAACATAAACACTTAGTCAATGTCCTGCAAATGAAGTTCAAGCATCTTTCCGGGCTACAACTGCAACAACTAGACGAAGTACACCCTGTACTGCTCACTGGTTCGGATTAACCCCACCTCATCACACCCACACAGCCAGTCAGACTGGTGCTGCCTGGTGGGTCAGCGGCAGTAAGAACACATCTGGGATGGACACTGCAGGGTACAACTCAAGAATTGTCCAGTCATCTTTCCCCTGTGGTGTGGCCCATTAATGACCTCTTTGCAAATGTGAAGAGACTGTGGAAAAATTATGTTCTTCCCTACCAGAGCGAAAAAGGTGATTACGAGACCATGTCAAGACAAAGAGTCCATTCAGCTTCTGCAGGAAAACACGGTGAGAATGGATATTGATGGTGTCCACCGATATGCGACTCATTTGCTTCATGTCAAGAAAATGCCACGTCCCTATGCACTTAAAGAAGCTGTCCTTACGCAGCAAATGGAGAAACGTTTAGAAAAAGACCCTGAACAGGCTGCCAGGGAACTGGTGAAGCTAGTGCAAGCAGCTTATGTTGTGAAGCTCAGTCAGGACCAGGTGAACAACACGAAGGAGCCCTGGTACATCCCTAACCACATGGTGCAGCATACTGGGAAAAACTGGGTAGTCTTTAACTGTACCTTCTTAGCACAATCTGAATGAGCTCCTATAACCTGGTCCAATACTTGGTCCGTTACTGCTAGCAGTCCTTCTGCATTCCGGGAGCACTCTGTTGCGATCAGTATTGACATCCGAGGCATGTTCCATCAGGTACGCCTCTTGCCAAAGAATAAACCACTGCTGAGATACATTTGGAGACAAATGCAGAGACAGAATCCCTGATGTCTATGGATGGCAGTTGCCGCCTTTCAGGACGACCAGTAGTCTGTGTTGTGCCTCATTTGCTTAACACAAGCATGTTCTCGACCACGGCCAGCCTGGAGAGGACACACAGATTTTTAGACTACTAGGAGTCAATGGTTGTTAAGATCGGTTTGGTCATAAGCATTATTCCAAATATCTTTCTCCGTGTTCACCAGAACGAAGACATTTATTCACATATGGAACAACTTGAAGGTGAGTAGATGATGACAGAATTTTCATTTTAACAGTAATCAAAGAAACACGATACATTCTGTTCTCTTTTTTTTTGTAAAAAGACTTGACCGAACAGTTCTCTTTGACCATTTGAACAGCGCAAGCATGACTTTGCATGTAGTGAGAAGCGAATAAGTCATCACAAGTCTGCTGTAGTGCGTGAGTTTGCTATTTACCCCTTTACCTTGTTTTAACTGTTGAACTGGACTGTTGCCTGTTGTTAGTTAAGATTATTTGAGCTTGTTTATTTAATCATTCGTTGATTTATTGTTTGAGCTTGTTTATTTAATTATTCGTTGACTGATTGCTAAGTTGTTAGCGTTTTTGTTGCGTTGGTACTAAATTGAAGCTTGACATTATAAGTTTGCATTTAAAAGCAACGAGCTAGTTGATCGCTGTTTGATCCGTGGCTCATTCAAGTCGTTCAGACTTTGTTTTGCTAATCGAGAAGGCGCATTCCAGCTGTATTCTGTTCGCGCTAATCTCAACACATACTTAAGCAGTGCCTCTGCGCTGTCGCGGTAAGCGTCAGCCCTCGTGCTCAGCCTCCTCGTGTTCAGCCTCCTCATGTGAAGACCGACGAGTGTTTAGACCTGCAACTCTACCTGCGCCACTCCACTCCACAGAGCAAAGACACCGGCAAGGCACATTAGTATATGTAACATACCTTTGCTTTCATTTAATTGTCTACTAACATCATATGTTTCAAGTTTAGTCCTGTACTCCACGGTAGGCAGCGTTCTCACCCAAGACGCAAGGCATGACGCGTGCACTCTCACGCGCGTCCCATTCACACCTCTCCTTCAACACCTCTGTCTCTCTCTGAGGGTCTCTGGAACTGCCAGTCAGCTGTGAACAAGACTGACTTCATCCATGCGTTTGCCAGCCAGTCTGACATTCACATTCTTGGTCTTACTGAGACTTGGATTCGTCCTGAAGACTCAGCCACACCAGTTGCTCTCTCCACAAACTACTCCTTCTCTCACTTTCCCCGCCAAACCGGAAGAGGAGGCGGCAAAGGTTTGCTTATCACCAATGACTGGAAATATTCCACACTATCTTCCCTATGCAACAACTATTCATTTGAATACCATGCTGTTAATATCCCTTTTCCCACTCAGCTCAGCGTTGTTGGAGTTTACCGCCGCCCAGGTCCTCTTCACAACTTCATTGACGAGTTAGATGTGCTGCTCTCATCATTCCCGGAGGATGGCGGCCCTCTTGTAGTCTTTAGGGACTTCAACATCCACCTGGAGAAACCCTATGTTTCTGATTTCCACACCCTCACTGCCTCATTTGACCTCACGCGCCTCGTCACAGCCAGTACTCACAGATCTGGAAACCATTTTGATCTCATCTACATCCGTAACTGCAGTACAGATAACATTCAAGTCACACCTCTTCACACATCGGATCACTTCTTTATCACTTTCAACATGCTCCTTCCTACATGCACTACACCAACACCACCACCCATTTATTTTAGATTGAACCTTTGCTCTCTCTCCCCTAGCACACTCTCTGCTAAAGTGACATCCTCTCTTCCCTCCAACTTTGCATCTCTAGATGCTGACACTGCCACTGACACCTTATGCTCAACACTTACATCGTGTCTAGATAACCTTTGTCCTCTGTCCTCCAGACCAGCTCGTGCCACCCCCTCCTGCTCCTGGCTGTCTGACATCATCCGTGAACAATGGAGTACAATCAGGGCTGCGGAAAGGAAATGGCACAAGACCAAGAATCCTGCTGACCTAGGGGACTATCAGTCACTACTCTCCTCTTTCTCTGCTAGTGTTACCACAGCAAAAATGTCTTTCTATACCACCATGGTAAGCAATGCACCTAACACTCGACAGCTTTTCAAGACATTTAACTCTCTTCTTTGCTTCCTTTGGCTCGTCTTCCAACAGCCCAAAAGGGCTCATGTGACTCCCCTTTTCATCTCTCTCCACTGGCTACCGGTTGAAGCCCGTATCAGATTCAAGTCACTAATGCTTGCCTACAGGACTATCACTGGATCTGCACCAGCTTACTTTCACACCCTCCTGCACTCCTACACCCCATCAAGATCCCTGAGTTCAGCAAACCAGCGGCGTCTTGTATTGCCTTCCCATAAGGGCAGTAAATCGCTATCCCGCTCATTCTCATTCACAACTCCCTCCTGGTGGAACATTCTTCCTAACTCTGTCCGGTCAACCACATCTCTCACAACATTCAAAAAACTACTTAAAACCCATCTCTTCTGTGAATACTTGACAGACAAATGAGAAAAAAAAAAACGAAATAAAAAACACACTAACCCTTTCTCTCAACAGGTAGTGGTCTAGCTTTTGTTGAAACCAGTAACTTTGTATTGGCACCTAATGTTTTATGGCTCCTGTATGGCATATCGCTTATTGCTCCCTAAACTCTTTGTAAGTCGCTTTGAATAAAAGCGTCTGCTAAATGACTAAATGTAAATTTAAATGTACTGATTGGTCAATCACTGGTATATTTATTTATATTTCGATAACAATAATAATACCTACTTTTTACCTATTTTGATATTTCATTGCGCTATAAATATTTTATTTGCGTGGCAAATATTATTGGGATGGTAAGGGGGGATGGTGGCTTTACAGAGGCGATTATTTTTGTCATTTTTTTAACAAAGCCATCGCCTCGCATCCCCCTTTATATCGATATACAGGGCATAAAGAATTTGCAGCATATTTATTAAACAATACATACTGCATTACAAACATCACCATAGTGTTATCCTGGTACACATTCCAAAAAGCAATGGTATTCTTGGTAAGTGGAGTATGCTAGTGACACATCCTTTAATGAGTGAGGTTTATGTTTGTACCCTAAATCTCACTTTGGTATTTCCGAGACGTTCTGGCTAAATGAAATGTTGCATAGCATTCTACTTTTTTAGACACTCTGAAGAAGCCTTCATTTCCTTTCAGAATTACAATGAGGTATATAATGAGTCTAGAACTGACGGGCGACTGAAATCTTATTGTTAAAAGCAAACATCATTCTTGCTAGGCTTCCTCTAAGCCCCACTGAATTCCTTATGCACAGCTCACAGCGTTTAAAAATCTCGACAAACTCCCATACAGTTAGCCAGCTGATGGTAGAATGACAGCAAGGGAATCACCATGTAATGGATTAAATCAGGCCTATTTATGCACTGTCATGTGCAATACTTCAACTGTCAACACCGTTCATTTCATATGTACAGGGGGAAAAGAAGAGGAAAAGAAAATAAGAGTTCAAATTAACTGGCTTACATTTTAGGAGGACCTTCCATGCATAAGATACATGTTTTAGGAAATCAGCCTGTGGTTTACCACACTAAATTTACTCAAGTAGCTGTAAACATGCTACAGTTCATATTATGATCTGGAATATTTAAAAACTGTGCATTTAATTTTAAATGGAAGAGATATTTTGTCTGTTTGTCTGTTTCTTAGACCCGTATAGCCTGCATAGATTTTTTGAGACAGGCAACACTTTTTCTTGAAGAAGTTTCCTTTTATAAAGATTTCTACCAGTTGATTCGGGCTTTCTGCATCAACTCTTGAAATGCTTTTTTGTTGAGAGAAATACATTCATCTTTTGTGTTCATAAGACAATACACACAGAATCACTTATAACAGTGCAAATTATCTGACAAGCAAATTTGACCTGAAAGGTCATGCTGTCAGGCTGTAATTGCTGGATGAATGCGAATACACACACACACGCATGCATGCACACATACATACACACGCACGCACACACACCCACACACACACACACACACACGTACTCTCACACACACTGTTTAACTGTGAATCATGGAACTTCAATTTAAAATACAATCAACTTATTTATTTGTGTAAAACTCAAGGGGAAACAAGAGTCATGGGGAAACGCTTATTCAGATATAATGATCAGTGTGTTTTTTCTTTCCTTTGTACATTTATCGCTTTAGTCTGGTCGAAAAAAGTTGCAGGAAAAAAATGGTCCAATATTTACAAAATACAGTATTTACCTGCTTGTCGTGGCAACGTGTATTGCTGTGTGTATATCTACATGTCCTTTGGCAGTCTAATAAGCACAGAAAATGATTATTAATATTTACAGATATATTTGGAAGACTACACAATTGGGACTTCTAATAGTGCTTATTAGTTTTCTTATATAATGAGTTGGGCTAGGATAAGGAAATGATAGAAAAACAAAATATTTTTGTACTGATGCGACTGTACTCACAGAGTTCTTCTCAAATAATTTGATTCATTCGGAAAAGCGAAAAACACTGAATTATTTTATTCAGAACACTCTTGGAAGGTTTGTATCTCGAGATCCATATACTGTTGAATATCATCCCTGAGAGTCGACAGTAATGGTGATTGGTGCACATGCACCAGCAATCCATCCTGACTTAAGCTGCAGCATTGCAAGACTGGTTGGCTCAGCCTTAGTCTCTTCATGTTCATTAAGATATAAATGTCAACAGAGGGAAAAACTTCTTTCTGTCTTCAAAGACAGTTGACATTTCTGTCCCCCTGAAATTGTAGTTGGTGTTTAAGTCTGTTAGCCTTAAATTCACATACTGTATGCAAGTAGACTCAACTTTAATATGATTACACAATCAAATAAAGCAAATTTGTTCACCTTGTGATCTCTCAATAAATGTAAAAGCAATTCAACCTCATATATTTTAGCATGTTATTTTCACTTAAAATTCTCTTTATTCATTCCACTAATTAAAGCTAAATCAAAATAAGTCCTACTTTTGTTTCTGTAGTGACATCTGATTGAATCAAAATAGCAATAACATAAAATATCAATGGCCAATACAAGGCACTAGTACTCACTGGCTGCAGAAGCTAAAATGTATAAACTAATACTGTAGCAAACTTAACCTCTTAACTTCAATATTTTATCACAAGAATTATAGAATAAAAAAAAATAGAATTGCGAGATTGTGCAAAGATGCCGAAATACGCTTACGTGGACCCTGCTGTAAGGAAAAGACAAAGGATACAGAATAATCGTATTAATTTACTGCATTTGTAGCAATAAACATCAAATTGTAAAGACCCCTTTGCCATTGTGTTGCTACAGAATGAACTGAAATCTTTACTACCACTGTTTTGTCTGGAAGCATCAACAAATCTTGCAGTGGGACTTTTATCTGATATTGAAGTGTGTTTATGTGTTCTGCGCTGTGGCTGATTGACAGAATAAAAAATGCTCAGTTATGGACTCATTCAATTCTTTGTTTGTCTGTGTGAGTGGCTGTTTTTATTTGACAAATCCAGTTTTGTTTGTGGGTCTTCATGTGTTTCTGTGTGTCCGTCACATTGAGGCTCCCTCATTCATTTATGCATATTAATGATCTGCATTGCGTTGAATTTATTGAGGGTTATTGGAGAAATAAAAACTTACTCTGCATTACTGTCATTTTCTATTCATTTCCTATGGGTGCCATTCTGTCCACCAAGTAAAAAATACTAGTACTTTTTTTCAACACATAAAAAAAAAATGATTTTGCCCAAATTTGTCCACAAGAATGTTTTAGGGGTAAATGACAATGATTTCTGCCCCTATTACAACAAATTAGCAATCATAAGTTTTAAATCATCATTCATGGCTGTGATTTACAGGTTAATAGCTATTTTTGTAAAAAAGAGAAAAATCCCCTGCCCACACTTCCTGTTTTATTAAGACACTGCATTGAAATGGGGACACACACACACAAAAAGACAAGTCTTAAGGGGCGTTCACATTATACCGATAAGTATAATGCTATTTCCGCTATTGCTATATACCACTGCAGTCTTTAATTCAGAAATAAAATCCACGATCATCAATAGCCAAACATTAAAGATCCTGTTTGAAAATGTTTTATCCTTCATTAGCTGGACACAAATCCCTCTGAAATCACCCCAATGATATTGTTCTCTGTATCTTTTTTATTATTGTTATAGTTGTGATGTGAAGCTCTCTATTGTCCTAAATTAATAATGATTTTTAAAACTTTCTTTTTACAGTTGTTGTCCATAGTGTGAACAGCCCATTACTTGGGTTATTTCTTAATTTAAGCAATAATATTTGTGTGTTTATGGTTTCGTAATGCTTAGACCACTCTGTAAAATTAGCTATATGGAGAAAATATAACTGAAGAAATACATCTTTTTAAAACAATGTTTTAAAATAGCAGCCAACAAGGACACAGAATAGAAGGGAATTTGTGATACCCGGGTACATTTCTGAGTACGTTTTTTGCAAATCCTAGTGGCTTCTTTGTATTATAAATATATTATAACTATACAATAATATTTTTAGTTATTGCATTATCACCATCTCCGTCTGTTCCCTGATTTGTTTCGCTGTGTTTTCCCTCCGGACTTCATTTCCCAGGATCCTCCATTCTCCCTCATCGGTCTCCAGTCTGCCATTACCCACACGGATCTCCCTCATCCACTCCACTTGACAGAAGGTCACCCTGTTCTCCCATTCTTTTTCTGGTCTCGTCGTTGTATGATTTGGAAAGTTGGAAATTCTGCTGTTACTCACCTGTTGTTATGTCTTTAAATAAATCATTAGTTTTTTTATTCCATCCGTGTCATCAAGTCTGAAAGTCCGACGTTTTTCAATACACTCCAGTTTTCCTGGTACCAGCAGTTATCATCATGGATTCCATCCCTGCCCCAACTCCATCTTCAGTCCTCTTAGCAGTCCATCCTGAGTCTTCCCCGGTCCAAGCCCTGTCAGAGCCATCTCAAGTCCCACTCCAAACTCACTCCGATCCAGTCTGCACTCCACCCGCATGCTTTTCTCAAGAGTCCGCTCCAGAGTTTCCCTGAGAATCCGCTTCAAAGTTTTCCCAAAAGTCCACGCCAGAACGCACCCTTTACAATAAACTATTCCTGGAATTTGACCAACTTTATCAAAACATAAACAAGTCTGTTCCAGACCTGAGTCTGCTCCAGAGTTCATCCACAGGTCCGCCCCAGAGTTTGGCCATGAGTCCGCTCTAAAATTTAGCTTAGTGGTTAGAGCATGGCGCTAGCAATGCCAAGGTCATGGGTTCAATCCCAGGGATTGCACATACTCTGAATCAAATGTATAGTATAATTCAATGTAAGTCGCTTTGAATAAAAGCATCTGCCAAATGCGTAAATGTAAATTATGCTCAGCCAGGAGCCCACTCATGTCTACGAACCCAGTGAGGAACCCACTCTCTTCCCCAAACTTAGTCCAGAGACTGGCAACACCCTAGAAGGCTCCCTGTCCTGTCCTGTCCTGTCTATGTCCTCCGTCAGAGTTTTACACATGGGGTGGCCAATGCTATCAGGGGCTCCACACCATCTTGTCAATAGTGAAACTTACTTAAAGTACGATGATTCCTTTTTGTAAATCTTTAAATAAGTGTATTCTCTCATGCAACTGCACTGCGCTGCTCCTGAACTACAAAATAAAAGCTTTGTTCAATGAGGGGGGAAATCAGATGCCAATCACATCCGAAGCGAAACAAACCTATTCTAATAATACAATTCTAATAAGAAATGTAAAATAATCTTAAAAGGTTTCTTTATTCATATTTTACCATAGTTAAGATCCCCTCTGATGGCATTAAGGGCCCTGACGGTTCTTAAAAGTAGATACCAGTACCTTATTTATTTCTCGAGTAAGTTCTCTGAAAGTTTCAGATACAACAAACACTCCACATACATAACATATACAGACAAGAAGACAGCCTAAATTAGCCTCCTCTGACTGACAGACCATGTACAGGCTGACACACACTCTCAGACTGAGCTGCTTGTTATCCAGGAGAGTTTGGTGATAAGCAGATGCCTAATACACACAGAAAAGCCTTTTCTTGGCTGGCACACCGCTGAAATACATAGAACTGAATAACACACAGACATCCCTTCCCTCATGAGTGGATGCCGGTTTTCTGTAATTTGTACTGACAGTTAACCGACAGAGGTCACCGTGGCAAATTGTGATTGACACCTGCAAGGCGGGGTTGGGATGGTGTTTTTGCATAGGTCAGGGGGTTATGCATTGTGACATGGCTTGAGTCACAGCGGCAGACTTTACCACACACATGCCAACATAAGTCGTGACTAGAACACAGAGAGACTGGCATATTGAAAGAGAACGAGACTTTGGGCTTAAAAATAACATGGAAAGACTAAGGAGGATCTTTTGTGAGGTTATCAGACATGGAAGATAAGATTCCAGGAAAGACTAATCAATTTCATTATATGGACTATACATTTCTTATATATATATTTATTTGTAAGATATTTATATGATTTACATGTTATAATAAATCAAATTAAGCAGAATGTTATTTTTAAAGTTTTTAAACTTTAAATTCTAAAGCTGATGTCAGCAGCCTCCCGGTCAGGCAAACAGTGCAAAACAGTGGAACACAAAACTCCAATGGAGAAAAAAAACCTCGGGAGATCTCAAGCCGAACCAACGGAACCAGTTCCCCAAAAACTGCAGCATCTCTACAAGCTCGACAGTGTTTGCACAACTAGGCTAAATAAAAAAGAAAATAAAGATAGTAAAAAGGTAGATATTAGGTTTAATATTATCATTGATATTTGAATAGCAGTTGAAATTTTTCATACCGGCTGACCCTAACTTATTAGCAGCCACTTATTAGCATAGAACTTGAAGAATAATATATTTACTGTCAATGAATGTTTGTTTACTTTATGGGTTTTAGTTTTTTATTAAGATGCGTTCAATTCATTAAAATATCTTATAGTAAAACAATTGGAGAAAACTATTTTTAATAGTGCATCACTAGTTTATATTATTTAAAATAAATATTCTTAAATAGCAAAAGTAATATTGTTTCATATTAACATCTGAAATCTTAAAATGCATGTGGTTTTGGATCATGCTTGATGAGTTTTATTGACAGCTGTTTTATCAAGCCTAGTCTCGCAAAGCGAAGGTCTGGGAACTTTGGCCGCTTTCATTGGCCAAGGCCTGCCCAAGAGGCCATGTGACTGACAGGTAAAAAAAACTATTTTACGTTTCTTTTTGTGCTGCGCCATGTTTAGAGGTGTGGAAATGTCCCTACTGCAACAGACCGATTTACATTTATGAATGTTTTAAAGCAGTGGTTCTCAAACTTTTTTGGCTTAAGTACCCTTTTTATGATTTTTTCAAGCCAAGTACCCCTTGACCAGACAACAACATTTTACCTTAAAATTCAGTGAAAGGAGAGTCAAACAGTTATTATATCTAAATGTATTAATTTATTTTTTATGCATCTTTGTGTAGTCCTGATTTCATATAAAAATACTATTATCATAATTTTTTGATTTTCATTATTTATTCCTAAATGTCAGTTTCTCTCACGTACCACCTGCATAACCCAGCGTACCCCCATTTGAGACCACTGTTTTAAAGGTTAACAGTTACTTTTAAAAACCTTGCATTGACCCAGGAGAGAAGTCTTCCATCAACCCGCAGGTATAGCGGCTCTAAAACAAGTCAGAACCTCTGTATGGTTGTTCTGTTCTGTAGTTTCAGTACATCAAACATAGTGTTTGGGCCTATTGTTAATATTTTAATTGTTTGATTATCGAGACACTGGATATAAGCATTTTTACAGCAATGTGTTTATTTTTCTACAGATACTTTATTCTTTGGCATAGATTATTTCCCATGCTTAAACACAAAAGCTGAAACATACTGCTCTCCAGCACTAAAGATAACACATAATACATAAACACCGCTGAAAGAGTTTGTCTTTGTGCGTAAGCATCTCAGCCATCAGCACTTGCACTATTCCAGCAGGGGAATAGTACAAGGGGTTGTCTCCATGACAACAGCATGGACACGGGGGTACTGGTTGCTACGTAGCTGCTTATACTAGTTTTTTAAAGGATATTTTTTCTACATTTTGCTTTAAGTGTAATACGTTAAGTGTAATAGTCCCATCCTAATCAAAATCATTTACACCCATTGTCAAATTATGTGTTCACGTAACAAAAATACTTATATTTTGTAAATTTAATATACATGATAATGTGCACTACAGAATTTCTCTATTTTTAGAAACTTTAACTTTAAATCATGCCAAAGAAGATGGTTAGCTCCGTGTAAAACTGATGTAAGACTTTTGTGCCGTATAGCTTTTGTTGAGAATGAGCTAAATCACAGAGCTCTCTGGCTGGTTACTCAAGTGTGTAAACTTTAATTCTGATATCAGTAATGGTTCAGCCTGGCCATTGAGACGAGAAGATGAGATTGATCTTTCTTTTACACCCAGAAAGCGCTTTTATGGGGAACAGAAATAAATAGAGCATTAAGCTATGGTAGAATTTGTGTGCAAAGAAGGAAAGACATACCGAATGGGAGAGAATTAAAAACAATGAAGATGAAAGTGTTTGGTTTTAGGAAGAGTTTGTGTGTGGTGAGTGGGAGTACGCAGACAGAAATTGTTTGTGTGTACATGTGAGCTGGTGTGGGTGTTATAACGTGTGAAGTGAGGTCGCACACTGTAATCATTTCCTTGTGGAGCCGGAGCTAGGAGAAATCTTTGGAGAACATTAAGAGACTAAAGCATTGTGATACAGAGTGACTGAATAAGACCCGAAAGAACAATGCAATATTGCAATACGCAGCGTTTTTCTTACTGTGAGGATTCACGTGAGGTAGACTACATGTGAGACTTTGGGGAAGACAGAGAGATATGCACAACAATGGAATATCAATACAATTAAATCATATCAATTAAATTTGGCAGTACTACAAATAACATGGTTACTATTTGTAGTAAAATATTGTAGTTTGGTTATAAAAATGGCCGAGCCGAGCCGAGCCGTACAAAACCTGACGGTACCATGCAGGGGAAAAGCGCCATATGTTCATAGATACAGATTGATGAACAACAGGGGATGCAGACAATTAATGATTGCAATGAATGTAAGTTTCTTCAATTAATTAATAAAGTTTCATTACACAAATTACACTACTTTCGATATGGGACGAAGACATTGACCGTGATATTTTCATTGGCTTCAAATTGCTATGCTTATGTCTTAGAGCCGCTAACACACAACCTTGTTGATTCATACATACACCAGCAGAGGTCCAGCAGATGAACAAATTCTGCCGTGTCAATAGCGAATCCGCCGGTGCAAGCGCAACAGGCTTTTCGAGGGAATGGGAGATGAGTCTTTGATTGGTTTATTAAACGTTATTCCCAAAACACACCCATGACTCATTAAGAGAATAGGCACAACCATTGTGGACCATGCCCCTGGCGTGCAGACCTGTTTTTCCTGTCGTTAAAAAAGTGGATCGGACATGCGGCCTAAGTGCAACCTGCACAATCCATGCTCTTAGATCGTAAAATAGGAGTAAATCATCTTTTACAGTGTGGGATTCCAGAAAAAGGAGAATCGTAAGTGCAGTCATACTTTACAGCTTTAGGTTTGAAGATTATTTTGTGTTTCCTTCTTGACCCATCCTCAATCGTCTTATAGTTTGAATGTAAATTTGCCCTCAGACATCCAGTAGAAAAAACACTCTCTTCTCCACTCATGATTCTCTCTGTCATTGTGTGCCATGCGTTTGACAGTTTAAGCAATCACACAAGTGATTGACACCGCTGTGTTAAACACTCTAAGATTGAAGCGGTGTGGGTCGAAGCGCAACCGCCTAGTTATAGCCGAGCGTTCAGACACCACAGCAATCGATGGACGACGCGCTTGGAGTGGAGGCCTGCAGAGAGGCAAAGAGAAGCCAGATCACACTCACTTTGAGAAAAACACGCTAACCAAGCACAATGCATTAGAAAACACACTAGCTCTACGATTCACTCGTGGCTGGCCATGTTAAAAACGACACGGTATGAATAACACCTACAGCCCATGTGGTAGTTTCACTAGGCATTCGTTTGTGTGCCTACACTAGTTTGTTCAGAAGTCTGAAACCGCTAGTAAAAATGCTTTACTTGTGCTTTTTCTTTTTATCACAGATATTAGCATCAGCTTACAAAAGTGTTGAAGTTTTTGTCATGAATGTGACAATGCACACGGTGAAATGTGTTACACACTTACAACTGAATTAAACTAGTATGGCCACTTTTTTACTTGGTCATGTCACGGATTTGCTTACATTTACCGTTGGTTTTTATTGATGGTCTCACCTCAGCCGTGGTATTGAAGGAGGAGGAGAGCGCTGATCATTCACTCCACCCACCTACAAACCCTGCTGGTACTGAGGCTCGAACCGGCAACATTTGGGTTACCAGTAGGAGTCTCTAACCATTAGGCCACGATGTACTAGATTAGTTTGTATTATCTGGTTGATGATTCGATCCGTGCTGGTATGAAGCTGGTGTGTTTAGAACAGCATTAATGGATCTTATCACTGTTGCTATTTTCAGTGCTTGTAAAGTATGTCATGAGGGCTTTATCTGAGATGTTTCCAGAGGACAAGGGCTCTTCATTAATTTCAAGCAAAAATCTGAGCTAATTTAGTGTCGAATCATGTCTAGAGACTTGAGATCATTAACAATATTGCTGGAACACACATAGGATGGCTGATAAACGGTCTACTTTGAATTAAAGTATTGCAAATATTTACACTTATTCTCAAATTCAGATTTGAAGTGCAACCACAGAAAGACATCTACAAAACATTTTCATACTAAACATTTTTGTCTTGAAATAAACTTCTTAAACCAAGATACATTTACTGAAAGAAAATATAAGAAAAGATAAGTTTATGTTTAAAACAAGCAAAGAAATCTGACAGTGGGGTAAGAAAAATAAGCTTGAATTTCGTTTTCTACCACAGGGGGGTAAAAGGCCCACCAGTATGTGACTAAAGGCCCACTGGTAGGCTTTTTACCCCACTAGTGAGAATATAATATTGAGTCAACATAAACTTAAAACTTGTTCAAAGTAACCACTTCTGCAAAGGTTATACGATTTTCTGTTTATTTTATTTTACTTTAAATAAATAAATAATTTACTTTAAAGCAATTAATACAATATATATGTACACTTTAGCAGTATTTTTTAGAAACTTTATACAAACTATATTTAGATTTAATATAGCCCCACATGCGGTCATTACACTTGACCACTTGACTACTTTCATGATGTATTTACTGTTTTTGGCCCAAGTGTTTTACATTTACACTTACATTTAATCATTCAGCAGACGCTTTTATCCAAAGCGTTATTATACAAATGAGGTAAACAATAGAAGCAATAGTGGGCGTAAAGATCCCAAGTGAGTATGTAGTATTTCTAACCCGATGGGACATACTTAGCAAGTGCAAACATGTAATTAATGTTGCTAATTATGTGATAAAAAGCAGTTTTACAAAATAAATAACTCTGGAATTTCACCAATAAAATATGCATTCTATATCTAATTATATAGTCAAGTCAGATTTATTTTTCTAGCGCTTTATTTGTATTATATCAAAGCAGCTGAAAGTTGAAACTGGAATGTCTGACGTTGCACAGTCCTGCAAACAATTTCTGCTTCAGTTTCTATTGAAAAAATCCATTTTTTTCTCCGTGCCCCTCGTGAAGTGCCCCAGCCCTGGGCCAGTCCCTGGGTGATATGGTGGCAACAGGGAGAGGCATCTGTGGTTCAATTTGTTGGACACGAATCTGCGGAACAGGCTTTTCTTTTAGACGCCCCGCTGTCTCCATCGCGTCTCTTCGGTGAACAGTAGAGCAGCTGTTTGTTTGTTTTGGATAGTCAAGGTTGACTCTTTTATTGATTCTCTTTTCAAGGAAAGCAGCGCTAAAGTATTTTTCTGTTTTGTTTTGTTCTGTTCTGTTTAGGTGTAGTTGAATTTATTTTTAAATGTATAGACACAATACTAGCCATCAGTGCTTCCTAATTCCTATTTTTACATGAACCAGCATAATGTGATTTATACCTTACATTTTACAACATAAAGCCCTAAAGGCCAAATAGTCAACAATATCAACAGTCTTAATTACAACAATAAACATGATCATGTTATTTCAGCCATACTCATCTCTAGAAAGTAATTTTACCTGTCCCCCCTTCTCTGGAATAAATTCTAGGGCAGATTATAGGAAATACTTTCTGTCTAAACCTACAGAAACTTAATGGTGCCTGCAATAATGTGTTGAAATACCCACCACATAACTATAATTTCATTTTTATCCTTTCCTTTCCTTGACCAAACCTAACATGATACATTCAAATTGACCAATCAGGGGTCCAGCATGCTGAAGCAACATTTGCAGATCCCACATGTGCCGTCGAGGACTGTCCCATAGCAAGATTCCACACCAACGCAAAGAAGATTAATTATCTGTCGTGCCATCAAAGGGTTATCTTCTTGCATCAAACCCAAAAGACTCCATGGAACTCCCACCCTCGGCGGTTGACCCACGATGAAGCTAATTCAGAGATGTTCACACAAACATGTTCACTGCCTGGACAAGAGGAAATGTTACCTTTCTCTTGTCATGAGCAACGTCCTTCAGTCAACAACCATTATGCGCTGCTAGTAATGCAAGTATCTGGTAACACAGTAGTGTCCATCAAGGATTTGGTGGGTCATGCTGATGCCTCCCAGATGGAGAAGAGAGATTTAGAAGGATTACTTTTGAGTTGGCCAACTCTTTGTACAGATGTGCTAGATCGAACCTATGGTATTAAGCACCAGATCATAACTTCTGACTCGATTCCAGTAAGGAAAAGCGCGTATCCTGTTTCAGTCAAGAAGCAGAGTTTCATTGATGAGGAAGTTGAAAACATGCTGAGAAAAGGCATAATACCACTTTCTACATCCCTGTGGGCGGCTCCCGTTGTGTAAGTCCCTAATAAGGATGGAGGCATACGGCTTTGTTTGGATTATCGGTGTTTGGTCATTGAATCCAAAAACTCCTTTAGAAAGCTTTCCAATGCCTCAGATACTACATGTCCTGGGATATGTCTATGGAGCTACAATATTCAGTAACTTAGATCTCAGAAGAGGGTATTGGCAAGTGATGATGGATGAAAGTAGTGTCTAGAAAACCGCATTTTTGACTAGAAACAAGTAGTATGAGTTTGTTCTACTAATTTTGGGTTAAAAAATGCTGCGCCAACTTTCCAAAGGTTGATGAACCAAGTTTTACAAGAGCTCATAGGCAAGTGTTTTTTCCTGTACATTGACGACATTGAAGTGTTGGACAAAGGACTGCCAGCAATCTCTAGAAGATTTAAAAGATGCCCTACAAAAAAACCCTGATCTCGTACCACCAGATCCAAAGAAATCGTTCAAAGTACAGACGGATGCAAATAGCATTGGTCTTGGAACAGTACTGACCC
This sequence comes from Triplophysa siluroides, assembly GCA_006030095.1. Taxonomy (NCBI): domain Eukaryota; kingdom Metazoa; phylum Chordata; class Actinopteri; order Cypriniformes; family Nemacheilidae; genus Triplophysa; species Triplophysa siluroides. The sequence goes on along the minus strand of VCII01000010.1, from coordinate 737,265 downwards.
AGGAGACAGAGAAAGGAGAGAATGTCATAGCTAATGCATTCCGACTGCTTCAGGGTGCAGAAATGTCGTATTCAGTCTTGGAAAGAGAATGCCTTGCTGTGGTCTGGGCGGTTGAGTAATGGCGACAATACTTGGAAGGAAGATCCTTCGGAGTTATTACAGATCATGCCGCCCTCACCTGGGTATTTAACCACATGCGCCCAGCGTCATGACTCACTAGGTGAGCTGTCCGACTTGAGGGATTTGACTTTACCTTGAGGTATTGGAAAGGAAAATGCAATGTGGTGCTTGATTCACTGTCTTATGCAATATCTGAAGAAATGGCACTAGGAAGTGTTGCAGTGTGCCAAGCTAAAGAATTGAATGGAGACTTGTAAATTAACTCGGTAGAAGTCCGAAAAGTGATAAAATGCTGCAGCCTCTGTGGGATGAGGCTAAGCTTAACCTAAATTGACCCTTTAACATATCCATTATGCAGTACAGAACAACTTTGTGTTTAGGTGCATCCCTGATAATCAGAAGAGTTGAGCTTTACAAGTGATTATCCCAATGGAGCTTCGGCAGCAATTTCTCCAGTTTTCACATGACAACCCTTTAATCTTGGATGCATGAAAACATTGCGCTGTCTGCTTGATGTAGTATACTTGCCAGAAATTCAGCTAGATGTATGGGGACACTGTAAACGGTGCCAGGTCTGCCAGCAATATAAACCACGCATATCCAAACTTTCTGGAACTCTTCAGTCTAATCCTGTGAAAGAACCTGAATACATGATGGGCATAGATCTTATGACGCTGCTTCCAAAGAGCGTGAGGTGAATGAGTATTTACTGGTCACGGTGGATAATTGCAGTAACTGGGTCAAGGTTTTTCCTTTACGATCAGCCAAAACTCCTTTGATAACTAACATCTTTATCAAAGAGATCTTTACCCGGTGGGGGTGCCTACTTATTTGGTGTCAGATACCTTACAACTTCTAGGCCCTCATGCTTCAAACCCTTAGCCTCTAAAATGGTGTAATGAACCAAGGACACTGGTGATAAAATACAGAATTTATTTGTTGTCATACAATGTGGACGATTTGTTAGACAATCTCTTACCCCATCTAAATGTACATTTATATTGTCATTTAGCAGACGCTTTTATCCAAAGCAACTTACAAAAGAGTTAACAATAGAAGCAATGAAATGCAGAGTGAATACATGTGAGGAGAATGAGAACTTGATTCATAAATACATGTTGGTGTTGTTTGGACTTTTCATATGTTACGGAATGGTGATTGTTCCCTCTTCATTTATTTTATGGGACATTGAATTTTGGTAGTTGTTTCAATGGTGTCGACTTTTATGTGATGGATTATTTGGTGGGATGTTAAATCCTACTGGAATAATGGCCAAAAAAACTTTTCTTCAAAGGGCTTGAGCCCATAGCGTTTGAGTGTCATTGGTGTCAGAGCATTTTATTGGTTGGATGTACTGAAAGAATACACCCTTTACTGAACAGTCAGTTGAGTTGAAATGAGATTGAATGCACTGGTACATGTCATTTATGGTCTAATATTCTCTGTGTTGCAACAATGCATGTCCAGCAGTTACATAACTATCTGAAAAATAAAGATAATGACCAGGTTTAATTTAATTCTATGGTGAATAATGTCAAAACAGTTAAATCTATGTATGGAACATTTAATTACACTTAGTAAATTAGTTAAACTAGTTTTTAGATTTAGTTGACTAAAATTGAATAAATATTTCAATACAAAACCAATGGGGATGACTTAATATGACTTGAACTAAACAGCATTTTCGTCAAAAAACTAAATAAAAATTTGCTGTCAAAATAAACACTGAATCAAACCGGTATTTATTTAACCAAAAACACTGATAATCCACATCATTGAAAATAAACATGAAACGTCTGCTCCTGGAATCCAAAGTCATATGTAATGTAATGTAAATGTGTTTGAATAAAAAATAACACACCACACTGGACTCTACTGAGCATCATAATAACACTTACCTGGCATTGACCAGGCATTATGATTGGAACAGAAATGCTTGGCATTTGAATGATGCTTCAGAAGCATTCCTGTAGCTCAGTGGTAAGAGCATGGCACACGACAGATAATTGTGAACATGTGCAATGCCGGCGATCGAAACAAATATTTGAACTTAATTAATCATATTTTAACACTAAAAATTTCTGATAAAAATAAACACTTAGTTTGTTTCTAGAACCTAACATTCCTGTAAAATTACAGTAAAAGTAACACAAGTGCAAGCTTTACAACTTACCCCCATGGGTGAGGTTAATTGTAACAAACAAAGGGTTAGTTGTAACACTTGCTATAATATTACATAGATTATTATATCTATGAACTAGAGATGGATGTTGTCTATAAAATATTTTTTACTCAGTTGGGGTTGGTTGTACACTTGACCCTTACTAGCTAATTGAAATATCTACTAGCAATTCACCCCGCTTTAATTTGTGCCCCTCTCCCCACTACACTTGTAATAGTGTGATAAAGCACAGTGTTGCTGTTTTAGAAAAACCCAATGCATTTCCAGCATTGATGAAAGTGTCACCATGAGATAGGCCGGGACGTTTTGTGCTTCTGTAATTCCTTTTACAGTTTCTACCCAACCACCTCCACACAGACCTGCATGGTAGGCATTTTGTGAAAAGCAAACAACATCTTATGATTGGCAATGTATACGAATCCCAAACAAAGCAATAAACGAGTACCACGATTCCACATTTTACGTCATATATACAGTATAAAATTTTTTTGTGCAAAACCCTAAAGCAGCAATTACATGGTGAAGGCTTTAAGAAAAACGATAGAAGTTACAACAAACACAGCTACAGTATGAGGTCAGCAAACACACAGCCTATTCTATTCACCATCTGTTCATGTACTTACAGGTTTTTTCTCTTTTCAACACCATGTTCCTCTTACTCACACATTCCCATTATTTAGAAACGACAGCTCTCATTTGTCATGAATGAAGATGATTTTGTAACAGTAAAATGATTGGGTCTTTGTTACTGTAGACTGAGATTGATCCAGTGGGTCACCTTAAGAAAGTGTTTCGGTGGGGATGGGGTGCAGATGGTCCTGTAAAGGCAGACACAATTGCTTGACAGATGGCTGCACATGTTACTGAATAGAGGCATTACATTAGAGTTGTGACGGTTTGGTCACTGTTAAAGCAGTATTGAGCTTTAGAGAAGGTAAGCTGATTTTGAAGTAAAGCAGGGCATGCAAAGCAGCTATAATGACAGGATGAACATAATTTAAAAGAACAGGAAATGTAACTTTTAAAAAAAAAATGACCCACCCACCAACACACTTATTCTCATTTATATGCTTAGCAAATAAGAACTAGATTGTCAGACATTCCTGTTAAAATGCAGAAAATACAACAAGTCACCGCAACTATAGGCCCTTTTCACATTACGTCACGCATCTTCCGTTCTGCCGCGAAGCAGTGTGTCGTTACTTCCGCTAGCGCCTCAGAATGGAGTTTACCAAGTCCCTTGTACAGCTGCCACAAAAACGGCTGGATGATATAGAACATCTTGGAGACAAATTTTTCGCTTACGACAAGATCAAAGCTAGATTCATTAAATTTCTTTTTGTGTTAGCGAAGGTGCTAGAAAAGGTACTTGAATAAGTGTTCTGTACATTTTTTTCACTGTTGTTCAATTCCAGCGAGACGGCAAAACGGAAGTTCTTCTTCTTCTTGTTTGTTGCAAGACGGATGTGATACACTGCTTTGTAAAAAGGCGGAAGCTAAGTGACGTCATTGTGAAAAGGGCCTATTGCTGCTCTAGGTTGTGTGTGGAGTGTAGGACGCGGTTACGTAGCAGCCCAGTTTGAAGAAAGCGATTTCTGAAATACTCTGGTCTGTATGCTCAGGTCTCTCTGTCTAAAGTCCAAATGTATGACCACAGTCATAGTTCTCCATGACTTGTTTGGCTTCTACCTGCAAATATCTTTGCACAGTCTGTCTGGACAAGGTTAATACTCTTAACAGGACAATCAATATCAATGTACCTAAGTAAGTGTGTGGATTGTCTGTGTTTTTGAAAATCAAGTTTGAGTGAGGTTGTACGTCTGACATTTCAGAGTCTGGTTTGAATTATTCCCAAAATCAGCCAGTTGGAAAAATCCGGGTCCAATTCTAAATGGATGAAATATATGAAAAACCATGTCTGATTCAATCTGGTGCAATTGATTTATATCACAGAAGACTTAATTCAACATGAATAAGGTTTCAGTGAGGAAGGTAAAGTGGAGGCATGCTTCTTTATTAAAGGGTAAGGGTTCTTCTGTTATTTCTGTGTGTCTTTGACATATCTCAAGCCTTCATTTATTGAATGAGACATTGCTGTGTTGATCTGTCTCTTGAGAAAGTTCTCTGGCGGATATACTTCGTCACTTTAGAATTATAAGGTTCTCTCTGGAATTTATGCCAAAATTGAGTTATTCACATATTCTCATGTTGTATTAGAATAGTGTTGTGTACATTTTGGGATCTATTCCCACTCTTACTTGGTTCCATAGGTTACTTGTGAGTTAATCTTGTGAGCACCAATTTTTTTTTTATGTTAAAGTGGAATACAAGACATAACAATTGAAATAACAAGTAAAAAGGTCAACCAGCACTTTTTAATTTAAACTCTGGTCTTTAAATAGTTCCCAGAATATCAAAATCTTCTAAAGGTGGTCGTTCCTTTTCATACTTGGCTCCTAAACTTTGGAACAGCCTCTCCAGCCAGGTAACGGATTCAGACACACTCAATCAGTTTAAAACTAGACTTAAAACTCAACTCTTTAATATAGCTTTCATCTAACTCACTGATAACACTGTTAACTCACCGTAAGCAGTCTATGCCGTAATATAGTAAGCCTGTCGGAACCGGACACACAAACATCCATCATATTGTGTCACTTTCTTACACTTTCTGTGAGCGGCCTCTACGCTAATATCAGTTTTTGCTTTTCATGTCCTGTCCTTGGATTCCCGAGGACACCAGAGGTCGTCAGTCCAAGCTCCGGTTCTGGTCGGATGCTCTTCCCTGACCAGCCAGATGCTCACGATGATGGGCAATTCACCTGATGACAACTACAGCCATAATCTACAGTCATCCAAACCAGAATAATATTGGACAGACCTAAATATCTCTTTTTTTCTATCCTCACTATATCTTTCCTCTTTTCACTAACCAGCCCGTCTAACTTTTTACATCTGTTATGATTCTAGCCTGTGTTGTCTCTTGTTTTGTGTGAACTTTGGTTATTTCGTGTCTTGTGCCCTATTTGTAGTCCTTTGTAGTTTTTAATGTTGATTAGTCTCCCCAGGTGTGTATTGTTAGCTCCTCTGCCTGTGTATACATTGCCTCTGTGTTTCTCTTGAGGTTGGTCAGTCATTGTTTTGTAATATTTTGGTAAATCAGACTTATTGTCGGTCGATTCGGTTTCATAAAGCAAACTTAAAATGGTTTGAACTCTGTTACTACGGCAATTTAAGATTGGAAACTAGCCTGGTCCAGGGCAGGCTAAATGTCAGGCTAAGCCTTCCTTAACTAGAGGTCAGTAAACCACCGTAATGTGATGATATTACCACTGATTCTCTGTCATCATGCAATATTATATCACTTTATTGAACATTATAATTTAAATTGAAAGAAATCAATTAAATAAATTCTGGACCACAATGATAAATGAATATACTGTCTGTTGTCATACATCTGTGTTAGAAAAAATTGATTTGATATAAATGTTTAAACTAATGTCAATGATTTTTTAATTGAAACATTCACCAATAAATTGATAATAGCTAGAAACAGAACAATTATACTGGCCAAAAAGATCTAGAATCTAAATAATGTATAATGATCTACAGTTTCCATTTCTGGCAAGGTAAAATGGGATGCCTTGTGTGTGTTATATTGTCTGCCCGAGGAGAGAGAGGCTGACAGTGATGGTTGTAGAGAAGGACTGATGGGCCAGTAAGCTGATTTTTGAAGACAATAAAACAGGCATCATTTTTTGAAGCTATAATTTTTCACTTTTCCTTGAGTTTAATGATTTTACTTTAGGTTGATGCTGCTGCTTGGAGAGAAAGCGTACTATTAAATTGTGTAGAAAAAACAGATCCTGTGTCACTGTCTTATGGCGGTTTTGTCTCGCATCTTTTTCCAGTTGCTGGATTTTCAGATTTAACTTTCAACTTTATTCTTTTTTTTTCATTTTTATATTGCATGTCTACATCCAGAGCATCCCTTTGTGTGAGAATGTAGAGCGTGTACACAGTCTTTGTCTTTTTTGCATTATTTTGAAGAAGCAGAAAACAATTATTTGATGGGATGCTCTTGGGATTTTGTTGTAATGACTTAATTTTCCCTTTGTCACAGTTTAAGAGGGGCTAGTCGGTGTCCTGCTTACAATAATATTTGGAAAATACACAATGTGATCACCTCACCACACAAGTGGGCCTTAATCTAATATGCAAACAGTGATTACCGTACCTTAAAACTCTGTGAACATAGACAGACACATTATTCTGAATTCAAACTCTGATTATGGACAATAAATAGGTGCTTTAAACTCTCTTATACTCACAGGGTTTCTGGTTGTTTTTCGAGGCTAAGATATATAATGTGCACATTATACCATTGCTGAAATTTAATGGTAACCTAAGACATTTACACAGCACTGTATTGTAAAACATTTTATTAAAAATAAAAACATGTAACGTAATTTTTTTGTACAAGATATTTGAATAACCCTGTTTACTGTTTGAATAAATTGTAGCAAAGATTATTATTTAGAATTCATTTATTTGTATTAAACTAGGCTATGTGAATACATTTGAACACTATACTTACTGCATGCATTAAGTCATTTAGGAATTTCTTGCCAATCTTTCCCTCTGGTTTGGTTATTTGCCGCCTTTGATCCTTTCGTACGTTTGACATACCTATTCACACGTTTTGCAGAAGGTGGCGGCAGTGTTCGAATTGTGTCAAAGCTCTTGGGGGGGTCACCCAAGAACTAACCCCAAACCATGCCTCTTCCCCATCCCTGCATACCCCAAACCTTTTAGAAGCATTAAATAAAACACAAACAGCACTTTTTTTACTTTGCTTTTGACTAATAATAAAATGAATTATCAAATTTTGCACATTTCTTTTGAACAAAAAACATTCTCCATTTAGAACTAATATTCTACTATTGGTAAGAAACATGCAATATGCTATTTCTGTCCATTCGGCCAATGTAAACAGAACAAAACCAATGATGAAAAGTGCTTTTTTTAAAACACGTCATTGCCTACTGCACTGAAAACCCTAATAAGTTGACTGAACTAAATTGATTGAGTAAACTCGTTGCCTCAATTTAATTGAGTAATGGAGTCTCCTAAAACTAGCATATTTAAGTTTATTAAACTTGGCAGTTTTGTAGACTATACTTAAATCATTCAGTTCACCAAACTTGGCGCTTATTTAACGTACTTAAATTATATTTTGTTCACTTAACTTGGTATTCACTTCAAGTGTAGTTATTTAAGTTAACTCGACATGGAAATGTTGAATAATGTTCTTATTTTTTCAGCTTTGTGCACACCGAACTGAAATAAAACAATGGACGGCATATTGAATCTTTTAATTTGTTGTTGACGAAATGACACAAAATTAATGAAAATACAGTAAAATACTACTGTAATGGAAATGGGTCACAGCCACACTGTAAAGGTGGTGACAACAAAATTAGCAGTACATCAATTGTACAACTCTATGCACATACAAAGTATCTCAAGTATCACAATTATGTTAATGTACACATAACTATTACATTTGATTGTTTAAGCTGTGCAAACTAAAATAAAACATACCCTACATTATTCCTTCTCCAAAATTACAGTGTTACAGTACAAACAATACTGTGGAAATATTACTGGGTCACAACAACACTGATGATAAGAGGTGGTAACAATAGTAAAAATCATGAGTTTAGTGTCAGGCATTCGTGAAGAGAGACTGTCAATGAGGGCTTGGAGGATCTGCAGTCTATTTATATGTTCTTTGCTGAAATGCAAAGGCACTTCTTTGTATTTGCTACCTTAAGACCTTCCTCTGCTTCGTCCATTGACTTCCTTGGGGTGCTCTTCCAAGCCTTCAACACCTCTTGATTTCTTGTGTGGCATCCATATGAGAAGTTTCTCTGTTCTGCAACAAAGATTAATATTATGATGTTTTAAGCACCACTTTCAAACAATCTTTTTTCAATGTAATTTTCTTTTTCAGACTAAAGTAGAAGAAAAACACTACCTACCTGAAGTTTTAGGGATAGACTCCTAAGCTCACATAGCACATCTTTTATAGTTGCCAGGTCTTTAACAAGCCAGTGCATGTGATGCGATTCAACAGGCCATTGAATTTCTTTCTTTCTCCATCAGAGCGTGATCCATCTTCAGCTGCTTTCTTCATTTGTGAAACCAAAGCAGGGTAGTCTCTCCAAACAGCTTGCACAGTCACAAAACTATTTGCTACCCAACGGATGGTAAAAATGTAGCCAATCTTAAGCAGGCTGACATTGACTTGAGAGGTGTATACAGTTTTGAAATGAATATCTCAAAGTGATTGCAACCTGTGAGTGACTTTAGCGCATCATTTACTGACAACTCAGTGGAACAGATCCAGAGAAGGTTTGTGAGATCGATTTTTTACCTTTTTGGGATGGCACCACAAGACGTCGTTCGTTTGCAGAGATATTCATCATCCAGGTCAGCTTCCAGGAGACTCTTTTTAAGAGCTTTGTATATGGCATCAGCAGTTGTTCCTTCCTCCAGCTCAATCAAATCCAGAAATATGTTTTCCATCTCACCATCCCCTGTCACACCCAGCCCCCCCTCAAAAAGCGTGTGGGCGCTATAATCTTGACTAACTGAACCTCGTTTGAATTAGTAGGATCGCGTGAACTAAAGCTAAGCTTTATGAAACCCATTTTAGCCCGACTGATTAATTCAGTCCATTCAAGTCTGGTTTCGGACCTTAATCTCTTTTTTGGCTTCGTCTCTGCCTCATCGTTACAACATCCGAGTACATTGCATAGAGAAAAACTTGCAATAATACTATGTATCTTAATACCGTATATTCTCTTTAATTTTGTTTAATTTTTTATGATGTATCAAGCTGCTTTGCAACATTGAAAATTGTGAAAAGCGTTATATAAATAAAATTGAATTGAATTGAAATGAAATGAAATTTGTGCCGCATCCCACAGCTAGAAGCACACTCTGCTGGTCTTGTGGACCTCTTCTGAGTCCACACTTGGTGAAGTCAGGAAGTGCAGACCTACAGGGCACTAGGCACGAGTCCCCAAGGGTACATAGGAGTGCATTTTTGGGACAGACTTGAGGCTGTCATGCCGGAAAGATGAAGCAGTTCTTTCTGATCGCTATCACTGTACTTTGACGTCATTTTCTGATAGGACTGCGCAGCATGAATTGACCACACTGTTGTCCCGTTGTTGTTATTTTGGACAGGACATTCCAGTTTTCATAGTTCTGTATTTCATCTGGTGATTGTGCCACCTGAGCATTAAAGCGGCCCTAACACACAGGGTTTCTGCCAATCTCATATCAATCTTCAATAATATCTTCGAAGAGTATTTATAATAATAATAATAATAATAAACTTAATTTTATATAGCGCCTTTAAAAGCAGCATCTCAAAGCGCTTTACATACAAATATGAAGTAAAAAGGATACACACCAAAGTACAAGCAATAAAAACTAATCATAGAAAACAAGATCAAAATAAAAAACACAGATTAGTCACATATATCACCTAAACGCTAACCTAAAAAAGTCAGTTTTAAGGGACGAAAACACTAAGGGATTCAGCATTTCCACAATTTAGGAACCAGTGAAGAGAATGCCCGATCGACCATAGTTTTAAGCAGAGTTGTTCGAACAGATAAAAGACCAGTTTCAGATGAGCGTAGAACATGTGTAGATGTGTAGGGGGTTAAAAGCTCAGACAGATATTGAGGAGCCCAATTATTCAAAGCCTTATATGTAAGCATGAGAATTTTAAAGTGAATTCGAAAACTAACTGGAAGCCAGTGCAATTTTTCCAAGACAGGTGTGATGTGCTCCCTTGCGCTGGTCCTAGTAAGTATTCTGGCAGCTGAATTTTGTACCAATTGTAATTTACTTAGGGTCGTTTTTGAAACTCCAGCCGGCAATGCATTACAATGATGCAGATGATCCCCCGCACGCGCCGTATGCTTTCGGAAATAATCGTAAAGTTAATTCATTGATCATTGTACTGCTTGTCACTACTGTGGATTCACAGACGACCATCTTTATAGATTAGTGGCTGTAAGTGCAACTCAAGAGGAAGCATGTTTTAATTGGCTCAGACTGATTGAGGATTAAGGACTGAGGACTAAGCAGCTATGAGGTGGTTGAAATGAGTCTGGTAATTCAGCAACGTTGTTGTACTGTCAGTACTGAAGGTCAGCTTCTCTTACTCTGCCTATTAGCACACATAACACCCCTCAGCCGGTTGCAACAAATCAGTCATTTAACATCCTACTGCGGAGACTTTAGCAGGGGATGATGTTTCATTAGTCTCTTTAGAGCAATAAACAAGTGACGCTGAAACATTTGTCATTGAGAAACAGCCACCGTTTATAAAATTCTCACTTGCGTAAAGTTTGAGCGTAAATGCGTTTTGAATGCATCTAATGTGCAATACTGAAAAAAGAACAGAAGCAGTTTATTACATACGATTCATAAACCATAACAAAGAAGGATTTAAAGCACTAAAATACATTTTAAAAAGTCATTTAAAAGTCATACGCACATAAAAAACACTGGCTTTTTGTCAAATATAGACAATATTGCGTTTTTCGGCATCTTGATTTGCAGTGCCCATCACAAAAATATACCAAAACTCTGCATTTAATTGTTGCCAACTTCTTTTCACTCGTTTTGTTATTCTATATTATGAAACATATTTTGTGTAGGCCTATTTATTTTTTACTGAATAATATAAATGTACTCTAGTTTTCCTTTATTCACAGAAGCACTGCCGGTGCGTGATGTGTGATTCCTCATATTGTGCTGTTTATGCTGCTATTTGCCCATGTGAAACTAAACAACTGGGAATAAATATTTGTAATAAATGCCTCATCTTTAAGTGGTCACAGACTATCCATGAATATCACAAGGGGGTCATTCGTACTATTCATTGCCATTTCAGAGTAGTAACTTTCTATAAAAAAAAATGCTAAACTTTCCTTTATTTTGTCATTTCAGTTGAAGGAGGGCTTATTAAACTATAAGAAAAATATACTGGTCCAGGTCAGAATATTATGGAGTAGTCATTTTTACATGATTTTGTACCATGTGACACCGGCCAAACGTCCCCCCTTTTACAGGAGATTCTTATCTCTTTTTTAAGTGTTTAGAATTAATAGTCAATGTAATATTTACATTTTCTAAGTGCTAAAATGCCCCTCATTTTACCCTTCAACTTCAATAAAGTATTACTAAACAAGTATTATCTAAAAAAGCCATCTTGTGTTTATGCCACATTGTATTTTTGATGCATTTCATTTAGTGTGAAAAAGGGACTTTAATGCAATTTAGTCACCATTTTAAGTGACCTCATTTTGTCTTTATTCCCTGCAAGTAACCTGAAAAAACAGGGTGGACACAATGTAGCAGGTTGGACAATAACCGGAGTAAAATTTTGTGCTAAACTCAGCCATCCTTGATATCAAGAACACTTATTGAGAAATGGCCCTTATTTCCTAATTTGTTCCCATGGTTACCCTCGTGTGTTGCCATAGTTACTGATTTGCCCCAGGTGTCTCTTGTTAACCCTCGTTTTTGCCTCTGTATATTGTGTTTCAGTTGTCCTTTGTCAGTTGTTGTATGGCATACTTAGTTCCCTAGTTTGTTTTTGGTTTCCATTGTTCATGTAGTGTTTTTGTTGTACTTTGTCTTGGTTTCCATAACCATAACTGCACTTGTATCCTCTCTCTGCTTGTTTTTTGCCATTCGTAACAAAACAACTGACCCAACTATGGATCCAGCAGTCCAGAGATGAGCACGTATAGTGTTCTATGGTGGAGATTGGTTAATTGTATAAGATTTTTTAAAATGAAGCTTTGCAAAATTAATAATCTCATTTTTTAAATAAAATATGTGGTGCGGAGCCCTTTTGTTTTTTGTGCCTTTCTTTTTCTTCTCCGCCGAAATGAATCTAAACTCATGGAAATTTGCACACGCATCAGAAGTGTTACATCTGATGAGGGTTTCAAATAGGGGTGGCAAAATGGCTCGATAGCGCCACCAAGAACAATTCAACATAGTTTTCCTCACGCTACATTTCACGTACATGCGCCAAATTTGTTAGGCCCATGAAACACCCCAATACCTACAACCAACAAACTCAACGTGAAGTCCATTCGTTTTAATTTTCTCTGCAAATTTTGTGAAATTTATGTTTTTGCCATTTACAGGTGTCATACTTTGTACATAGAATTTCTCCTAGAGTTTTAATCAGATGAGCATAGTATTTAATCAATCTTAAATAAAAGCAGGAAATTGTAAAGAAATTACTAAAACTTCATATAATCTACCGGCATATATGCATATTGCTCACTTTTCCTAAAGCCAACAGGTGGCACGGGTGCGAGGGCCCGATCCTCGCTGCTTGCAGCTTTAAACCATATTATGTCTTGGGGTGGGAAAAACACAGACATTCTGGATTGAACGGCAATAAAATCACTGATTTACCCTGTAAATAGTGAAGATTTCTTACGTCCCTGTCGTCTGCACAGGACTTTGCTTTAGTATTATTATAATCATTCTTATTATTATTGATAGTATGTTTATATTTATAAAATGTTTCACTTGCACATCTGTGTCTGGAGCCCCAGTAGCTGAAACCTGATTTCCTGAGTAGACTGGGCATTTTAGACAGGAGTTACACCATGTTGTTCAATCAGAGATTAAAAAAGGCGCTGCAAATGAGAAGAATGTTAAGAAGAATGTTGAGTTTATTTTCTTTAAATCACATAAATGCATTCGAGCTGACCTCAGTAATAAAATTATGAACGCTTTTATAAAGATAATATGTGCTCTTTTACAATTGTTCAAGTTTATGCAAATGAATGATGAGCGACTTTTGGGAGCAACTTCCAGGGGGAGTAAAGCAGTGTTTAAAACTGTTACTAAGGTAAGCGAAAGTAGAAACGGCTTCTAATGATCTCATGAAAGAGACGAGAGACACACACCAACAAAGGCATTCGAGTGTTCAATGCTTGCAGCAGGACCTGCGAGTTAACATATGCTATGTAAATGAAGGTGCTGCCTCAGACATTTCCCTTCTGACATATCGAAATGCACAACAATTAGCCTCATTGGCATGCTGGTCGCCTTGGTGATGTCAGCTTCAGTAAGTTTGAGGGGGTCCTGACCTTCTCAGCCCCAATCTCTCTGTGCATGATCTGAATACGATCCTGATAAGCTCTAAAGTACACACGGTAATTCATTTTCAATTCATTTAGCAAACCAAAAGCATTAAGATTTGGAATTCAAGTATATCTGATATTGGAAACAAACGGCACATTTCCTTATATAACGAAAAAAACACAGAACAAATGTTATAATCAACTGGATATAGAAAATAATGATTGGGTTTTTGAGGGTTAAAGGCGTGTATTGTTATTGTGTATTGTATATCTGTGTGGGCCTGAACTGGTAAGATCAAGGTTATTAGTATGTCTTAATAATTATATGTCTCTCTTACCTTAATGAACCACTGCAGACATAAAACAACTGTTTGTCGGGGAAAACTATAAGACAAGCTGTTGTTACACCTCAGTTGCCTCTGAGGAGAGTCTTTGTATACTGTGAATATGTTTTCTGTTTTCAACATGCTCGTCGAATGCAGCATGTCACATCTGTGGCGGAGGTAATCTGGGAGTCTGATTGGCTGTTCAGTTTAGTAAACCAGTGCACAAGAAAAAAAGAGTGTCTATATACGCTGAGTACAAAACGCCCGCCTTGTTGGTAGAAACTATTTGCACTAACTCCACCCGCCACTATCAGATCGGAATAGAGAAAGTGTAAGAACGATGCCATTTCAAACAGCAGCTTCAGGGCGTTAGATGTAAAGTGTGTATAGCTTTGATGCTGGAGACCTGGGTTCAAATCAACCTTCTGCCGAAATCACTCTTTTACACAAATCAGATCATGAAGGCATTTGTTTTTTATTAATCTAAAACTTAAAATTAAGTTTTATTCATAAAGTTTAGGTTTAGGGTAAGGTAAGGCTTTATTATCTCAATAAGTGACCGTCCTTTTAATAATTGTTATAAATATAATGACTTGCAGTCTGTTATTATTGCATAATGTTTAATGCACAACTGTACTGAGGTGCAAATAGTATCTGCCACTTTTAACAATAGCAATAGCGTATAACTACTATTTACACTTAATCCAGAAAAAATATAGCTATTGTCAGTTAGCGTAAATAGCATATCTCTAATAAATGCTGCTATATTCACTTCGTATAAACAGAACCTACTGCTATTTAAACTTTACTCAGTGTAAATAGTTACACATAGTACAAATAGCCGCTGCCGAAAAAAACAGAAGCGATGAAGCAAACAAACAACGAAGTCAAGAGGGAGTAGTCCTATGCACATATGAAACATATTAGACATTACTAATATATATGACGGATCTGTCTGTGGTGAGCCAGATCAAACGTGCTACATACTTCTTTTCCGTGATCTGGTTCTTTCAGACAGTTCATTTCAATAAATCGCTAAAAAATAAACGGTTCACCGATTCTTTTACGCCCTGGTGTGATGATGTCATTTGCAATGACGTAATGGTGTCAAGCCTATCATCTCGCCCGGCTTGGAAAAATTCAGCATTCAAATAAAAAAAGTCAGTAATCATAACTTTACTCAGTTAAAGCATCATTAATTTATTACATAAACTCATGTTTCACCAGATTAGCCGCCTCATTTAAGCCCTCGGTTCATGTGCGCTCATAGCATTAGCACAGCATTACACCGCAAAAAATGACTTTCTTACTTAGTCTTTTTTTCTTGTTTTCCAGTAAAAATGTCTAAACATTCTTGAATCAAGAAGCATTTTCTTGATAAGCAAACTGACCTAAGAAAATAAGTCTTGTTTTTAGTAAAAAAAATGACATTTCAGTAAATTTGTGTTTAAAACAAGCAAAAAAAATCTGCCAATGTGGTAGGAAAAATAATCTTGAATTGAGTGACTAAGAAAAAGGTCGACCTTAATTCAAGATTATTTTTCTTACCCCATTGGCAGATTTTTTTGCTTGTTTTAAGCACAAATTCACTGAAATTTCATATTTTTTTACTTAAAACAAGATTTATTTTCTTAGGTCATTTTGTCATTTTGACTTAGGTCATCCAACACAGTAATGGCGTGTACGTAAGCGGCGCTACAGATTGTTGTACACACAGTAATTAGGCCATAAACATATTTCCAATATGTTTTATACCATCAGACTTCTGATATTCGACAAAAATATTTGAATAACATGCTTTTCGTCCTCTTAAAAATGACACGCATGCGCATATCCTCAGCTCATCATTGTTCAAATCCCAAAAGAAACAGTTGTGGCTCAGTGTACCGGGGATCCGTGTTGCAGCCGATTCTTGACTGGAGAACAAGAGCTTATCAGCTCTCTCTTAACAGCAGTTTAGTTCAGTGTTCTGTCAGAATAACTGAATAACTTTGGGATATTGATTTATTAATTGATATTGAGAGACTGTCATACACGTCAGAAAGTGAGTAACTGAAGTCACTTGTGGATAAGTGCTTACTGGAGATGCGAACCATTTCAAACGCTTCAGGCCAATTCTGTGAACTGATGTGACCGGTTCACTAAAAAGAAATGCTTCAAAAGAACGACTTGTTCGCAAACCGGCCATCACTGCTACTCGGCCATCGGGGCTGCTTCTCCATATGTTTAAGTTCTTCCCCCCCTGCACATCGTCACATCTTCAAATCACATTCAATATGTGATAAGGAAGCATTATATTATTGTAAATGTAGACCTGTTTCAGACAGTATAATAAACATTTATGTGTAGTATATTATATGCAGTATTTGACATACTTCGTATACATTCCTGACCACTTTTAAGCATGTTTTTAACTATTTTAATGTAGTGGGGATTATGAACTCTACCTTAAGCAGGTATTTAACTTTATTTTGTACATTTTACGTTTTGAATGTGCTGTGTGTACAGTCATCGTGACGCTAAAGAGAGCGAGGATATGCCATTTCACTTGATTTATCACCTCAGCCCTTCCTTAACTGCATGCTTCCCTCGCATCATGGAGGGGTGGAGCTAAGATGCGAGGAAAGGAAACGAGGATGCACAGATAAGAAGCACCCCAGTCGGACCCTGGCGCAGTCAACGTGAGCCGACCTCACGACCTGCTTTCCATCTGCGATAGTTTGGTGTATACTATGCTTTACTGTGCCCTAATATTGCTTTGCTTATGCACAGAGCCCATGGAGGCAGTGGTCACATATTACTGTATATGTAATAAGAGACTATTATAACGCATTATACCGTACAACAGGCAAGTTGTGGCAAAGTAATGTGGAAACTCTGTATAAAGGTCCCCAATTTTGGTAACGGGTTGATAATAAAATACATGTAAAACAAAACAGCTCATGTACTACGTCGTTTGAGGTTGATGAACAACATTTGCTAAAATGGACATTTGCTCCCACTGTGATGTCCCTTTGCACACAGTACAAATTAGGGTGTTAGGGTGACACACATTATAATTTTCAAGAGGCACTCACTTACTTCTTCCTAATTATGTGCATGCTTGATCTGGACTTACTCTAATATGTAGACACTTAAGGGCCAAGCTGCATAAATGCAAAGCAATGGATATATGTGGACGGACATGCGCATAGAAGAATAAGAAGTGAAAGAATCAAGAAATAGCGCCTCGTTCTCCAGTGATTTTTAGCAAAGTATGGCCTTCTGATCCCAGGGTCCCCAGGCTTGCCTGCACAGACAACCCAGTCACAGCCTCCCACGTCTGGGGATCAATGTCAGCGTGCACACCCTCCATCTCTTAAACACAACACCCCACCCCGCTACTTGGCCAGCCTGTTCTCCATTAACACCAAGTCTGCGGCTAAACAACTGTAATTGAAGAGAGCCACAGGGAGCGTGTATGTGTGTAGAGACTAAATAAGATAGAGAGCCATCCTTTAACACTAATGTTTTCCATTATGTCTCTGCTGTGGAAGAGAAAAACAGACCGTTGTAGCTATGTGTCTGTGTACTTGGATGTTTATAGTCGGGTATCATGAGTTCTTGTGAAATGGGACACAACAGTCTACAGATGATTATTTTGAATGAATATTTTGAGAGGTATTCACCCAGGTTTGAGCTCGATCTTTTTGTGTGGCAGAGCTGACCAGGGTTTTTAAGGTTTCATTTGGTTTAAAGTGTTCAGTTTAAAGTGACACTGCAGAACAAACCCACAGAGAGAACAGACTATACTGATAAATAGGTAGGGAGGAGACCGTTGTAAAAAAACGATTTTATTTTCGTTCCTTTCGGAATTACTTTTTTTTTTTTTAAACCGGGTTCCATATCACTCCTGGACAAATGATATCAGTAATACTGTATTTATTATTTATTCATTGTGTTACATGAAGGTTTTAGGCTATTACGGAGTAATATTGTACGGTCAAAAAAACGGTACCGTAGATTTGTATTAAGAACATTCATGTTATCATATTGTGTTCATTTCAAATGAGAAATGTTAGTGTGGCAGGTAGAGCTGTTTGTTTGTTTGTTTGTTTGTACATTTCAGTGCCAGTAAAATAATGTTGGTAAATATGGAAAGGGGGTTGTACATCTCAACACATTTACGCAGTATGGTGTTTTTAAGTGGTAGGCGGTTTCCGTTGATCACACTCTCCCTCCATGTCTGCTCTGATGGATGTTTGTACATTTGCGCTTAAATGCTGGAGAGCGACATGTTGTTTACTTGTTTTCAAGTATCCAGGTTTCAGCTATATTTGAACAAAAACAAAAGCAAACAGAAGCATGTCTTCTTGGAAAACAGAAAGGAATGATAAACTAACAAAGGTGATCAAATTCTGCAAAAGCGCAGAGACAAAACTTGAAGTTTAAGTAGATGATGAAATAGATGAAGAAGGAGAGGGAATGGACAGTTTGGGAAAAGAGTAATGAAAGGCTTACGTATATGCAAAAAGATACATGAGAAGTGAGGCAGGAGAAACAAATACTTTACACTCTTTAAACCTTTAATTCATTGCCAGCTGTATGATTATATGAATATTATTAAGTTATATATTGCAAGAAAAGTATAATGGCTAATGAGAATCACTTCAATATTACTAAATTGTTTAAATACAATACTTAAAAATTAACACATTTTAAGTATAACAAGTGTGGCATGTATTATTGCCATCAATATATTTTTGGAATTATATTTTTCTTCATAATAATGGCAAAAAAAAAAACAAAAAGATTTAAGTGCTATTACCGTGTCATCAGTAGCCACCTAGAAGTTAGTCTGAATTTAAAGATAAAAAGAAAAAGCAATGCTTTAAGTGTCAAGCGAAGACAAAAACAAAGCCAAATGGTCTAATTCATTTGTTTTCTTTTTTTTTTTTCTTAAAACTACTTCTGAAAATGGACAACGCTTCTGATTTTGCTGCTTCAAATTGCGTTCACCTTTCCATGGTGGAAAACAGACATTTATTTTAATGGCTATATTATTTTAATATAGTATATACCTTGGATGCTACTGCCATCTACTGGATAATAAGCAGATTCTTAAGTGTGTAATGTTTTAAGTTGATTAGACCCAATACTGTATGTCGGGCACATAATTTGGGGTTCACAAAATGCTTTAGAAAATGTATATGAAATTACGAATATATTTAAAATGTGATGAGCATTCCTAGTAATATTATTTAGTGAGAATTATGTGCATTATTTTTGGATTTTCAAAAAGGTTAATAGAATCACATAATGTGAATATGCCCAACTGTTTCTTAAGTCAACCTAATATCCTTTTAATAATAACAATCTCAGTCAGTCCCATCTTTTCTTTAGTTTTCTGTCTTAAAGGAAATATTTCACTTGACTTTGACTTTCCTTTTGCTTTACGTTTTCATGAGGTTTGAGAGTGTCTTAATAAAACTGACTGTCAAAAAATGTAATAACCCAATTTATGCATTTGTAGCTATATACAAAATTATATACATTGATTACAGTACAAATAAATGTCATATAAATAACAAGTTTCACACATTGGCAGCTCCAAAAAAAAAGAAATGTGTAAATGGCTTAAAACAGCATCAGGATAATTGAATCAGATCGACCTTGAGAACCAAATAAGTTATATTGGTTAATGAATCATTCAACATTGTCTAATTCACTGAAATGAACTGACTCAAATAAACGATTCACTTACAAATTGTACATCATTCCAACTCATCCGGTATCATTTTTAGGTATTGATGCAGAATTATTTTTATAGTCCTAATAAAAATGTTTTTCAAACCTCAGGCTATTGTTGTTTAATTACTTTATATGTTTATTTAAAATGTAAATTCAATAAAAAAAAACAGATATTTTCTGCCAACATTCGATCTGCCGACCAATCCACAAACAGCAGCTGACTGTGACGTGAGGTTTGTCAAGAGCCTTACAACAGTTCAAAAAAACAATGAGCAGGCGAAAGGCGTTTATGGGTGTGAGCTAAAAGGCTATTTAGGAGAAGAGAGAACTAACACAAAATGGACATTTTAAACATATTGCCCCTACACACACACACACACAGAGTCAACTTTTCCTATTTTATTCATGCATAAACACATTAGGTGTTACCAGAATGCATTGCTTACAAAAATCCATTGTATTGTATTTTATAAGTTTTAAAGCAGCTTTACATAACAGAAAGAGTTTAGATTGGATTACATTCGCAGCACAGCCGGAACGAGTGCATCTGTCAGTCAAAGGGATCTGCATCATCTCTCCACTGATTCTGTGAGACTGGAGATTATATGAAGATTATATGGCAGACAGAGAGTAGTCAACTCCAGTGTATGAATTTCTAACAGCTCGTAATTATTAGAGTTATTTGAATTTGTTCTTTTACTATTCAACTGTAGACACAGGATGCATTATGTCAATTCTGGCTAAAGAAAAACATTTTTTATTTAGATTTATGTGATTACTTGCTAATCCTATGACAAAACTTAACAGGGCCTTGGCATCCACAAAAACATTTTTTATATTGGGTCGGTTTGCACATTCCCAGTGAAACCACCAGTTGCAGCAGTCGCACTGAATCTAAACAAGACAATGACATTACACTCTGTTTTAAAGCAACACTCAAAGAACATTCAAAGAAGCAATTGCTGAATAAAAGACCCAAGAGTCCTTTGTATCTTGTGTGGAAGGATATTTGTGTGTGTGTGTGTGTGTGTGTGTGTGTGTGTGTGTGTGTGCGTGTGCGTGTGCGTGTGCGTGTGCGTGTGCGTGTGCGTGTGCGTCCTAAATACCACTCTCTAGTAGCAGACACAGGCCCTGTGCAGCCTGTTAGAATTGCTGAAATTGGTTAATTGCCATCATGTTGGAAACATTTTCAACAGTGTGTGAAAATATGAAGGCCTGACCTTGCCTTTTTTTTTTTGTCGATTTTCAAAATTTGAGATCATTATTGCATGAATCACATTTTTTTAAAATGAATAACCACAAGGAAAAATATAAAATTAAAGACAGGCTGCAAGAAGGAGTGGGGGAACTTTGGGAGGTCCACCGGTGTATACAACTTTTTTACACAGGACCCTGGAGGGGGCAACGGGGAATACTCTGGAAGTGTCGTCTTTGTTAATTTTGGGAAATAAGTGACCTTTGTCATCCTTTAAGGCAACTGATTTGTCCACAACATTTATTACGGTGTATGGACCAATGTAGTCTTGTTCCAGTTTGCCTTCCTCTCCCTGGCTGCTCCGTATGTTCTGCCGCAGTATCCTGTCTCCAACTTGGATGATAATGGAAAATTCCTTTTCAAATCTTTTTTTATTTTATGTTGGACATTTGTAATACTTTCATGTACTGTTTGGTGAATCATGTCCTGCCTTTTAATGCTTTCTGCACTCCTCTGCTATACTGTACTCAATTGCCCCATTGATCTACGCAAGAAAATGTTGTATTTTTATTTGGATTACAGAAGATAATGTAACATTTAAAAATAACATACTAACCTGCTTCCCGGACAAACATTAGAAAGTATGGTGAATACTGAGTTGTGATTTGCTTTTTGGTACGGGGGCCAAACATAGTGGCCTCCAAATGATCTCCCCACTTGTGTGGGTGGTTTCCCACCAACTTGAATGGCTCAATGACCTTTGAATAGGAGAGGAGTCATATTAAAACCTTCTGTATTTACGTGGCATTTTAGACATACTACAAGTTAACCGTGAATGTGGGAGACAAGAAACAAGACATCTTGTTCATCAATCATCTATGCAATAGCCAATATTTTGATTCTACTGTAGTTACAAAATGTCAATTTCATACTTCTGAATTGAACTATTGAGCACATGGTATGGCGCACACAGACTCCTTTTGATCCCAAGTAGTTGACAGAAACCCATATTAATCTATTTACATAGGTATAGACAATGGAAATTATTATGTTTTACTAATTCCTGAAACTAATAAAAATCAAATCAGGTTTATCCCTTACCTTGTTCACAAAATCTGTGCCTTGGTCCCTCAACAGCCTGTTTGGGGCACCAAATTTGTAAAATAGCTTCATAATACAGCCTGTGACCTCCTTTGGAGCAGTCAACCATTACACAGATGTATTGATAACCATCCTCGGTTGGTGTGAGTTTTCCCACTAAATCCATTCCAACAATGTCCCATGGCTCTACCACCTGAGGATAACGTTACGTGTTCAATGTGGTTGCTATCAGAAGTACAAAATAATACAACCATCTCATTCACAGAAAGTGAAAATATTGAGCAATGTTAAAAAATTAATCAGCTACATGATTTTTTTACATGTTCAAAAAGTGAATTAAAATTTGGGGACGATAGATCACACAACAAAGTATTGGTTCTCTCCCCAATATCTTAAACTGCAAGACTTCAAAAGAAGAAAAGACTGGAACAGTTTGCTCTGAACAAATGAAACATTCTTTAAAGACAACAACAATACCTCCACCTCGACCACTAGGCTTACTAAAATACTTTGTGGACATAACTCATAAAATTGGGCATGTTCTTCAATATTTAACCAAGTTTCTGTCAAAAACAAAAAATCTAAATCTAGAGATTAATTAAAATGATTCAAGATAAAAGTATTTTTAGAAAATGATCTCACATTCAACAAAGCCATTAATAGCATTAAATGCTGGAGAGATATTAACCGCAGAAAGAATAATCTGTATAAGGTTATTATGATTGACTGAAGTATTTTTACTAACTATTTGCCTTTTATAATTGATGAGAAATGGGATAAAATTACGAAATGAAAATTCTTGGCCGAAGCCGAATACAATTGAAACACTTGGCCGAATACCGAACATGTTTTTTTGCATTTCTTCTATTTATTCAGCCTTTTTTTTAACTATTGCATAAACTGAATGGTCAAAATGTGCTTTTTATAATTTGTCTTGCTTTTCAATAAAATACAATATAACTTCAATAAAATTCCAAAGTCAATTGAAACAAAACATTGAGCCATGATAGCCTATATTATGCTAAAAGAATGTAATGTAAGTTACTCTGTACCTCTACAGCAAAACAGTTCATTAAAAAATGTCATTCTACATTCGGCCTAAAAGCTAAAAATACAAATAAACGAAAACTGTTGGATTATTATAGGCTACATTGCAAAAAAAAAAAAAACATCCCATGCACACAATTCTGACTGATGCTGACTGACAAACATATCAGTTCACGTCTCTCCTCCAAACTCCGCCCACAAAAGCTGACTCTGTTCTCTCAGAATGTGCACTCGTGGCCGGGATGCACAGAACATCAATACTTTGACAAGATGTTTAGTACAGGGAACCGAGTGCACGCGAGCCTTTTTGGCTATTTCCGGCCGAACATGGTCGGTTGCCAAACATTCGGTGCATCCCTAAAAATCACCTAATATATCATCTTTCTTAGCAGAAAAACTTACTTCAAAAGAATGATCGGTACATAATCCCAAAGGTTTGTTTGTAAATCAATCATTCTTTATTATCATTCCAATATTATCCAATAAAATACAGACGCCAAACTTATTAAGATGGAGACCATCTACACAATAAAACCGTGGTCTCTCCCACAATAAGTCCCAGTTCCTCACAAAATCTGCATTCAGTGATGTAAACCATCTTGATATCCAGTCATTTAATGCTGAAAGCCTGATGAAAACTGAACTTTTCATCCTGAGCATAGGTAAAGGACCTGAAACAACAGTCCTCGCATCACCAACGAGAGCCCGAACAGAGTCTACCAGAGAAACAAAGTCTCTCTTGAGAATTTCTGAACTTCGGAGACGAATGTCATTTACTCCCACGTGAAGGACCACCATGCTGACATCCTTATGTTCTGACAGCACGGAAGGCATTTCTTTGTCACACCAGCCACTCGCGCTCCAGGAAAACAGTGCAAGTGAGGATTACCATGAGACAGGGCAACCTTCAAATGTTTTATCAACGAATCTCCAACAACAACAATATGTCTGGGCACAATAGAGTCATTGTTTGGAGATGAATTTGAGTTAGACGGCAACGATGACGATGACAAACTCAAACATCTATTCACAGAGCGATTGTAGGCAGGGAAAACAATAATAATGGTGGCAGAGATTTCCTCAGTTTTTTCCGGCGCCGTTGAAACATCCACGAACCTTCAGCCGTAGGAACAGGTGTAAAAGAAATCATAGCGATCTTTTTATGTAACAACTTTAGTTAGTTATTATATTTGATGTTAATTAAAAAACAACTTTCTATGGGCCAGTTTCAGAATCATATTACAGAACAATATAATAATGCATTACAATACAGGAAACATAAATCACCTTTTCAAAAAGGGCTAGCTGTCTTCCCTGACTTGCTAGCTTCTGTTTTTCATGGTTTTTTCATATCATATTTTCTCTTTTGGTCAATTTTTGTGTGCACCATCTCATGCCATCTGATGCCATCTGATGCCATAATGATCAGAACTGTGACGTGTTGTGTTTCTGAATAAGGACACCCAAGTGCGCGCAGCCACACACACACAGACACACACACTTGGCACAGTCAGAGGGCATTCATTATTTTTTAGATTACTGTGCTAAGAGGCTTTTTCACTAAAATCAATTGTATTCAATTCAATTTTATTTATATAGCACTTTTCAAAATGTTCATTGTTGCAAATGGAATTTGGCTCAATGTATCTGTAGCACTGGAGGTCCCATCACCCTATCCGAAAGACTCTTCGTCCGTTACTTCCGTGAAATCTTCGGCCAGTCTGCCGAATGCCTGAACATACAAGACCAACTTCTACTGTGGAGACGAGCTTCAGTGGCGGATTACGCCTTGCGTTTTTTGTACCCTTGCTGCCGTTAGAGGACGTAATGAGCCAGCCTGGTTCATCTTTCGACAGGGATTGAATACATCCGTAAGGTCGCAAATGGCTGGATATGACGACGATGAAGGACTGGAAAACCTGATTCAGCGTTCTGTACCCATTCCCCAACGTCTCTCTGTGTGTGATTACCGCCAACCCGTTGCATCTCCCGTTCTCATCCCAGAACTCTGTCCAGTGCCCGCTCTTATCCTAGAGTCCAGCCCAGAGCCCGCTTTTACCTCAGAGACTAATGCAGTGCCAGCTCTTGTCCCAGAGTCCAGACTATTGCCCGCCTTATCCCAGAGCCCAACCTGAAGTCTGATCTCACCACAGAGTTTAGTGCAGTGCCCACTCTTGTCCCAGAGCCCAGCCCCTAGCCCGCTCTTACCCCAGAGCCCACTCTTACCTCAGAGCTTAGTGCAGTGCCTGCTCTTGTCCCAGAGCCCAGCCCCTAGCCCGCTCTTACCCCAGAGCCCGCTCTTACCTCAGAGCTTAGTGCAGTGCCTGCTCTTGTCCCAGAGTCCAGCCCTGAGCCCGCTCTTACCTCAGAGCTTAGTGCAGAGCCTGCTCTTGTCTCAGAGCCCAGCCCAGTGCCTGCTCTTACCCAAGATCCCAGCCTGGAACCTGCTTTCACCATAGTGTAGAACAATGCCCACTTGTTCCTGTTTATGACAGCACAACCATAGAGGACTTTTGCCTAATCCATGTTCCAGTTTCTGATGCCCCTGGGTCTCCAGTGTTCCCTGATTGGGCCAAGAGGGCCATATTTCTGAGTTCACTATGCCCTTGGCAGAGCCAAGAAGGCTACCCCTGAGTTCCCTTGCTCCTTGTCCCTTGGTCTCCTGTATACCCCAATTCGGAGGGCTGTTCCTGTGTTCCTTGACACAGCCAAGATGGCTGCCCTTGAGTCTCCCCGTCTCCTCAGCTGTTACGGCACAAGGTTGTGCCTTTTCAGGAGGGGCATAATGCCACCATTCCTGCCTGCCTTTTCTACCAGACTACCTTTCCCAGAATCTATTGTACCTTGTCAGCCATATTTGATTAGCACCCACACCTGATTATCATTCACTCATTAGTTGGACAGCTTTATATATACACTCACTCACACCATGCACTCATTGTCAGGTATTATTGTTGTTGTTGCACCAGTTCACAACTCTGTAAAGCCTGTTCTCTGCGGACTATACTTACCTGTTGCTTATGGATTATACATACCTGTTCTCTGTGGACTATGTTACCTGTGCATGTACAGTACATGTACAATTAAACTTTGGTGGAGCAGATGCCTTCTCTGTAAAAAAAACTCTTATTCAATGTAATATACAGCATACATGGTACACTGTAATACACAATAAATAAAATATACATAGATAATACACAATATACACAATAGGCTATACACAATTGCACAGAGGACATATAAAACAAGAAACATGTGCAAAATTGACACATTATTTGTATATGCAATAAACATGTGCAAATATGCAGTCAGTGACAAGAAATGAGGTACTGTAGTTGATGTCTTGACCATGATGATAAAATTTACACAATAAGATATTGCACAGTAAGGTATCTGCACTGAGAGGCAGTATGTGGGGAGGGGATTGAGGTCTCTCACTGATGGATTTGTGCATTAAACATGGACGGATATTTCATCCTCATTTCTCTTCCACTCATCATGTGGTTGCTACATGCAAATATAATAAAATAAATATTAGTTATATATTAGTTAATTTGTCCATTACCAACGAACCAGCGAAGGTAAAAAAACGCTTTTTCGACTTGATGCAGCGCCGCAAGATCCGACAAGTAGATGACATCAAAGTACCGCAAAAGCGATTCGAAAGCAAACTTTGTATGGTTTTTGGAATCGCTCTTGCGGTACTTTGGTCATCCACATGTCGGATCTTGCCACGCTGCATCAAATCGAACAAGCCTAAGATCTGTATTTCGCCTCTCATCCTGAAGATGTCGCCATCACTCGCGCTGAGATGTATGGGCCTGTTTTCAATGTTGAAATCTGTTTTATTTTTATAAACATGTTTCATGTTGCTACGAATTTAACTGTTAAAATTTGAATAAAAAATGTTGGTTAATTGTTTGGTTAGGCAAACATTTTTTTAAAAGTAATTCCAAACATAATCGTGTTAATCTGTTAATGTGAATGTGTATTTCACTAATATAGCTGAGTAGGAGGGTTTCAATCACCAGCATCTATACTTAAATATAGATTCCATGTCTGCAAATCTAGCATTTTAATCTTAGTACCGATAACTAATCAATGTTGAATCGAATCAAAATTTAATCGAATCGAAACCATATAAATAAGAATCAAATCACCAATTTGGTAACCAATGTTACCAGATACAACCTTTGATTTAAAAAGTGTATTAGTAAATACTAAAATAACCATAAACTATAAGAATATTAAATGCTGCACAAGTAGCCTGTTGTTCAGTGTTATTTATAACTAATGCATTAACTAATGTTAACAAATGATGTAGGACTATAGTATTAATTTGTGTCCAGATGGACTCTGGTTGTGAAAGATCTAGTTTAACAAACTGTGTGAGTTTTATATAGCCAATATGAGAAAACAGTTAGATAAACTTGATCAAAGTTATTTTTGCATTGATTAAATACAGCATCTTTTTCTCTATTGACCTCAATGAAAACCCTGATTGAGGCCTAATGTTATATAAGCCACCTCTCACCTAAACCTCTTCATTAGACACAACTTCCTGAGCCCCCCTCTGTCCCTCTGTCCCTCTTTTCCATTGAGATGATTTTTGGCAGTACACCATCTACCCCTCTGTTGCACTTTCAAGCACACACATAATTGCTTAATGTCTCGGAAAGTTGCCGTATTAAAGAAACTACGATTAGGCAAAAGTTGATCATGGTGGAGTGTGAATAGTTGAGAGCAAAGCAAGCTATTAACTTAGTCTGGACTTTGTGGATGATTATGTCTTTTGGGTCTTCGTCTGTGATCAGCTGGAATTGGTTGGTCACAATGCCTCGTTGGCTAGGCTCTCTTTTTAAATTCCGTTGAAAGAATTCCCTCATTAGTTTTCCAACAACGTATTGTTGGTCAAATGATTCGCTTGGAGACAAAACCTCATGGGTTCTGGCACTCTCTTCTTTCCCACACTTAGTTCACACTAAGCTTTTGGATTTTTCGTTATGCAAGATTCCCTGCTTGGATTTGAACCATGGGCATTTCCAAATGCATTTCATCGCAGATTTTTTAGGATTAACTTTTCACAACACCTGCATGGGTTCCATTAAGGATGTATTTATGAGCTGTGTTCATAATTTTCCTTTTTAGATTCCGGAGGACATCTTCAGCAGTTTTATCTTTTTGTTGGCTGTTGCTCAAGAGCCTGTGTATGGAACAGCTCAATTATTCAACTTAAACTCTGAACCACATATCTACAAGCGCTGAAGAATTGTTGGATTGAATTCATGCTTTTACTTTCAGCGGTAATGATTTCTCCAATGGATATCATCCTGAACTTGATAACACCTGACTGCTCTCCGTCCAACTCTCCAACTAATACCGTAAGTTCATTGAGTGTTTATAAGATTTTATACATTAAATATTTTTTCCTATAGCTCAGTGGTTGGAGCAAGGCGCTGAAAACGCCATGGTCATGGTTTCGATCCCAGGGATTGCACATGCTCAGAGACAAATGTATAGTATAATGAAATGTAAGTCGCTTTGAATAAAATGCTCCATCTATAATACAGGCGGTGAAAGAGCTTCAAATTGCATTTCATTTACTGGAAGATACTCTGGTTAGTTTAGAAGTAGTTTTAAATTCACAGAAAACAAAGGTTATGGCTTTTTTAAAAGCTCAGGCACAAGTACTTGATGATCTTAATATTTTTACATCTGATGGAAAGATTATTGAAAGAGCATCTTTTGGATTGATGATAAGCTTTTTTCAATGTACATATTGCTAATCTAATCAGGAAGCTCAAACTGAAACTTGGCTTTTATTTTAGAAATAAATCTAATTTTACTTTTAATGCCAAAAAGAAACTTGTAGAAGCTACTTTCCTAACTGTGCTTCATTATGGTGCTATATTATATATGCATGCGGCCTCTTCCATCTTAACAAGCCTTGATTCGGTATAACATGCTTCGCTTTGTTTTATTACAAATGCAAAATCCCGTACTCAACATTGCATTTTATATGATATGCTGGGTTGGACATCATTAGCTACACATAGAAAACAGCACTGGTACATTTTGATCTATAAAGCAATGTTAGGTAAACTTCCAGCTTATCTGTGGCAATTACCAGCTACTCTCTTCCAAGTGTTTGCTTTGTAACATACCTTGAGTTTGTACAGAGCTTGGGAAAACTGCTTTTTCATATTATGCACCCTGGGCATGGAATAATTTGCCGAAAGATCTAAAATTTGATATATTTGTGTGAGTTTAAGGGCATCATAAAGAGAGAGGTATTGGAAGCTTGTGATTGTTTTTGTTGAAAGGATATTGTCTAAATATTGTTTTAATGTGTACTTGTTGTATTTTAAATTTGTCTTACTGTACAGCTGCTACCTTGGCCAGGTCTCTCTTGTAAAAGAGATTTTAAATCTCAATGAGACTTCCTGATTAAATAAAGGTTACATAAAAAAACTAAAAAAAGCGTCTACCAAATGCATAAATGTAAATTGTTTAGAATTATTATTTTTTATATTGCTTGAAACAATGCACTATAATTATTGTATATCATTTAAAAATATCACATCGAGTACACTTTCAGTTATAATGAAATTATAATCTAATGATATTAATACAATGTTATTTAAAAAATTTAAATTACACCAAACCTGAAAAATTTGCAATAGCGTAACGTGAAAATAGAATTTTATATAATTAATGATGATACTCCAATTTTGCCAGTATGAATAATACTGTCAAGAATAAGAGCAGGATCCCTTGTTTTGTGTGGGGAGAGACGTTTTGTCCTATTTGGCCTTCCGTACTCTCTCTCCAGGGTCAGGTTCAAGCTCAAACCGGTATGCAATGTTTTGCTACGGTTTTCGGATTGAACGACATGTTTCCTGGAAACGGTTTGCAAAGGTGTGCAACAGGGTTTGAGATACGTTTTCTCTTGTTTGGTGGGTGTGTCAAGATTGTCAGCCCAATCAGCAGCAACATGTATATAACCCGCGCGGTATTAAAGAGACAGCTCGCACAATGGATCTAAGTAAAGTCCTTAAAATGTGTCCGCTGCAGCTCGGTATACAGAACAATTGAAGATATTAGAAGAGATTTATTTAGTAGTATTCAACACGTATTTATACCAATTTCATCAGGCTCGGAAAATTCTTCAAAAAGAACACAAAGAATTGGCATCCACGAGCCCGCGATTCAGCTGGCACTCCAGCCGGTGACTCAGCCGGTGTCCAGTCCGGAGTTTCAGCCAGCAACTCAGCACTCCAGGCGGTGACTCAGCCTGTCTTCCAGCCGGTGGTCAGCCGTTCCTCAGCATTGTGCGGAATATTGTCCAATATTCCAGTCAGCAGTTCCCCCCGGGACTTCCCCCACCAAGTCCCTCGGGACTCCGCACTCTCGAGCGCCCCACCGAACTGTGACTTCCCCACCCAGTCCCAACCCATGTGGACTTCCCCCCTGGACTTTGTTGTTCCCCCTCCCCTCCCCCCCTCCATTGTTTGTTATTTTTATTATGTCACCCCAACCCCATGATCTTGCATTCATGTTGATTTTGTTTTCCATGATTTGTTGGTTCATAGTCATTGTAACAGTCTGTCTTGTCCTGTTCGTCACCTTGTGGAGCGTCAGGATATCGCTCCTTAAGGTGGGAGTTCTGTCATGATTCTGCCTCATCATGTCAGGTATTTCTTGGTCTTGATGCAGGATCCCTTGTTTTGTGTGGGGAGAGACATTTTGTCCTTTTTGGCCTTCCATACTCTCTCTCCAGGTCTTGTCTTTGTCCCCGCCCTCTTGTATCCCTCGTTATTGACCTGTCAGACAGTGCATCAGTACAACTTTTTGATTTTAAGTTACGGATTTGGACCCGAAGTACCGGGACTTTTGACAACATTACCAAGATTCTTAGCTGACGATGAGGGTCTAGTGGATTAACCGTCAATAGTTAAGCAGTATTCTGGGTTGTTATTTATGGTGGTTTTCGTTCTAATAAGTTACACTTCTGTTTTGTCCAAATTTAACAATAAAAAGTTTTGCGAAAGTGGCGTAAAACATATCATGCGACGGGATAGTCTCTTTACGCTTCCAGACCGGTCATACATTAGGTGTCAATGAGCTCTTTGAGCGAAACTTGCACGGAAGATGCCCGATTCGAAATTGGTGTGAACCCAGCATAATCAATGCTTTTGTTTATGTAATGAATGCATGGGCTCTCTCATCTCGCGATCCCCGAAATCACAGAGTGCCGTTCTCTCAACACTATTACTCAATTTCAAAATGAAGTCCTACTATATTTTTCTGTATTTTTTACATTATGCACCAAATCAATGATTTGCGTTGGGTCCCGCGGTCTCCCAATCCCAATGCAGTGCTCTAGACACTTTCAGGCCCTATTTCACGCTCTCACTTTGCCCAAACAAATCTCACGCCAGATAACATGCGAATGCTAATACGGTCGCAAATAGACAGTTTGTGAGAACGCAAACAGACGGAGGGGGATCGGTGCGCGTGATCACGACACGCTTCAGTGCTACTCTATTAATGAAGAAAGCGCATGTTTGAATTGAAATCCTCCGGTAAAACTTTTCACATATAGACCATTTTATCGGGCACGCGCGTCTGACCCTCAGTTAACTTCCGGTTTATGTTTGGCCAGTGTCTAATAATATAACTATTTATATTTGATTTAATTTATGTTAACATTAATTTGTTTTATTATTTTACTGTATAACAATTGTTTTAAATAAACGATTTGTTGAATTTTGTTGTATGTTGCTTTTATAAAACAAACAATTTATTGAAAGGGTTCTGTAATTTGGTCAAATTTAAAGAAACAGTAGGTTTAGATCAGTTTTACATACATTCTAAACCATAATTACAACAACTTCTTTCAGACATCTTTAAGGTGTCTATATGACATCAGATGTCTCATAAAAGTATTGCAGATGAGCAAACAATAAAAAAATGCATCTTGCATATCTTAGATGTCTGCCAGATGTATGTGTGTCTGAATGACCCCTGTGTCATTTCTTTTTATCAGTGTGCTGCACATGCTCTTTTTTGTATTCCTATTATATGTATTTTTTTACTGTAAAAAAACAAGACTGAGATACACATAAACAATAGGTGGTTCACCGAAGAGTTTTTATGCAACAACATGAAACGTATGTGAAATCGTAAAGAATATATGTCTGTAGATGAGCATTGTTACTTAGATGTTGACCTTTAATATCCTCTGTCTGCATTCATGCTGATTGCAGGAGTGGGCGACTGTCATTGTTTTAGCAAAAAGACATTTCCAAAATGCCCCTGTTGCTTCCTTTTGCCCTTTTCTATTTGTTGGCCCTCACTGCTTCCTTTTGCCTTTTCTCTTCAATGCTGCGTCTAGATTGAGAGGCTGGATGGCAGTCTGGCTCAAGCTGCGCTGTCTGGATCGTTTGAGGATGATGGATCATTGGTGGGGTCAGAGGAAGGCAATCTCGATCCCCAGCGCACACAGCAGGCGATTGCGCAACTGCAGCAGAAGATTTTGAAACTAAAAGAGCAGCTGCGCATCGAGCAGGCATCTCGTGATGACAACGTGGCCGAATACCTCAAACTGGCCGGCAGTGCCAATGACAAGCAGCAGAGCATCCGTATTAAAAAGGTGTAGTTAAGTTATTTGTCTTTATTTATTGTGTCTGTTGTGTCTTAGACATCTTTTATTTGCTCTGTTGTATCTTCTGGGTCAAAATTGGTCTTCGGTGGCGGCTGACGAACATCCACACACAGTTAAATGTGCCCTACTCTTGAACTGCAAGTCCAATACTGACAATATAATGGTTATATAATGGGTATGAAATGTTGTGACACATATCACTCTCACTACATCCTTTTTGCAAAAAAAGCTGTCATTTTTCAACTGGCCTTTATTGATTTTATTTGCCAGACTTAATAATTATCCCTTATGTTCTGCTAGTTTCCTGTTTAGATTCAGTCTGACCCCAAAAATGTATAGAATGATTGTTAAAAAAATACATTTTTAATAGTTCAACTCAAAATCCCTTTCGAACTCAAGCTAGGATCACTCTTCAATTAATCAAATCAAATGAAAAAGTGGGTAGGATGTTGTGAGAGATTGTTCTCAGCAGATCTGGGAGCGAGAGACACCGACACAGGAGTGTATGCATCAAGCTTGTTTATTTCCTCAAAAGAAGCATGTTAAATACAGCAGTGGTTCTCAAATGGGGGTACGCATGTAAATTGACCCATAAGACTGGTTTTGTTGTTCAGGGTCACATATGTACTATCTATATATACTGTATATCTGTTTCTGCGACTGAACTTATAGAGGGTATGCATTGACGTCACTTTCCTGCATAAACACCACATGAACATGCCGGAGCACGCCTTGTTGAGTGGTAAAACACTCAGTAAATAGTCTGCTTTCAATAGGAGAATAAAAAAGAAACTGGGACTAAGATACGCAATTATTGGCTGAAATTAAAAGCAGTTGGACTTGATGGTGATCCTTAAGACTTACATAGGAACCAGGTGTCCTTGTAAACTGAAATATTGCGTGGAATTGTGTTTGCTGATATTTATTTTGTACCTGAATTCAATGGCGGGGGAAATACGCAAAGCCTTAAGTAAACATTTTCTACTTAAGCAAAATACATTTAGTGGTTAAATTAACCAAATCTTACAAGATTTACTTTGAACTTCTAAATGGTTACGGTGTTGACAATATGTTCATCTTCACATTTGTATGAAATACATCTGCTTAGAATGTTAAAAGAAATACATTTACACAACATTTTTTAAGGTGTAGAAAGTATGTAGGTAACGCTATTATGGTATGGATCAACAAAAGCAACTTGCCTGAGCTGATTCTGATAAGAAATGGCTAGCAAATATCCACGTTTCATTATTCCATTTGTTTCAGCAAATTGCAGCAATTAATTCGCTTTTTTTATCCTTCAGTATTTTAAAAATCAATCTCTCCGATTTCTTGCTAAATCCGTTTGTACACACATAACTTTATCCCGTTCTAAATAGAGGTAAAGGTGAACACTAATGAATTCACGTGCTTACCCTCTATTGCATATGCATTTTCTCTTCAGACGCAATATGGGAAGATGCTAATTAAATGAATGACGCAAAGTGATTTACAAAGGTTTGCCCTCCTAGGCCTACTGGTATTTGCGGCTTTATTTAATTCCCAAAAAAAGCATGTCTTAAACCCAGAGCTGATCCTTCCTATACGGAAACTACACATGTTGGGTAGGGCCCCTACACTACCAGGGGACCCCTTGAGTACCGAAAAAAAAAAATGTAAACAAGACGCTATTTTAATAACTTTTTATAACAACAGCTCTCGCACTGTTTAGTGAACCATATTCCTTATGTGTTTGAATAAACCAAATGCAAAATGTGTGCGTGTGTTCCTGGTCGGGATATGGAAGACCGGAGGCGGTAGTGTAGGAGAGGTGATCGTTCAGGTCCTTGCTTGCGCCTTTCACCAAGGGTGTGCTGGTGCAGGAGTGAAGTTCACTTGGGCTCGTTGCGTTCTCGAAGCCTGGGCTCTGTGCATAGAAAAATGCGGAGTAGAAGTGGTAAGAGTATTACAATCTTACCGCGGATTTGTGAGCGTCAGCCTGGGATGTTCCAGCGCTGTTTTATGTTCTCGCAGCCGTGCCTGCTTCTCTAGTAAATCCTGGAAATGCTTCTCCACAGCCTTCAGTTCCGACTGAAGCTCGAAAGTTTACTCATCTGCACTCAGAGTACACACACATCTGAAACATTAGCCATTAGCGATGTTATAGGTAAGAACAGTAAGTTAGGGTATAGAAGGGCAGTATTCAGTAAGTAAAGACTTGTAATGCTAACAGCCTGAGGGCTAATATCTAATGTTCAGTCAGTGCGTTTTAGGACGGTTTTGGTATGGTATACACTTTAAGACAGATTTTACCTTTGGTAAAATAGCAATTCAAAACATAAATCTAAAGATATAAGAAGAATTACCAATGTATTAAGAATACGTTTGAAGGAGCTCCGGCTCAAACAACGCTCTCAACAAAAAGGAAGTGACGAGTGTAAGACTTGTATTATTAGTACTCACACATACAATGACGTCTTGACTTAAAGTGGCAAAGTATTGGCAATATGTGACAAGTGCCGGTTTTCAAGAAAAAGTTAAGGTCTGCTAAAGATTAATATAGAGAACTTTCATTACTGTGAACCGCTAAGTACTTGCCCACTTCAAGCACTGAATATCATAGAGCATTATAAAGTCAACTATTATTACCCATTCCTTTTTTTAAATAACACTTCTTATTTTCACCACATAAAATTACATTTAATTTCATTAGCAGCTAGCTAACAATAACTTGTGCTTTGTTCTGGTTTCACCTCTCTCCTGTTTATACTAATTATGTTCATTTTATAGGTAATTTACATACATTGTCATATAAATAAACTGTAAATAGTGAGAATTATTTGGACTTAAATCTTACTAACCCCTCTTGCTAAATGGCTTTAGCACACTTACGTTCTGGGCTGTTTTGAGTGACTGATTTGATGGTTTCAGACAGTGAGTTTTTGACACGGTCAACCTTTCATTAAAATGGATCGGTATGAATTGGTTTGAGTTATATTGTTAACGCAAGCATTTTTCTGTCATCCTTTGGCCAGCAGTACGTTATATGATCACGCTCTTATTCATGGAAAGGCCTTTTTTGCACCCTGTCTTGCCATATGCTGGCATAAATACACTGTTTTGGTTGCACAAGAGCGTACATTATTTACAGCATTTCGTCTGCTGTATAATTATTCCCTCCCGCTGATTTCCACAGCCAGTAAATATGAAGTGCTTTTTTCCCAAAATTTTTGATGAACTGAGCCTGACCAGACCAATTTACCACTGATCATGTAGGAATGCCTTTGAATTTTACTACAGGATATTATTATGTGCGCAGTGTTACCCTGCTAACATTAAACATAGCATTGCTTGTTTTAAAAGTAACGGGTTGAAATATTTTATTATTATTTAAATCATTCCTGGTATAAGAGAGGTCAGCCAGAGTAAAATGTTTGAATATAAACTGATGTGAAAGAACTGTGAGTAAATTGTCGTCATGAAGCGCAAATGTGCGCATGATATTTTTTTACCGTACTTCAAGTCGATAGAGCTGATCATTTGTCATCACACATGGTGCGACTTTTAAATCTATACTGTGAATTTACTGAAAGCAATGTCATATTACGTGTGCAGCAGTTACGAAGATTAATCTGGTGGTGACTAAATTACTACAAAAATATCTCATATTAACGAGGTATTAAAAAAATAACTATAATAATATTACAGAATTTTTGTTAATAAATATAATGCAATACTAATTACTGAGAAAAGTAATAATACTGTGTGATATTGCCCAACACTGTTCATAAGGTTTTCAATGATAAATAGTTTGTCAATATTTATTTAGTTTTAGAAAAGAATATTAGGGATTTATCTTTGTAAAAACATTTTGGGCCCACAGGCATTTAAACGAACACTTTTACTAAGTTTGTCCTATCGAGACTTAGTGCTTTCCGACGATATAAAGATTATCAGGGATCTTTTTACGTTTGGCATTGGATAAGCAGTTCAATTAAAAATGTTATTTTGGCCCATCTGTGCGCAACTGACTAGTTTGTTGTCTCTTGGGCATAACTTTTAATCTAGATGTTTTTTGCCCAGTTTCTTTGTCTGTTTACATGCATATGTGTGGATGAAACATGTTTTTTTTGTCATGCTCTCTATTTGTGTCTTTCCCTTTTTCCTTGTTTCAGACCACATTTGTTGATATTTTTCTGGCTACAATGTTTTCATATCCAGCATACCTTTAATACTGTTCTTAAATACCACAATGGCTCCATCTTCAGGTATTTGAGAAGAAGAACCAGAAATCCGCAGCCAACATCGCTCAGCTGCAGCGCAAGCTAGAACACTACCATAGGCGTCTGCGTGATGCTGAGCACAGCGGTGTCCAGCGGCAGCCCAAAGATGTTTTGCGAGGCATGCAGCAAGGTCTACGAGATGTGGGGGCCAGAGTCATAACTGGCATCAGCGAAGGAGTCGTAGATAGTTTTAAAGGTGGACTGTCAAGTTTTACTCATGCCACACATTCTGCCGCTGGTGCTGTGGCCTCCAAAACCTCGTGAGATCGCCTCATTAATTCGCCACAAGTTCGGAAGTGCTGACAACATAAATATTCTAAAGCATGGCGCGGAGTATGTGGATAATGGCATTACCACCGCAGGGTGCTCACTGGGGTCTGCTGGTTGCCAGCTGCAGTCAAGTATTAAGTTTGGAAGTGATGAGGATTGTTCAAGTGCTACCTCTGGATCTGTGGGAGCCAACAGCATGACGGGGGCTCCTGGAGGCCCACCCAGCTCAAGGTGGAACACGTTGGAGAGGGCACACAGTGGCTGTTTGAACACTTTTATGAAGGAGGTGCAGGATCTGCGCGATGCACAGGCACGGCTAGAAGAGACAGTAGAAAATCTGAAGGGCAGTTGTCTTAAAGAGTGTTCGCTCCTGATGCAGGCATTGCAGGAGGAGAGGTTTAGGTACATGCACGCACGCGCACACACACATACCATTACTTTTTAAAGCATTTACTTTAATTCTGTTTTGGTTTTCAGTCTTGCAGTAAAATTGTAATCACTGTGGTATCGCCAGCATGCATTCATGATTTAGCAGTATGCACTGTTAGATCTGATGAATTCCCCAAAGTTTGCGATGTTCAGACATTTACACTTATGCATGACATGCACTATTATCAGCTTAGGGATGAGAACAAGTACCAGTACAATAATGTGAATCAATATATACAATATATTGTATGGGAAAACTATCACGGATGGTACACAAGCAGTCGCATTTCAGCTGCACCATGCGCGCTTGTCAGTGCTCTCACGACAGCTATGCCCATGTATCCAGTGTGAGTATACATGTATACAGTAGCGCACCGGACACGCATCTACTCCTAATGCAGGATGAGCCCGTTTTAACTTCATTAACAAAATGTGGCCTTTGAACGTTAATCGATAAAAATGCTCTGTATCACATATGAATGTACTTCCTTGTTCTGAATTCAATGCCCCCTCTCTGCTAACCGCGCAAATCCCACAGTCTTAAAAGGATTGACGCCAAAACTATATGATGTTTTATTAACAAAGTTCGGGAGGAGCACATGCAGATAACTAACCCGGCTGGCTTACTAGGACCAATCTCACCATTCAGATAATTAACCAACTTGGTTTGACTTTTAACCTTTTTCGGATAAAACAACAACAAAAAAACTTTGACTTTTAACTTCTTACCTTACCTTAACTTAATTTAAAGAGACCAGGGATGTATTCCAGAAAGCAGGTTAACTTACCGTCAGCTAAACCCTGAACTATGGGTTGATTAACCCAAACCTTGCTTACTCGGGGTATGTCGGTTCCAAAACACCTGAGAAGAGTTAGTTTACTCAACCTCCCGAAAGATACACAGAGTTATCGCTCGCTCACAGAAACGACGTGAAGACACATTGGTCATAATTTTGGAAAGAAATTGTGTAATGCTTACCAGTGGTTCTCAAACTTTTTTGGCTTAAGTACCCCTTTTTACAATTTTTTTAAGCCAAGTACCCCTTGACCAGACAACAACATTTTACCTTAAAATTCAGGGAAATGAGAGTCAAACCGTTATTATATCTAAATTTATTAATTCATTTTTTATGCATCTTTGTGTCCTAATTTCATATAAAAATACTATTATCATAATTGATTGATTTTCATTATTTAATCCTAAATGTCAGTTTCTCTCACGTACCCCCTGCAGTACCCCTGCAGTACCCCCATTTGAGAACCACTGTTCTACACTATGTGTGATAGTTAACTTGCAGCAGAGGATGAAGGTCTGCTGTGACATGAGGTAGAGGTTTAAAATGTTAGACCCAGTCATATACACATAATAATCATTTAACCTTTATATATCCCTTTTAAATACTTTTCAAATTTTTGTTTGTTTCTTTTGACTTTGTTTGCTAAAAAGCCGTGGCTTTCCAAATGTTAAAAGAGGTGGAAACGGCCGATCCTAAAAGGATAATTGTAATATGGAGAAAGGCCTTTCAATACTAAACTGTAAGAGGCTGAGGATCAGAAAGACATTTTTAAGGAATACAGTCAGTATGAAAAACCTTAAGTCTAAGTTTTTAATGTATGTTTTATGTAAATGGTTTAAAATTATAATAAGAATTTAAACATGTGAACAATATGCCATGGTGATCCCATTGGGGGTCACCTGATAAAGCTTTGGAAACCTGCCAGCCTGGGAATCGCAACCTTTGAGTTTCAAATCTGGCTCTCTGACCATGAGGCCACAACTATCCTTGACCCAAAGCATCAATTACTGCCTAATAAGTGGACAAGAGTAATGATATGCATTCCTCGAGAGTTAAAATACTTCACCAATACGGCAACATCCTTTAACTGTTGGAAATTGTAAGGTGTGTTTATTTATCCAGTGATATTTTTAGATGTTTTAATAAACCTTATTCAAAGTATATACAGTATTTCATATAAAAACATAAAGTTTAACAATAACAGCTTACATTATTTTATTTAAAGATTATTTAATTTTAAAAGGTTAAATAATGAAGTTAATAAAAAAGTGAGTTGTGAATGCTATATTGCGATGGGTGAGATTGAAAATTTTATATTGCTGTAAAATTATAATATATTTCACATAATCTGTGTTTATACGCCCACTTGACGCTCAAACATCCCCTGAAGCTTAGTAACATTTCCTTAAAATGAACTAACCCTGGAACATGATCTGATCCGGAGCAGGTTATCTTCAGAGAGTAAGTTGCTATGGTTACTTACATACCCTGAAAGTTATCTCAGTTTTTGGAACCGAAAGTAGGGTACCTGGGTATGTCACATAACATAACGCTTTCTGGAATACACCCCAGGGGCGCCAGGCCGGGAAAAAGACAAACGATCCAGCACAGGACAGCAAACACAAGGGCATAAAATAGGAGAGGAACAAAAGAGGCATAAGGAGGGCAACAGGTGAAGGCCGTGAGATGATAATGGCATAATGAATAAGGAAACAAGGGGGCGGGGCTAATAAACAGGACGGGAGAGCATAAGGCAAAATCAATGGCCATGTGCTTCCGAAACAAACACAAGAAATGGGGCTGTCATGATCCCTTCGGCCAGAACAAGAGCTAGAGCTGCTAGGAAGGTGGGATCATGACACTTAAATTGAGGCATTGTCCCTCCCCCTAAGCAACCTCAGACCAATCAAATCATTTGCTAAATGTCAAGTACTGTTATTGCAACAGTTTGAAATTCTTTGCAGTCAAAGGCTGTTAACCTTTAAAGAGATAAGACACTTAAACCTTAAATGGCCCATTTTACCTGATGGCCCAATTTGCCTGACATCCCCCTACATTCGAACAATAAGACTAACATGTTGATAGATATAATAACCATACGTTTTCTGTCAGTAAAGGAATCTAAACTGTTGCTCCCCTGTCTAGTAAATTGTACAACTCATGCAAGAAATGTCACATGGATATTGATCCTAGTTTTCTCTCTCTCGTATATCTTCTTGACTTGCCCAAACTCTCATTTGGTTGACCCTTGTCTTTAAACATGTCACATAAAGCTGCTGATGGATACATCATTTGGTTTTCTCTCTCTCTCCTTGAATCCTTGGCTCTCCCATTTTTTTTTCTTTTGTTTACTTTGCCCATGTCTTCTCCTTCCGTTGCTTTACTACATTTTCACCCCACGACCTGTGTTTTTTTATGCGACATTAAAAAGCAGAAACTGAGGGTAACAATCGTGTTGAGAGAGGTAAAGGGCGATTTAGTCGCCAGCAAGGATGGAGCCGGTAAACGAAGTAGAGAGGAAAATTAAAGTGGGTATTTACTGCACAAAACAGAAGCAAGGCAAGTCCGACAAATTTCTCTATTGTTACTGACAAAAGTGATAATATAGTTGCAATAAATGTGCAAAAGTGTTAATATACAATGCACATTGCTACGTTTGAATACTGTGTGTGTGCTGTTATAGACACAGCTGAAGGCTAAGAGTTCCGGTGTTGTTTGTATAGCCTTTCAGAAGCGAAAAGTTTTATCGGTCTAATAAAAAACGTAATTTGTCACATGTCATTGTTTGTAAGTTATCTGTCGGTTCTGGTGCTTAACCCTCACATGAACATTTTTATCCACCATAGGATGTGCTTGATTAAGCGCAAATGTTCTGTGTCTGTTGTTATGAACGTTAGCATCCATCAACATCCATCAACAGGTCCTCATTTCGAGAATTCGAGAACCAGAAAGAACTGTTTGAATTTCCTTTAACACATTCAGGATCCATGATTCTCTATAACCAATTTCATTTTAGATGCACAATGTGTAATTGTGTCCTTTAAATACATTCACACCAATATCTTCATTTGAATAAGAATCATATATTGCCATTTGTTTATTTTTCACTCAAATACATAATCACTAAGATTTATACACAAATAAACAGACACATGCATTCAGTACATGGAATTTGCCGTGCCTCATGTTGACACCAGTGTATTATCTGTATGCTTGAAGGTGCGAGCGTTTAGAGGAACAGCTAAATGACCTCAGTGAACTTCATCAGAATGAGATCTTGAACCTGAAGCAGGACCTGGCCAGCATGGAGGAGAAGATTGCATATCAGTCCAATGAGAGGGTCCATGACATACAGGTGCTGTTCAGTGTTAAGAACCACAAACTAAAACAATATATTGGTACAGTATAACGGATATGTTGATATAATTATCTATAGGTTGGCTTAAAAAACACTGCAGGTTGCATTTAGGCTAATAGCAAGATATCTTTATGGATTTCGATTGTAAAATGAATCAACAATAGTTGTTCTACGAATGGAACGGTTGCGTATACTGTCAACGTTTTATTGCAGTAGTTCTAAACCGGCAATTGTGTTTACATGAGCGTGTTTACTCAAGTAAAAGTGTCAACTAGTTATTATTTGTGATAACTGTTCCTAGTCACATTAATAATGAGTCAAGAACGAGATGTAATGTTTCAGACAGGCTGATCCATCTGCTTTATTACTTACATAATAGAACATTACATCAAGTACCAAACCGTCCATAATGTGCACATCATGCAAACTGCACAATCACTATGACTAGTATGTCACTTCAAGTAGCCTATGGCTGATATTATGTACATTGTTGTGCTTTATTCTCACCTTCTGTCTCTTAAAGAGACAGTTCCACCAAAAATGAACAATCTGTCATCATTTACTCACCCACAGACTGTTCCAAACCTGTACTAATGTCGTTGTACCGCTTGTCTGTCAGTAACCAAACATATCTCATCCCCCATTCACTCCCATAGTATTTATTTTCCCTACTATGCCAGTAAATGGGGGATGAGATCTGTCCGGTCTTCCAATTATCTTCATATGTGAACAAAGAATTGAATAGAGGTTTGGAACAATCCGTGGGTGAGTAAATTATGACAGAGTTTTCATTTTCGGGTGAACTGTCTCTTTAACATTCTCTCATGTAGGAGGCTCTGGAGGCTTGCCAGACACGCATTTCTAAGATGGAGCTCCAGCAGGTGGTGCAGTTGGAGGGTTTGGAGAACGCTACAGCACGCACTCTGC
The DNA here is from genome assembly GCA_006030095.1 of Triplophysa siluroides. NCBI lineage: Eukaryota > Metazoa > Chordata > Actinopteri > Cypriniformes > Nemacheilidae > Triplophysa > Triplophysa siluroides. The sequence goes on along the minus strand of VCII01000010.1, from coordinate 694,650 downwards.
TCGGCAAAGTTATCAATGTACTGCTGGCTGTCATGGCCGTCGTGCTTGTCTTTGTGTCCACTGTCGCCAACTGTGTCATCCCACTGATGAAGACCCAAATCCGCTCTGTTTCCTCGCTGCTTCTCTTTCTCCTCTTTACTGTTCTTTGGAGGAACTGGGACAACTTTTCGGCACACATCTACCATATTCTGCACACTCCTAAATGACCAGCCAAGCTCTGATGCATTTGAGACCCTTTTCTTCTAGTTCGATGTTGCATGAAGACTGCTGTACAGCTGTCAAGAGAGTTTTCTCACACTGGGCCTCATTTATGAAACTTTTTTTGCGCATAAAACAGACCTTCCTGAAAACTCTCCTCTGGATTCACAAATACTTAAATACGTGCATGTTAATGAATTCCAATCATTCGCAAAAAGGGAGCGCATGCATGCTCATTCTAAATTAGCATAATGCCCACCTACGAATTACAACTACGCAAAGTACGTATCTAGGAATGCTGTTAAATATTCTGAACCCCATTCTTAGGTTTGGTACGTTATTGACGCATAAGGGACCAATAGGCTATATGCCTAACAATAAATGAATAAATGAACAAAGCGTTTTAGCCAGCTGAAATAATGCCTGGTGCTCTTCTGAAAACGGCCAGCTGGTGTCGCTTGACAGCGCTTTGGAGGCACTGAGTTTTTCCAGGCACATGTTGGTTGCTATGATTTGTAATATCCATGGCAGTATTGTTATATAATGTTATTATAAAAATGCAGTAACTCCTCTACTATGATTGGACGGCTGTGTACGGACGAGCTCTCCATTTTACGCAAAGTTAAAACGAAAAGGAGACGGGTCAAAATAACTTGTGAAATCTTGTGTCATCAGTTTGTCTAAAAGAATACCAACATTTAAATATTTTACACCCCATTTACATGTGGTAGAGCAGGTGTACATTTCTTTAGTCAATTTAGAAAATGAGGAAATTTACTTCAGAACGACTTTACGAACGATTTACACAAAAAATCTTTTGCGTTCACATGGAATAATAATTTCTTTTCATGTCAATTTCGCATTGACCTATGGCTTATTTCTAAGGAGCTGTATAACGTTTCAATATTATACCTTCACCTTTGTCTGATCACAAATGTATTGCTATTCGTATTCATTTTTCAAATGATGTTATTTTGAATAAAACCCCCTCTTATCAAAACTTAATAACTCGATTCTCGTCTACGAGGAAGTTAAAGTACAATGTCAGTGAACAAAGTTTTGGGTAAAATTACGGCAGTAATTGGGAGTCAACTAAATATGAAGTTAGTAAATATTTGTGTAAATTTAGTAGCAACTTAGCTAAAAAGAGAAAATCTAATGAAAGTGATGTTATTTATAAAATTGGCAATCTTTTGGCTAAAAATGTGGAGACTTATTCTGAAAAGGCTGAACTGCAACATCAATGAGATAACATATATAAATATAAAGCTGAAGGAGCCTACATTCGTTCACATGGCTTGAAGAAGGTGGTGAGCAAAGCTCTGCTTACTTTTTTAGATTAGAAAGAGAGCAAGCCAAATGCATAGATGAGCAAAACACAAATAAATGTACTGTGTTTTGATACAATATGTTAAAATAAGTATATCTAGTAAATGATGATTCACACAGAAGCACTTTGTGATGTTTTTGAGTGTTTTAGAGCACATTATAGAATCCAGTGATGTCTAAGGACCTGTGAGGCCTTAAGGCTTTGAGGCCTAAACTAAGGCATCCTGTTGTATATGTGAAGCCTGTGCACATTTCCACAGTTAATGGAACTCGATGACCCATTAACATTGGGAAAAACATGTTTTTCAGTGCCTGGATGGTACTGCGCCCAAATTTAGGCCGTTTCCGCCCCGTTACTATGACTACAATCTTATATGCTGATACAGCACAATGAGCAAGGCCGCAAGTTTGGCCACAGGTAACTATGAGAGAAGGAGGTGAAGGAAATAAGTATGTAAAGATATGCAACAAATTAAAAAGATTGTTTTATCATGTATCATGTTGCTATAATATATGCTATATAGTTGTATTCTTTATCAATGTATGTTCAGTCATTTGATTTTTATTGTACTGTAGTTGTATTTATTTTGTTTAGTAATGAATTTTTTTTAACAAAAACCTGAATAAATGAAAAACATGACAAGTCACACACATCGGAGTGATTAAGTTTTTGCGCAATTCTCCGGTTGTCCTGCATTTGACCTCATATTCTGTTTTACGATGCACGTAAGGATTTACGACTACTCCAGAGCACCCGTAGAATAGATCCACGACGATTTTCAAATGCTACTTAATTTACGAAGCTTATGGGAAACGGTACGTTAGTCAAAGATGATTCGTACGATTTACGACGCACTTAGCCTTACGATGCTTTTGGGAAACTCAGCCCTGTTTTTTTATTATTTAGTCAGAATGACACTGACACACTTATGTATTCAGCAACTTGAACCTACTTGAATGTTCAAAAACATGAACCTAAAAACTGTTTTTCATTCATTTTTTGAAGGTGACCAAAATGCCTGTACAATAAATAAAACAGTATTTAAATACAATTATGTTTTCTTCTAACACGAAAGCACAATTTGCACAGCTTTTAAACTTTTCAATCTATTTGTATTTGTTTTGTGTGTGTGTGTGTAATGAACTCTCCTGTTTTTTATTCATTTATTTATTTTTGGTGGGGGGGGGGGGTGTTGTCTTGTTTGTTTTGAGCCATGGTAATGTTTTTTTTATTCTTTTCACTCTTTTCATTAATTTTACTGTTTCTTAATGTTGTGTTATGTTTATGTTGTAACATTGTATTGTTATAACATAATGTTCAATAAGGCATTTAAAAAAAATCGTTCTGCACGTGTTTACATTTACATTTATGCATTTGGCAGACGCTTTTATCCAAAGCGACTTACATTGCTTTATCCTATACATTTATATTTGCAATCCCCTGGGATTGAACCCACAACCTTGTGTTGTTAACGCAACGTTTCATGAATGAGGCCTATTGATTGCATTTGGAGCACTCCTTTTTATATTATTTGTGTTTCTAATATACTATTTTAATTATAATTTTAGAATTTTTAGAATTATAACAAACAACATCAATCTACAGTATTTTTTAAGCATTTGATTGGAAATCATATTATTAAATGAGACTGTTGTCATTGGTTACTACCTTTGATTAATGAAAATCAATAACATAATGTTTGATAACAATAATACCTGTAAATGATAAAACCTAGTGTGTTTTTATAACAACTCAGGGACGACGAATACACAGCTGCAAGAGGTGTTTTACCACACAATGTTTATGTGTTTGTGAACACAATTTAAACTATAATCAGAGTTCTGTGAGTGATATAATGTTTAAGAATGTAGATGGATTTCATGAATGTACCTACAACATATTAAGCTTAAGTTGATCTAACAAGTTAAACAACCATTGTGCTTTTGATTTTCACGTTTCTTGATGCCACGTTACTTTAGAAGTAGCTCAGCTTAATAAGAGGTCTGCTTGCAGAAGATAGATTACGTTTCAATTAATTTGTCAGCTATCTGTTATTTCTCCAGCAGGTGGCGGAATTGCACCTTCATTCATTGCAGGCAGAAAATGCTTCTGAATATTGATCAATTTACGCCAATTTGGACACGTCTTAAGTATGGCAAATATCGTGAGGCGATCCTTCAAGTGGGATTCTAAGGACTACATTTATAATGTTAAGGTAATTACATCTAATGGTAATATTTAATGTCCCCCAAGTGTGTGTAAGCATCACTAACTAAAGTATGCCTACTGCATACGCTTCTCTTAATTTAGACAGAACTTAACTGAACTGGTTTGCGCAGTTACTGAATACTCTGCACAAACTGCTAATGATGTTTTGTTGAATACGTGGTTTAATGGTTATATGTCACATTTTTTCCTTTTTTTTTCAATTTTAACCAAATGATGTTGGGCGTGCGGCGTGATCACTGCGTTATCTGACCGGAAACAGATCGTGATTAGTGCTGCAGTGGAGCAGTGACACGGATTGAAAGGAGGATTTGGTGTTTGGTCTCTCACCACTCCCCCTCTCATTGTTTGGTATTTCCTTTACATGCCAACTTGATTGCTCCTGAATTTCCCTTATTTTAAATATACTAACACTTTAAAGAAAGCATTTTAGCAGTTTACACGTCCCAGAAACGTGTAAGGTTTGTTTTGTAAACCTTGAAGAAATCCAAATAAACACAAAAAGTAAGCCAGATTTAAACCAGTTATCTATTATTTTCTACTTATCATTTTCAATAACCTGAAAAAAATATACCTGTAATAATAAATAATATTTAATCATTAAAATACATTTGTATATTTTTTATATCATTAAAAAGTAAAGATTTAAAAAAAGGTTTATCAAATTACTACATTTCGTCCCCCAAGTCTACGTTCTTGGTGTATTTTAGTGCAATTGATTTTGTCTTATTTTGGACTTGATTCAGGAATGATTTATTATCTATCGCGGTTCGTAAAAAAACTAGTAAGGTGCTTTATACAACTTGACTTGAATAAAGTTTGATTTCTGTCTAATAATCGTATCCCTATAATTGAATCATTAGAAAGGCAGGGTTTTCCCTGTTATCCACACGCCCATGAAAGAGTCTAGTGCCACACTGTTACAAGTTATATACAGTTTCTCGTGCTTCTGGACAACCTTTCTGCCTGCCTTAGAAATATTTCTATAACAAAGAACATGACAAATTCTCTGTAAAATTTTAATGTTGTAAGTGAGAGAGGAACAGTGGCCATCTGGAAGCACTTTAACGGGTCTTACTGTGCCTTCTGCTCCTGCAGCAGTGCTCAATGTGGATCTGTGTGACTAATTTGAAAGATAAAGAAACATGAGCCTCAGGTGAAAGTTCAGCACCAGCAATTACTACATTTATATATGAGCATAAGGTTGTAGTTATATGACACACATTTTAAACGTTCAAATATTCGGTGCAAATTCTGAAAGTCCTTCGAAAGACTTTTATATCTTAAAGTGATATGAAACCATCAATGCCACCACAACAAGGGCAGCTCTTTTATGGAAAATATACTTTCCATCTTTTTCTGATGTTTATTCTGTGTGTTTTGAACTCACGGAGGACTTTTGAAACATCCTCAAGCTGAAATCTTAATCACATCACAGTTAAACTGTGGTTTTCCAAAGATCTTTTCCTAACTGATTTTGAGCTTGGAACCAATTTTGGTTGGCATGAGCCAATTGGTCTCTATATAGTATATCTGTCAATTATTTTGTTTAATTAAACTCCGTACATATAAGAGTGCGTTAACGTGGAGATGATGCTGTGAGGCTCCTCTCTCTAAAGGAAGCGGGACTCTTCAATCACGTCATTCCGCGCTCAGGCTTTCAGCAGGAAACAGCTTTTCCTCCCGGATAGTTGCGCTCTTTTCCGCACGCTCAATGCTACTCTCCGTTCAGAACCCGCGGAAGCCAGCGAGAAGGAAAAATGCCTCCTTCTTTAACCGAGAGAGCGTCTCTTAAACTCTTTTACACCGTATTTTTGACGGCTCTCCAAGCGCGCACGGTCGGTGCACTTCAGATTCAACAGGCGTTCGCGTCTCCAAACGCCACTAATAACTTCGTAGTGGACGCGGTTTCAGGTAGGGTTTACCTGGCCTCCGTGAATAGCCTGTACCAGCTAAACGCGACGCTCGCGCTAGAAGTGGAGACGCGAACCGGACCCGTGCGCGACAACCCGCTTTGCCATGCGCCGCAGCTGCCGCAGGCGATGTGCGAGTACGAGAAGGTGTTCACCGACAACCACAACAAGCTTCTGGCGCTGGACCGCGAGCAGGGCGTTCTGGTAACGTGCGGTTCGGTGTACCAGGGGTTTTGTGAGCTGCGAAGTATGGAGAACGCGTCCCGAGTTGCAGTCACGTTCCCACAGGAAGGGGCCACTGTGTTCCCCAGCATGCTCAATATCGTCGCCAACCACGAGAATGCGAGCACCGTTGGGCTTATCTTTCGGAGTCACGGCGGTGCGCCGCGGCTGCTGGTGGGGGCAACCTACACGGGCATGGGGACCGAGTTCTTTCCCAAAAACCACAGCAAAGAGGACCTTCGCTTCGAAAACACCCCAGAAATCGCCATCCGCTCGCTAAACACCAAAGACCTCAACCGCTTGTTCACATACGACATCAACCCCTCGGAAGACAACGTCTTTAAAATCAAACAAGAGGTCAAGCAGAAAAACAAGCTCAACTTCGTTCACGCTTTCATCCTCAAGACGTATTCATACATCGCCATTAACAACGACGCCAATACAGGTCTCAAAGAAAGCCAGCCCAACAGCATCCTGGCGCGCATCTGTTTGGATACGGATGGTCCCCGCCGGTCCTCATCCACGGAGAGCCGAAAACTCACCGAATCGTACATCCAAATGGGAATTCAGTGTGGATCCAATGGGAATATATATAACCGACTCATCTCCATATATCCAGTGGACATCAGCACTGACGGCTCAGAAACACCCGAACCCTACCTTTTTGGGGTGTTTGCCAGGGCGGGCAGGCAGTCGGCCTTGTGTGCGTTTCGGGTGTCGGATGTGGAGGAGATGATCCGCCAGGGCCGCCGCAACTGCTCAAACGGTCCAAACAGCGATGTTCAGGTCCTAGACAGCGTCATCCAAGGCTCAGGGGCTGAGTGCGAGGCCAAAGGGACGATCGTGGTAAGCTGCTTTTAACTTTTGCAAAATGTACACTTTATTTGACAAACTCGCATCAAAAAAAATCAGAGTATATCCAAGTAGAAGTTGTGGAAAGTGCGTTGGTGACCAGCCATACCCCGGAATTAAACATATTATAACGTTAATTTAATTTTAATTATTGATGCACATGGACAACAAGCAGGCCCGGATTAAGCATTCAGGGGCCCAATTGTCTTGAAGACCCCCGCCCCGTACGCATGGGCGCATAGTAAAAATTTTAAATAGGCGACAGGGTACTACGGATAGGAAACACCTCTATTTTTATACAAGATTACATTGCCAAGTTACAAACTATGATCACAACCAGAAGGACAATGTCAAGACCTGTACACATCCTCCATCATACAGGATTTACACCACAACAACGCTTTTCTGGACCAGCAACAACAATATCAAGACATTTTCCTGCATACTGTAACTCACTGGCATTTGCATGCACACACTGCCACATCTCTATTAATTCAGTTCTGTCAGGTTCTTCCATGATTCACACAAACACGTCGGACAAACAAAACTGTTAGAGAAAATATAAGAACTTTCTTAAGATAAATTAAAAGAGGTTCTTAAGAATATTCTTTAGTGTAATTCTCAGATAGTTTCTTATAAAGATAAACATTTTTCTAAGAATAAAAGGACAGACTTTGTTATTATACTATAAGTATTTTTTAAACATTATTTGTGTAACAAGCACCTCGCCACTCACGTTCTTATGTAAGCGTGTAATGTGTTAAACGGCATTAACAAATATTATAGGTATACTTCTTAAGCCTATATGTTACGAGTCTGTGTACGTAAACATTTTGCAATGTGTGTAAAAGCACTCTGGATTTTTTAATAATGAAAGCTAAAAATTGTAAAGTAAGGCAGTTGATCAACATTATATAAAAATTCATTATTGGCTAAGAAACACCACCAAATATTTGTAAAAAAAACTCAGCGAAAACATTGTTATGTGAAATTTTCCCCCCATTTCTTGGGCCCCGAGCACGCATTACGGTGCCCATAATGCCCATTGGATAATCTGGCCCTGACAACAAGTAGGCTACATGGTTTTATATTATAACATAATAATTAGGCCTAATAATCTTCCATTTTACAGTTCATTTTGAATACTTTCAATAATGATCTATAAGGTATTAAACTAGCCTTATGCTTAAAAGTCCATTAGTAAAGTAGTGATTGGTTAACTAGTTAAATTGAAGTCCCGCGGGCCATCTTCATTTTGGCAGCCTTTTATTGATAACATGTCATATATAATAACACAAATAAATCAGTGGTGCCCATGGATCACAGAATGACTCAAAAAGGGGGCCCATCTAACCCACCTAACCAATATGAGCTTTTTTGCCATTATGGATTTTTCCTCACAAAACGGTAGCCTGCAGGGGTGGACTGGCCATTGGGAGAACTGGCCAAATGGCATTCTTGGAGTCGGGTTGTTATTTCTGTCTTCCCTCAAATTCCTAACACTGCTTATCGGTGTTAAATTGTTTGGGATGGCCAAATTCAAGATTTACAATGAAAATGCTAGTCTGCGAAATTCAGGGAGGAAGTTAAAGCTACAAACGTTATTGAGCCAACAGCAGAGTGATTCTGTTCTTGTTGTTCTGTCCCTGTTTGATTCATTTCAGCGGCCTAGAGCAGCCACTTTAGGACATAAAACTATTTACACTCACTTAAGACACAAACCACTAGGTTTATGACATACCTTGATGTATGACCTCTTTATATAACATATTTGTACACTATGTGAAAAGAAATAGTTTGCACGCTGTAGAAAACATTCTTTTCATTTACATGTAATACATGTTATGCCATTTAAGAACTTCCTGTGATCTTTTGACGAAAATAACGAATATAACTTAGTGAAATGTGGTCTTTTATTGATTAGCTTACGTTCATTTTGGAAATGATTAACAATGTGTTTGTTAAACAACATGTATAGGCCTTATCCTGCATTTTAGTATGCTGTGCACTCCAAGTAATGTTTTCATTACGTACACATGAAGCTTCATGAAAACCATATGACAATCTGATGCTTATTTGGGGACATTCTTTGTTGTCTTGTTTTCGCTTTTGTAATTGTTTCGCTTTTATGTGTTATGAAGGTTCAGGATCCTCATCCGTTCATCGTTTTTATTTAATCACTGTAACTTCTTAGTGGTGGTGTTTGCTCAACCATCACTATTATTGCTCATAAGGTTAGAAACATCTTGTTGGAACAAACACCAAACCCTGTATTATATTTTATTTGGCACAAGGCTCTTTTACGTAACACAGTCTTTCCCATGAACACTGTGTGTGTGCATGCCCCCTTCTATTGAGACAAACCCGTGCTATGTTATAACATCACATTATTCCTACTGCAACCACATTATCGTAAACCAGCATTGCAAATTGATGGTTAAACTTAGTGCTCGGTGAGACTATTTATTTATTTTTATCTGATGGATTACATTCTGAGAGCACACGAGGTCACAGTGCTGAGGGGAGAAACTCGTGAGAAAAACCCACCCGCTGAATTCTTTTCTCTCCCCCGCTCCAGTTCCCGTCACCCTGCAATGAACCTTTCACTTCTCTGCATTACTCACACCAACTTCATATGACATAGTAACCGTTGCTCTAATGGATCTAAAACGGGATAGCCTGCCCTGGATGATACAGACTACAGTCAAATGGAAGGCCAAACATCCAGACATTTCATTAAACAATAGATTAATCAGTCTGTTCGGAAGGTTCAGGATCCTCTTCCGTTCATCACTTTTATGTAATGATTGTAATTAAAATCACTGTGTAATTACTTAGTGGTGGTGTTTGCTAAGGCAACCGCACTCTCAAAAAGGACGCGATGCTGTTTAACACATTATGTGCTGATTGTGCGTTAAATAAAGAAATAAAAGGGACAACACAAGTTGTGTAAAAACAAAACGTGTTGTCGCAGAAAGAACACAGATACGTGTCATCACTTTTATTGCTGAACCATCTTATAAGAAGACCAAACCTTGTGTATTCTATGCATGGTAGAAAGAATAGAACATGTCATTTCTTTCTTTGCATATCGAGGTCAAATATTTCACCCATATTAGATCCTTAAGTCAGGATGTCGTTCACTCATATGCTCGGTTACCTATCCCACCCCCACAACCTTTTATTTTCTTAGCTTCAGCCGGAGCAGTTGAATTGTGGCGCCGCTCACCTGCAGCATCCCTTGGCCCTGAGAAAACCTCTGAGGGTCCGGCCCATCTATGAGGCACCAGGGCTCAGCTCTGTCGCCGTAGACAGTGTCCATAACCGCACCGTGGTGTTCCTGGGGAAAAGCAATGGACGGCTATGTAAGGTAAGATACATGCGTTCTCTTTAAGTACTCTTTCCGTCTCACATACACACATCTGCGAGTATTTACAGTGTACAGATGTACGTTCAGCATTAGCGTCACACACCAGTGAACACACAAGTCTTGCATATGTCCTGGTGGGTTCCAATGGTTAATAGTATTTACTAAAAGGTGTTTGCCTTGCCTGGGAAACATCTTTAAAAGCATTCCTATCTGATCAGGTGGTCCGAACCCATTGTCCTCCTAGTGTCTTTTTTTCTGTGTGTTTGCCCTGTTCTTGTTTACACAGAAGCTCGGTTTTGTTAAACACAATGTTTTTAAAGGTTTTATTTTCTCAATTGTGTATATCATGCTGTTGTACAATCAGGTGTTGACAGATATACTCTTACCTTACCCTTACGAAAAAATAACCATGGTTTAAAACAAAAACAAAAAACATGGTTCTGCCAATAGTGAATAGGGTAGGACCTGTTTGTACCTGGTGTTTTAATCCATCTCTTTTCTCCACTTTTGACTACTTCTGTCCTGAATTCTCGGAGGGGAGGGTTTATGTGCGGGCCAATATATGGCCTTTTTCAGATCTTTTAATCAAATGGACAAAATAAGCGCTCACAATTTACATGAATGCGATCAGAGATGGCAGGACAACATAACAAGAACATAGGTTTTAATTTCTGTTATGACAAAAAAATTGCCAAAACACTGTAAGTGTGTATTAGAAATCTGTAATAGTAAAACATCGTGCTTGATAAAGTTTTTGTCTTTAAAACAAACTTTTAGGTCTTCAACCAGCAAAGCTTAAATTCTGTAGGCTAGTGCACGTACCGTAATGGGAGAGAGTAGGCGGTAATGTTGTAGTCAAGACCACCTAAACCAAGACCAAGACCAGCGGCTTCCAAGACCAAGACAAGACCAAAGCAGGCAGAGACCCAGGGCCAGTTGCATAAAATGCTTAGACTAGTCTTACAAGTTAGTCATCTAATTTTTTATTTCTTCAAGATTGGTCATAACTTCTACAAATCTGCAAAAAGTAGAGTGGTCTAATTGAAATCTGAAAAGTAAGACTTATTAAGTAAGACTTGCTAGTTAGTAAGATTAGTTAAGACACAGTCTTAACTTAGCGGCTAAGTTTATGCAACTGGCCCCCAGTCAAGGCCAAGACAAAAATTACACAATTATAATTACTATAATTACAGAATCATATGTTCTAAGCGTTCTTATCTATTTAGTAGCAAAATAGCTGTTTGTTGAAACGCACAAAAGTTCTTATTTGTTCTAGATCTGTTTGGGTCCAGCCAAAAGAGAACAAAAATATATAATTGGGTCTGAAGTCACTTAATAACTCATGGTTTATTAAATAAAGATGTAAAATCTTGATCACGTCCAGATCACGTCAGATGTTATAATATAAATAAACAAGATCTAATACAAGTCAAGTACTTTTTTGCAATCACATCTTGGATATTGTGTGCTTTTGTATTCATTTTGTTGACAGATTTTTGTCATAAAATCCCTCATTTATTTCTTACCGACACAACAGTAACAAAAGAAATCAAATAAGAAAAAAGTCAATGATTGTGTTTACATCCAATCACATTAATGATGTTAACACATAAATCAGACAATGCACCAGCGATTCTCGATGACCGGTCTTGAAATAAAATCCTGAGATCACAAAGTCCAAGAGACCAAGACAAGACCGAGACCCAACACAGTTGAGACCGAGACAAGACAAAGACAAAGACCATCAAAAAATGGTCTTGTGATCTACACTAGTAGGCGTTCTCTTGTGGCTGTTTGAACACATTCAACCACATCAGCGTCTATACTATAAACCCCTTCCGGTCAAATGCTTTTTCGACTTCCTCTTGAAGTGGTCGAAAGTGGACAAGCTCACAACATTTCACACTTCGTTTACAACTGTATTTAGCGTCAGCCGCTTGTGAACCGATCGACCAAAACCCATCTTCGTGCGAGGTGTAAACAGGGCTTAAGAAGTATGCAGGACAAGGTTGTATTGAATTTACACATGTCTTATGACATAATGTTCCTGGTCAATACATTAATTATATTTCTCTTTATTAGGTTTTATTTATGATGCCATCATAACCTATGGAGAATATCTATTTAAGAATGTTATGGTAAATTAAGATTTTATTATATAGATTTATTGAGAGGACATTTTTGCTAAATCTAGTCATGCCCCTGGTAGCCTGGCAATCCCGAAATTTCTAAAAAATTATTCAGAAACTCAAAGTGGGAGATCATTGTCCTTAGACTTGAACTAGCACACGGTAAAACCATGTTTTGCTGCAGTATAATCTATAAAAAAAATATATTTATTATACATTCAAGTTTTTATTACTGAACACACACTTTACAAAACAAAACCATTGGCAAAAAAGTATGCATGCTGCAAAACATCTGCAAGTAGCAGAAAGTAGAAAAAAATCCTTAATTAGGACAGAATTCCAGAAAGATGTGTCATAGTTAGTTAAATCACCGTTTAGTAGTTATTAAAAAGTCTAAAAGCAACTCTCTATGGCCATGGAAAAATGCTCTTCAATCTGTTAGCTGTTTGTGAGTAATGCTATTACTCAGTATTTAACTTACGGATATGGAATATGTGGCTGCAGGGGGTCTTGTGTAAAAAAGGTTTTATGTTTTCCTGCCAGAGCGCATGAGCGTCTGCTCCAGATGTCGTGAGTTATTTTGGAGTGTCTATGAGGTGAGTATCCGCTCATGTAAGACAGTGTGTGTGATGTGACACCAACTCCACGACTCTTGTGTTTACGTAATCTTAATCTTAGTGAATGCTATGGGCTACTTTTGATGTTTTACATCGTGTTAGGTAATTAGTGTAGCAAATGGAGGACTGTAAATATATGTGTTTTTGTTGGTGCTCAAAAAAGAGGTTATTTTTATGTTCGTAGGAAAACATTTTTACATAAAGTCAATTTATAATGACGGTCAAGGTTTTTATTCATGTTCTTGACTGTAAAAACAAACATACAAATTAAATTCACAGTGCTTGTCAGTTTTTTTTATGTTGGTCTAATAGTTGTTTTCAGAAATTGCATAAAGTAATAAAATATAAATGAATACAGATGAATCCTTTTTCAAGGCACCAAAGACTGCATGGTTTATTTTATATACAAAGATGTTTATATTTTATTTAATATTTCGTTTTGTTTTTAATCTATTCGCACTTTTCAGAATTAGTTAGAAAATTGTAGTACAGTGTGCCACATAGTTCTTCACACTATTACACACGCTATTAAGAGCAAAAGTTTTCTGTGAAAAGCCCTTTAAGGGTGTGCATAATGTGTGTGTGTGCGTCTGCGCACGTGTGTGTGCATGCGTGCGTGTTTGTGTGTGTGTGTAGCGGTGTGTATACCCAGCGGGTGGTTTCATGACAGTGCTGATGGTTTTGGGAGTGTGTAATGTGATTTGGGATAGTGAGATAAGCTTATTTCAGGATCTGTGTTAGTTGAATCAAATGAAATTAGAGCTCAACCTCGGCTCATGTACCAGCTCACAACCCAACCATCAACCCACTCGTTCCTTGGACTGGCCATATATACATATTCATATAATACATGAACATGAATGAATGGAGGCAACTGCACAATGCACAGTACAGATTAAATGAAGTTTGATATTGTATTATTTTTGTATTGTATTATCTTAATTCAATTACATTTTGACATGAAGTGTTAACAGTGTATTAATCATTATGTGTTGTTTAACAGCTGTCTCTGCTGGGTAACCTCTCTGTTGCTAATATATGGTCATCGAAACTCTCTGCTAATGATCCAGTGCACCACATCATGACCTTTGACCCCAGCGACAAGAACTACATGTACCTCATGACAACACATCATGTGAGTATAACACCTCTTTACGAAACCACTCACAATGCACAGTTTTGATATTATTGTGAACGTCTTCAAAACAATGACCCTGAAGAAAAACCTACATATGTAACAGCACAGCCAAAAAAGATGAGTTACAGTCCGAAATTCTCTGATCAGTCTTAAAGGAGCATTCCTGCTTTGCTAAAACATGTAAAAGCTATAAAGTGATTCAGTGTTCACCATTGTACAATATATCACTCTGCAGCATAAAAGAACAATAAGACATTCAAGGTCTTGCCATACTGTTAATCATAGGCGCCGATCCCGTTGGCCTGAGAACTCATGGAAATACACAAGAAATGTCAGTGGGTTTCTCTTGGCAAGACACACAAAAACTTGCTTGTGCAATGGACGTGTTTAAAAAGGGATGTTTTGATATTAACACATTGTTGGTGTTCTTAAACACAGTGGTTCTCAACTGGTTTGGACATGGGACCCACATTTTCCCATGGCCATCAAGCCACGACCCACGCTTTAGGATATATGACGTCATATGTAGTTTGTTTAAAAAATACTAAAATACTAACAATTGTTTTTGACTAATATGACTTATACTGATGAATGAACAGCCTATTAGTAATAGTTAAGGCTATTAAATAGCAGTCCCAGACTAGTTTTTTAATAAACATTGTTGGTTTGAGCCACCAAAGTAATATAAAGATAAACAAATTCATTCTGGGGTTATGGAAACAAGAGTTAGAATGGTGAACACACAATACTAACATGAACTGTTAATGAAAGATGAAGATGAATATCATACCTTCATGTAAATTCTTCACAGCTAACACACAAAGTACTAGTTATGTCATTTTTAGGTAGCGTTACTTTACTTTTATTTGTCACGTCGCATGCCATGCTCGTAGTTTCTTTTGCGCTTCGGTGTAGACAACGCACGCCGCCGCATTTACGTGAGTAAAGTACTGTAAGACAGGACAAGATAGTTCGTTTTCTGAGGTAAAATACTTTTATTTTGTAACAAGTTAAGAAAATAACGATAGAAAGCTGGGCAGCGAGCACTCGCACGTCTTTCAAAATAAAAGTCTCACATCAGAGAAAACCCTGAAAATTGCATTTTGATGTTGATATTGTTTCTTAAGACAGTTCACTTTGCGACCCACTTAGAACGGTCTTGCGACCCAATTTTCAGTCACGACGCACCAGTTGAGAAACACTGATTTAACACATTTTGTGTTGATTTTGGGTGAAATAAATGAAAGGTACCACTCAAGTTGTGTTAAATGTAACACAAAATGTGTTGTCCCAAGAAATAACACAGAGTGTGTTTTAACATAACCACTTTACTGTGTGCATCTTTTGCATATGTAAACTCGATAATTCTTTGTTTTGTAACCCATGTATGGTAACGCATGGAAAACATAACCGAAAACCCTACATTTGTCCAATATATAATAAGTTATACTGTTGTAAAATTAGTGTGTCTAAACTTTCGACTGGTAGGCTATTTAAAATGTGCTTGCATAATCGGCCTGTCTGTTGTTAATTTAGCATGCACACTGCATTCATCAGACACAGACATCATGTCTTTCGGTGTTGAATTTGGCACTTAAGGTGATAATAAACAGTTCTATGTGCATAATCATATGGGTGAGAACATTGATGGAAGGTGTAAAACTGAACATATGACTGGATACGCAGTGTGTGAGTGTGATACTCATGAGAACAGTAGGACACGGCTGCTTGAATCTC
The DNA here is from genome assembly GCA_006030095.1 of Triplophysa siluroides. Lineage (NCBI taxonomy): Eukaryota > Metazoa > Chordata > Actinopteri > Cypriniformes > Nemacheilidae > Triplophysa > Triplophysa siluroides. The sequence continues at coordinate 678,918 of VCII01000010.1, read as the reverse complement.
TCCACCTGACTTGTAAATGAATGTGAGTGTTTTTGTATACAGTGTTAAGACAATGTTGGTGCTTGTGTTTGTGTGTAACACTGTGTTTATCATTGACCAGCTCTTGCGGGTGAAGGTGGCCAGTTGTGCCCAGTACAGCTCCTGTAATGAATGCCTGAGTGTCAGCGATGCCTACTGTGGTTGGTGTACTCTGGAGAGAAGGTAAAACAACTTGCTTTTAAAACCAGCTGATGGTGATTTGGTTATTACATTTAGTACATTATTTCTAGGACTGTGATAGTAAATCAGATTTGTGCTCTCTTAATCTCAATGTGCATGTAAGTGCTTTTATGAGTTTGTATATTTAATATAGATGAAAGCAATAGGACCATAAAAAAATGTAAATAAACTAATTTAAAAAATATACAGAACTTTAGGGTCTTTAAATACAGAGGTCTTAATTTTTTTCTATACAAATGAACGCTTGTGAACTTATACAGGAGGTAATGAGCTGAACAGGAAACGGGCGTGCATGATGAAATCAATATTTATATTGAAATTAGGGCCGTCAAAAGATTAATCGCGATTAATCGCATCCAGAATAAAAGTTTGTGTTTACATAATATATATCTGTGCTGTGCATAATAATTTTTTATTTATTAACACATACACATTCATGCATATATTTAAGAAAATCAAAAAATTATTAAACATTTATATATAATTTCAATTGTTGGTAAATATAAATAAATACACGTAAATATTTGCTAAATATGTATACATGTGTATGTGTTTGTATTTATAAAAACATAATGAATATGCACAGTACATAGACATATATTATGTAAACACAAACATTTATTCTGGATGCGATTAATCGCGATTAATCTTTTGACAGCCCTAAAAATCAATGATCAATATTTGGTTAAAACATGAACCCTTTTGTGGTGGCAGTTAGAAGCAGCAGCAGTCATTACCCCGGTTTCACACTGAATGCGTGAGCAGGGCATTTGTGCCGCGTGAACAATGTTATTTTAAGTACATTCATGAGCAAAACATTATCAAAAAGCTTATTTTACTGATGGACATAGTCCAAGTTATAAATACTGTAAAAGGCCATTGCACTTAAGATTTGCTTTGAAGAATAAGACACAAGTTTATATAATAGAGGGTTTACTCACCATAGGAGAGGGTGATTGACAGCGTGATGCGATCGCTTTTCTCTCACACGTGTGCAATACAAGCACATAACATAAGGTCTTGTGCTTTGAAGGATATGATACAAGACTATAGAGGGTTCGCTCACTGCAGGAGAGAGTGATTGACAGCGTAATGATGGTTATGATGAGAGTAGGGTTCAGTCAGTACAAAATTACGGGAAAAATACATGCTGATTACGTGTGCTGTGTGAATCCGGCCTAAGGCCATGTTCACACTTGACTTCTTTATTTAAGCTGCTAGCGTCTGTTTTACATTATAATCCTATGGAGTAAACCGTGTTTTCAAAAAAAATATTTTCTCTGCAGCTCGGAGTTTCTTTTGAGGTTTAAAAAAGTTCAACTTGTCTAAAAAAATGTCCTACGTCAAGCACCTTTTTCACAGCTAACCAATGATAGACACCTGTCGTTTCCATAACAACATGCGAGGAACATGATTGGTCGAGAATGCTCAAGCTCGGAAAAAAAGCTTCTTGTCAAAAAAGAAGTCAAGTGTGAACACGGCCTTATGCTGGATCATTTAGAAGGGACTGAGTTCGGATGAGAGACTAGTCAAAGGTCCCGTGTAGATAACTCACTCCTTGGTTTAGCAGAAGGGTCGAAGAAGAAGATCAAGCCTGTGCACAGTGTGGTCCACAGCAGTTAGATTTGAGCACTCAGAGGAGCAAGGGAGTCTGGAAGTGTACTCAGCCCAGGAGAGTTAATGATCAGCAAATGTGCAAATTGTGAGAGAAACTCAAAAGAACCTTATTAAGACACTTTGTTCCCATAGGATATCTATGGACACATATTCTGATTCTCAGCTGTCTTCAGAGCTGTGGGTAGTTTTCTGAGGGGACATCAGACTATGGCTGATGTGGGATGAGCAGTGCCTGGAGAAAAATGACAGCAAAATGTAATTGCTTGTAGGATTTGGCCTATGCACACACTAGCCTGGTTTCCATCCAGATATCGGCAAAGCAAAGATGTGCAAAGAAATGTTTGCGAAATTTGCTGTCTCAAGTTTCCATCCAGTTGTTCTTTAACGGATAAAATGGTGTGCGTAATGACACCATTCCTAAAAAAAGCAATGTTGCTTAAGATTCGTTAACTCGCAAAAATAAAATATATCACAAATTCTTTTGCATTCCAAACATTTGTAAAAAAACAGGGTAATGAGACAATTGAAAGTTGCAAGGACTACTCATCTTCACATATGATGTTAATAAATTGGAAATAAAAGGCGACGTCGAAGTGGAGCAGCTCGCCTGACAGGACTTAACTGCCTTTATTTGACAGAGCAGCGCATTCGTAGCAAATTCGTTCTGGTTTCAGTGTTCAGCAACATCAAAACCATCAAAAACATCAAATTACTTTAGTTGCAGCTGTGACCTAACAGATTTTATTTGTGTATTTAACCTTTTAAAGTGGTCGGCATTAGCTTAACTTAGAATTTTTCCAAAATTCTATGTTTGTGATTTTCATTTGTTACAGCTAGCATAGAACCGCTTATGATCATATAACAGACTCACGAGTTTATGACATACATTTCATTTATTCATATACAGAAGTAACATGTCTGTATTTCATTTTATCTTTCTTTTCGTCAGCATTGAAAACTTCACAACTCTTCCTTAATTTGACAGACGCACAACCTATTTTTGTTGAGCTGCAAATTTTCAAGACACTATTTTTCTAATTCACGCGATGCACTTTGGTTCAACAACTTTGAGAAACAATGCTTTAACGTGAGCAACACAACGAACGCGGGGGTATTTTTGTGTGTATGTTATATCAGTTACAATATTATAGTGCAGGAACGATGCGAAATTATCATCCAAACAGGGTGTGGGGGGGTGAATGTAGTTATTTCTAAATGTGTTATAACAGACAGCCTGATATATTACTGTTATATTACGGCTGTCAACGTAAACCCGTTAACGCATGTGATACATTTTTTTCAGTTAAAATATTTAAGTATCCATTTGTTTTGTCATCTTTTGTCTAGCGTTACATTATATAATCACACTCTTATTCATGTAAAGGCTTTTAAACTTTTTAAGCGCGATTGGAAACAGTTGCTTTGACGCGTTCAGAATAGATCGACAGCTTATAGTTGTGGGACGCAACACAGCAGCGGTCCAGTCTGGTGTACACAGTCACGGGCTAAAGGCTGCGTCAGTGGATCTCTGTCAGACGGCGCAGCACCAGTATTAAGTTCTCTTTCGTGCTTGAGTGAACAAAAACACACAAGGTTATGCCAGAGAGCCTGTTTTGTCTAGCATTTTCGTAAACACTGATTTCAACGTGTTGAATAAAATCCTAAATAAATGCAAAGAGTAGTGATGGGAGTGGTGTCAGAACTGCGTAGAGAGACAGCTCTTAAAAGGGCCGCATTCTTAAACCCACTGCTGTGATTCCTGTCACGAATGTTAATCAAAGAACCAAAGAAAGGAGGAATTCAAAGTGTTTTGTAGCTTTAATTCTGTATTTAATTTAGAATTTAGCATTAAAGACTGTAAAGTGTTTGAGAACTTGATTCAATTTCTGTATATTTCCTACCTGTTAGACATGATAGCTCTCAATTATTCTGTACTTCAATGTTGAACGGCTATAATTAATGTTAAAAAAACATCAGTTGCAGTACTCAAATCTGAATGTTGGCTTTCATTCATAAAATGATGTTAAAGAAATCAAATCACACCCCACCATATTTTCAAACATTAGTCCGGTTGTATTGCAGCTATTTATAAGGAAACCTTCTGCTTGATGACATCATATTACTGCTATTTTGAGAGAGCTGTGGGAACGCTGTCTTATTGGTAAATTGACAGAATACCGTTGCTTGTGTTAACAGCACATTTGTGTATTTACCATAAATTTTCCAGAATTACTTTACCAGTAATTTACCAGCATTGCTGTATGACTACCATAGTAGGAAAATTGAAATGGTAGTCAAAGTTGCCCCATAACTGTTTGCTTTTCTTAAATTCCTGAAAATATCTATTATAGATATTTTTCCAATAGGCCTTTTTCACATGATGTCACGCATCTTCCGTTCTGCCGCGAAGCAGTGTATCATTACTTCCGCTAGCGCCTCAGAATGGAGTTTACCAAGTCCCTTGCACAGCTGCCACAAATACGGCTAGATGATGTACAACATTTTGCAGACAAATTTTCTTATTTTATCTATTTGTTAGATTAAGGATACAAATACTTTGTTGAACAGTACCTGTTTGATTATGAAGGTAAGTGTTTTGCTTTCTTTTGGTGTTAGCGAAGGTGCTAGGATAAGTACTTGAATACGTGTTCTGTCAGGTTTTTTTTCACTGTTGTTAAATTCCAGCACGACGGCAAAACGGAAGTTCTTCTTGTTTGTTGCAAGACGGATGTTGTGAAACACTGCTTTGCGAAAAGGCGGAAGTTAAGTTACGTCATTGTGAAAAGGGCCTATTGTGAATTTCAAAGGTGCCTGCGTGAACACACGTAGATGCACAATTTTAAAATGAATGTATTAGATTTATATTTATTTGTTGAACAGACTTGTATTCAAAGCGACTTAGAAATGAAAAAAAATCACAAGCAATTGGCCATAAGAGCCACTGGTAAACACTGGCAAGTTTATATACAAGCAAGTTAAGATTTGTTGTTGAGTATTAATTATTGACGAAAGGTAATATACAAGGATTATATATGTGGACAAGTGTGTGTGTGTGAACCTGGTAAACCCTACGGTATGGGTGGCAAAGATACAAAATCCAAGTCCTTGTGGGGACATTTTTTGGTCCCCATGAGGAAACAAACGTATAAATCATACAGAATTAATTTTTGAAAATCTAAAAGAGCAGAAAGTATTCATCGGGTTAGGGGAAGGGAATATGATATACCGTTTGTACATAATAAAAACCATTGCGTCTATGGAATGTCCCCATAAAACAAACCCAACATGTGTGGGTGTGTGGAAAAAAAGTACATCCTTTCAAGAGAGTCTGTTGCTTTGTATTTTGGCATTAAAGGATCTATATGAACATCTGATATCCTGTTGTTCTGTGTGATCTGCAGGTGTTCGGTTCAGAAGGACTGCTCTAGCGGTACTCTTGACCGGTCATGGATCAGCACAGGAGATGGTGTCCAACAATGTCCTTTAATGACCATCACCCCCGCTGAAATCAGCCGCTCCGCTAACATCACGGTATTCTGCATTAACACACATTAACACAAATATCACCTTTAGGTGCTCAATATACTCTTGGACAACTGTGAATGGCCAATTCTAAAATCTATTAAGTTCTGACATTCTGGGGAATCACACAAAGGAAACTCGATCTCCAGGGAGCCTGCAGTCAAAAAGTGAAAGTGACAGCTTCATGTAGAGCAAAAGATAATATCCAAAAGTATTTTGAGAGTTGGCTCCAACAACTACAAGGATCGCAGTAATGGATTTATCCACTGATAGATAAGACGTCACTAACGTGATTTATTTAAAAAATCTTCGTATTCATTTGGTCAAAACAAAGCGACAGATATAGTATGTGTTGAGATATTTTTCAGATAAATGACTTGTAGGACGTTAGGTAGGCGGTGTTTTCGGTGTTATTTATGGTTGTTGTCTACACCAGATGTGTACGAGTCATTTTATATTAGTAATGTTTTTAAATGTTCTGTGTTGCTTCTGGTATAGACCCGGTCATATGTTTTTAAATACCCTTATTATTTTTAGGTCAGCTCACAATTTAGATTTTGTAAACTTTAAACTAACATTTATAACAAAAGTCAATAATACCCCTCATTGAAGGCTACGTTTGAGGTAATTAAGTGTGTTTCTGTTCTGGGAGAAATTCTCAGCTGTTGGTTATTCTGGATAAAGGAAATGACTCTTAAGCCCAAACAGGAAATAGGAAACAGGAAGCAGGCACCACTGTCAGGAAATCTACCATTCTTATGACAATAGATGTCAATGTAGCGTGTGATAGCAGACGTCTGCTTTGCTAGATGAGTGTCTGTGAAAAGATGTTCGTGCGTTATTCCTCAGGTTTCCAGTTAAAGTAAAATTCATCACGACTGTATCACATTCATTAAAAACATTATGTGTATGTCTTTTGGCTTGGATAGAATGCATTGTTGGGTACACTATATGGACAAAAGTATTGGGATGCCCTCTTCTAATAAATATGTTTATCTATTCCAGTAATTCCGAACAAAACAAATATTAATGATATAACATAACAAGCTTTTCATAAAAAGAGCGTCCCAATACTTTTGTCCATATGTCCGGGTCCATTTTCAGGACCCTTCAAATGGTTTATTACTGTTATGAATGCAAACATTTCAACAAATAACCGATTTAATTGTTACAAAAATGGTCAAAATGTAAATGAATTAGGCATCATTTACTTTCTGCAAAACAAAATGAATATCCATACACGTCTTTCTTTTGAAGTAAGATCGTCTTTTGAGATTCCTCAAAATGTGGAGGCAGTAGTGTTAAAGAAAGGATCTGAAACTGAGAAGTGCTGTTAAGAAATGAGTCACACACTTATCTTCCTCTCTTTCTGGTGCTCAGGATGTCGGTATTCTGCTAAACGGAAGTGTCCCAGATCTGCAGGGTCTAAGGGTGGAATGTGATTATGGGTTTGGCATAGCTACAAATGCAACTGTGCATCTGGACTATGGCACCACTCAAATCCAGACTTGTCCTCTACCCCCTTCTGGCATTTATGGCACAATTCCCTTTGGCAATGGTATGTAAGCACAGGTGTAAAATATGCATTATGTTTCAGCAAGCATTTCTGAACCTTTATTTAAAAATGTGTAATGTAAATAATCTATACAGACTTTTTTTACTTTTTATATCCTACTAATAATAAACTCACTGCAGTGAATAAAGAGAAGCCAGTTCACTGCAGGACAGTATAGGATATTAGACGAAAAGACAATGCATGTTTTGCATTTAAAGCATGCCTTAATGCAGTATGTTTATTTTCAAGCACCCATTGAGTAAGCTAAAGGTGACTGCCCAATGGAACAAACAACTCTTGAGAATGTTGTATTTTTTCAGCCTTAACTTATGCTTTACTTTGATTGTTATCGGTTTAGATCACATCACGGTCCCTGTGGCAATCAAGGTTAACGGCGTTCCTGTCGTTTTTGGAAGCTTCATCATCTATGAGTGTGAACGGACTGGTCAAATTCACGTTAAAACTGCGTAAGTAAAAACTTGCACCAAATACATTACATAATTGTCGCTGATAAAGATACATCAGTTGGGACATCTCGATTAAGGGTTCGCTTTCCCTTGAAAAATGTACATTGGCTTTACTACAGTTAAAGCCAAAAAGACACGGTTCCTGTAGTAAAACCACGATTTTGCTAGTAAAAAAAGAAACATGGTTACTACACTTTTACAACAAAAAACATGGTTCATTTTCGTAAGTGTCATGAGTTACCAGCATGCGTTCAATGTTAGTATGTGATTCATTTGAATACCCTAAAGTCTAATTGGATGATATATCTAATACATACCAGTCATACATGCAGTATACACCTTAATGAATTCATGACTAATATGATTCATCTAGAATTTAACCCTTCAACCCTTACTTCAAATGGAAAGGGAGCGGGAGCATGAGAGAGAGAGAGAGAGAGAGATGTTGTCAGTGTGTGAGTTCATTTACACTTGGGCATTTACAAATGTGCAACATGACACAATGAAGGTGATAATAAGCTCAGTGCAGTGTAACCTCACACGTATAACTGCATATATTCCATCACCTTCATGTCAGTGTTTGGTGAAATAGTACCTTAACCTCTCTGAAATATGTTTATGAATGTGTTATAATAATCACACACTAAAGATTTGTATTTATATGTTTTAAAATCGTTTACGCATTTGACCGAAAGCGACTTAAAATACACTACAAGACTTTTGCCCAGACTTTGTTGCCAAAGTCTGTGACAGTCTTCAGATTTGATCAGTTAGTCTGTTTCTATCTGAAAATTTCAAAACGTCTGCAAGTGTATGATGTCTAGTTTAAAAAAAGCTGTTCAGTCTTGTGGTTTATTCCAGCCATTACAGTGCATTCTGTCTATACATATTATATTTTAAGAGAACTATTAGAATAAGAAAATCACATTGTAAAAATAACCATGTCAGATACTTTTTAAATACATTTTGGGCTGAAAATATATAAATGATATGGAATGAGATACAGAGGAAATGGGAATGAGAAAAGAGGAAAATGGCTGATTGTTATTTTAACAAAAAGAATGGCATTAAAACATACTCTGTTTGTGATAAGGCCTTTTAAGATGACATCTGGTTACTTTCTCTCTTACACACACACACACACACACACACACACACGCATACAGGCCCCCCAGAGAGACACAGAATACACTAACCAACCACTCACCATCAGAAATTACTCACCCTTGTCACAAGAGATGCTATCTAACATCTGTCGCACCCCACCGAGTCAAAAACACATTCACACCCACAAACTAGTGGTGAAGCTTATCTTAAACAAGCACACGGTATCTTTTTCAGACTTACCACTGTAAAGAATAGTTCACTGATTCTGGTGGCTCCACTGACACTTGCACTGTGTGGACCCCCTGTCTTCAGTGTCCCCTTTGACCTTTTCAGACAATAAAGTTGTATTTGATCTCTGACTCTTGATGTGTAAGCCCTGTTTCTTGAGTAGTCAGTCCGGTCATAAGTAAGTGTCTGTGTCTTCTCCCAGGTGCACAAGCTGTCTGAGCTCCGCGTGGCGCTGTTACTGGGATCAGCGGCTCAATTCATGCGTTTCCAATAAAAATACTACACAAGATATTCTAGAGGTGAGCAATCGCTCTGTGAGCCATATCTTCACAATACTTCACTGTGTCAACCTTACAAACTAGTGTTGCATCGGAAAAAGGTTTCACTCTTTTCACCTGATAATTGTGGGACCTGCTGTTTGTGTCAAATATTCCAAATTACTTTGGTAGCCTGGCATGTTGCCTTGGACCAGGGGTGTGAATCTTCGTGTGACAGGTGACTTTTTAATGTTTTTTTCCCTCCCAGAACTCCGTGACCTGTCCCAGAATGGTGGCCCATAAAGTTCCCCCATCGCCCACAGGATCCACTCAAGTTTTCACATTGGACACCAGGAACATAGAACATGTAGGACTCCAAAGCTTTATTGTTGTATACTAATTAACCAAAGCCTATGCACAATGAAAATCACCAGAGCTGTAGCTATCTGGAAACAGTTTGTCTGTCAACTTCTTTCTCTTAAAGGGATACGCCGGCCAAAAATGAGCATTCGTCATCATTTACTCAGCCTTAAGTTGTTTCAACCCTGTAAAAATGTCTTTGTTCTGTTAAACACAAAGAAAGATATTTGGATTTATGTTTTGGGAAGGATTTTTTTATAACAAAAAATGGATATTGAGAAGAATTTAGGAAAGCAAGCAGTTCTACGGCACCTTTGACTACCATATACATTTTTCCTACTATGGTAGTCAAAGATGTCCCAGCAATATCAGTATTTTTCCAAATATAAGAAATCATTTATACAGGTTTGCAACAACTGACAGGATTTTCAGTTTTTGGGTGTAGTGTCCCTGTAATATTAATTGATGGTCCCATGCATGGCCCACAGTTCTCTTGCCTTATCAGTTACAGTTCTAAGTTTTTTTGCTCATTCTTATAGCTTAGAACAACCTCTGTTAGGTGAAGAACCAATGGGTTTAATAGGTCTAGAAGTTTTTGTGTTCCTTTAGAAAGGATTTTTGTGTTCCGAAAAGAAATGAAGGTTTTTGATGAAAACATTCCAGGTTTTTTCTCCATATACTGGACTTCAATGGACTCCAAACGGTTGAAGGTCAAAATGACAGTTTCAGTGCAGCTTCAAAGGGCTTTAAAAAGATACCAGACGATGAACAAAGGTCTTATCTAGCCAAACGATCAGTCACATTCTAAAAAATAAAAATGTATATGCTTACAAACACAAATGCTCGACTTGCTCTGTTCTGCGATGCGCGTTCATGACTTCACGTAACACGTAATTACGTTGAAAACTTGCAAGTCAACTTGTAATCACTGACTCGGTGCCTCCGCCTACGTCAAGTTTTGACAGAGCAAAAGAACAGAGCAAGGCGAGTATTTGTGTTTAAAAAGCATATACGCTTCGTCTTCGCTAGATAAGATTTATTCATTGTCTGGTATCTTTTAAAGCCCTTTGACGCTGCACTGAAACTGTCATTTTGACCTTCAACCGTTTGGAGTCCATTGAAGTCCAGTATATGGAGAAAAAATCCTGGAATGTTTTCATCAAAAACCTTCATTTCTTTTCCGCTAAAGAAACAAATACATAAACATCTTGGATGATATGGAGGTGAGTAAATTATCATGACCATTTATATTGAAAGTGAACTACTCCTTTAATGGTAAAATGCTTTATTGCATTCATTCTCTAGATGCAGTAAATGAATTACTGATGAATTAAGCATTGTTATGAACTCGTTGTATTCCCGTTTGCAAAAGTCAAATGCGTTATTGTGTAGTAGTTTTACAAATATTTTTGTGGCAAGATATGGCCTAGTAAGTGGGATAGCACTGGTACGTGATTTTTAAAGTTGCGATTGACTTCTTTTCCGTATCGTGGCGTATATTCGAGTGAAACGGCTTCTGAAATTCGAAAAAGACGTAGGGTGGGGCTATATTTTTCCCTTCCCTTTTTGATGGTTTTTTGTAAATTGGGTTTAGAGAGGAGGGCTAAAATGCCTGCCATTGGACAGTCAGTATAGTCCTACCTCTTTTTTTAAGTGTTGAAGAGTTGAGCTTAATATTTTTGATGTATTCATGGTCTGCACGGATAAATCATTTATAATAATCACTGCAACACTGTGTAAAACACTTCTTTTGAAAATCTATTGGACTTCATGGTGTTTTTAAAGAAAGTGTGCTTGGTCTTTTTCTCAGGAGAAAACATCCGACACGCAGGAAACTTACGCAAAAGTTTCCTTTTGCTCCCAGTTTACTCTTATGGATGTCTTTGAGAAATAATTGAGCTGTGAGAGAGTGATTTTTTCCTTTCTCTTAGGGCTGGAATGATTTGGAATTCCCAATGTCAGCAGTTTACGGTTCTTTAGAATTATAACAATGATATACAATATTAAAAACTCTTATTCATATCCAAATCGCAAATCTTGAAAAAAAACGTGAAAGTTGATTTATAAAAAGGTGTAAGAGATCATGTAAGAGAGAGAGGGAAAGTCCGGTTCAATCTTTTTCTGTTTTACTAAGTGAACCAGCGCAAGCTTGGGTGTATTTTGGACTAGTTTGCATGCCATTGCAGCGAGCTGCTGTGAAAAAGGGAATCTAGACATAAGAGCGGGTTGTTTGAGAAGACAAACAACGGTTAGTTCTTTTGTCTGTCTGATGGTCTTGTGATGTTGTTTCAACATGCCTTTATTCCCTCTGGGAGACTGGTTTGATTGGACATAGCTATGGCTCTGGTTGTCATGCTACTCTGTGTGTGTGTGTGTGTGTGTGTAGGGCACTGATTTGGAGTGTGACTTTGGCAATGGGCAGCTGTACAGAGCTGACTGGCTCGATGGGAGGTCGTCTTTGAACTGCAGTGGAGTGACAGTAAGTTCATTCTATAACAACAAATAACAAATTATAATTTCACTGTCAACATTACATCAAATTGGACTGTTTACTTCTTTTTGAAACATTTTGCTTGTCTTGGTGTGCATACTTTGTTAAGGTAATAAAAACGCAATACGTTTTTTATGTGTGTACAGCTGAAAACAACGTTGTTAAGTGAGACGTTTCATCTAAACCTGCGGAGAAAAGGAACAGACAAATATATAGACAGCCCACAGCCAATGACAGGTAATACAGTCTCATTCACACAACACGTTCTATTCTGTACCACTGCATATTGTATCCCCTAAGCCTAACCATCACAGAACCTTTTTGCATTCAAATAAGCATCATTGAGTTTGTTTAATAATCACTTTGAATCACGGGGATGACCTGCTGTTTATATAGTGAGACATCTAACGGCCGTTACATACTGCACGCGTGTGCAGCGCGTATGGAGAGCGTTAGCAGCGCGTGCCTATTGTCCTTTCACGCCGGCAGCGTATGCACCATGCACCGCGCCTGGGAATCACAGTACAACAAAGCAATTTCGCATTACGTTATTTAAGTACATCGATGAGCAAAATACTTCCAGAACTTCATCAAAGCGCTTTTCACGTAGATTGCATAACTATGATTTGTTATCCGCCTGTTTCATGCTCTTTTAGATCAACGTAGTACAAGTTATAAATAAAAGCCATCATGCTTTGAAGGATACGAAGTCACTAAAGGGTTAACTCACCATAGGAGAGAGTGACCGACTTGTGATGCGATTGCTTTTCTCTCACACATACACAATATAAGCAAATAACATGATGTCTATGTAGTTTAATCTGACAGTAGGTTGCAGACAGTGTAATGCGATCGTTTTTCACTCCTTCATATGCAATATAAGCAGAACATTTAAGATATACTTGTGTTATAATCCTTTAAATGTGCTGTTGTGGTTTTGGCCGAAAAGTCCTGGCAAAAGTGTTTTTGAAAGTCATGGTGACTGTTAAAACCACTTACATGCTTTAAATGCTGTCAATCCATGTGGATTTTGTCCATAAAGTAGCACTGTTGCTTTAAATGAGCGTGTGCAGTGCAGCAAAAATAGACTTGGTGCTGAAATGGTGCTTGCGCCCCGTTTTTCTTTTCTAACCGAAATTGCACGAGCCGAAAACGTCATAAAATGTGAGAGAACTTTTACAGAAGACAAGCATTTCTAATATATTATACATAAACACACATCGCTAGATAGGCTGGGAACATAATCTACTCAACATTTCAATTTAATACTCAAAACAATCTGTGCAACATAATGTTTTTCAAGTCAGAGAAACGCCAGTTCTTCTTGTTGTAAATAAGTATCATAACGGACTTAAGCAGTCACGTCACAGGAAAGATTTGTCTTCTGTGTCCCAATGTGTAGTGAGCTAGGGTACTTGGCAGCGCCCGAACCTATGCCCCGAGGACTGGAGTTGGAAACCACTAATGTTGGTGGTACGACTTTCACCATCATTGTGGGGGCTTTTGGTGATTTAGTTTTCAGGTGTAAAGAACACTTCGAGGAACTTTGAACCCAGGGGACACGTCCTTATGAATTGAGGCCGGTATGGAAGACTTGGAAGAGTCAATGTCTATTACCCATGCTGAAGTGACACATTAGCACGGTTGCTCTTAATCGCGCCCGAGCTCTCTCGCAGCACAATGGAGTTCATCCAAATGTTATGTTTGCGGCTTGTTTTTCTAATTCGATTTTTGAGCGATGATACCCAACGCTCTCACATGCGTATAATATTGGTCCGTCGATCTGTCATTTATGTCAATCAAAAATGTTCACAGCCGTCGTGCTGCACGTCTCTTTTTTACATAGGTAACCTTTTGTCGCCATGTTAGTTCAATAACTTGTTGCGGTTATGGAAGCATGGTCTGCACGCTTTACTGACCCAAACAATGACCTCATGCTGTCTACACCTGAAGAGGATTTATAGGTACAGACATGCAGGCGTGTTCTGTAGCCTCGTTTGAGGACCTGCTTGAGGTGATCACTTGTGTGTTGCTCCGTTGAACCTAGACCACCAACTTTCTTTTTTCTGACTTGATGACCACTTTATGACTTCTAGCTATGTGCAGCCTCCCTGTAATCTCACGTTCTTGTCTCCACGCTGAATTGTCGAGGTCTTCGAAGGGCACCAGCACATGTTTTTACCATGGAAACGTAAAATGATTTCTCAGTTATTGGGGTGCGTGAGAGTGGATACGAGGCAGTGCAGAGGATGGAAGAGACGATGCAGAGTGAAATCTGGCTTGTGGGTAAGGTGTATGTGGCAGGTCAAAAGACCTGTGGGCCACAGATCTTGCCGTCCGTGCCACCAAACAGATGGCTTCTGCCATCTGCCTATTAATAGTTATGGTGGTTACAGAGAGCCATTCACAGCATCAGTCTTGGCCAGGAGCTTCCTGTCAGGAAAGTCTTTCTGTTTCAAATGCAGGTGGCATTTCTTCCACCCGAGGCCGGGGATCTGGACACTGTTGGTCTGGCCCCTGATGGGCACCACAGTGATGCAGACTTGTCACCTTTTGCCGAAATTCACCGTTTTGCATCCAAAATGGGTCATTATTGTGATTTGTCTAGATCCAATGAGTTTTTCAAGATGCAGGGCGACTGCAATGTCAGTCTTTGGACGGGGTCGCGGTCTACATTCTGTGGTAACGATATCAAATCACTAGCCAGTTTGCCGTTGTTTCAAATTCTGGGCAGATTTAAGGCATATATTCTACTCATGAATCAATATTAGATGTAGTCAAACTACGCAGCTCCTCCGCGTTTCTGATTTACTGATGTACTTCAAGGCAACAGGTAAAGGCGGATCTGGTTTAATCTGACAATGTTAGAAAGACGGGGCATAGATGAGCTACAATAATGTACGGTACGTGAAAAGAAATGAGTTTTTTCCACCTTAAAACATATAGACATATTGTATTGCACCAAAAACACAAGTTCATACTTTTTTTGGTCGCACTTCAGTATAAGGGGCATTCTCGCTATTAACAAACCATTAAATATCACTTTTCCCCAATTAACTCTTAATTTGTGGCTTATTAATAGTTAGTGAGGTAGTTTTTAGGTTTAGGGATTGGGTAGTTTTAGGGATGTAGAGTATGGTCATGCAGAATATGTGCTTATGAGTACTAATAAACAGCCAATAATAGGCATGCTAATAACAACTAGTTAATAGTGAGGGTTGACCCCTATACTGAAGTGTTGCCCTTTATTTAATCATATCATATGACCATTTAAAGATATTTTCTTAGCAGTTGAGAGAGTGCAGTTCTAAAAGAATGGGATGAAATGGAAATGTAGTCTCTAGACGCGGAGGGCTTTAGTCACTGCTGCGGTAGGGAGAAATAAAGCAGGGGTAGGTTACCATTTTGGGCCCAAGTCAGAATGTGGGGCTCCCCGTGCCTAAACATGGCCTAACATTTAACTTTATTGATATTATATATCCTTTTGCCACCGTAACACAAAATCTGGTTGACATTTCAACTAAATATTTGTAGGTTTTGTACCATCGAACACTAAGATAATGGTTACAGACGGTTACAAACGCTCTAACTTCCTACACTCATACTTTAAAGAAAAAAGAAAACCAAAATTAAATGAAAGATGAATTTGATTTGTAGCATTATTTATGTTTTTACATTTCCAACAGTTATTGTGATAGTATTGTCATTATGAATTCTGTGTGCCACAATAATCGTGGAGAGAAGTCTGATATTGTCGCATCTCTAGGGTCAACACATTATTAACGTATGAATGTGAGGTGATTCATATCTCTACATGCACACATTGCTATCTCGTCTGTATGTGTTTGTTTGCATATAGTGGAGGTATACAGCTGCAGTGCGGGGGACAGTGACTGCTCTCAGTGTTGGGGTCGTGAGAAGCAGGGTCACCTATGCGCCTGGTGTGATAACAGCTGTCACCCACGAGACCACTGCCAATTCATTACAACGCCCTGCCCAGACCCTCACATACAGAAGGTAGGCCGCTCGCTCATATAACACACACCCACAGGAAAGTGCTAGTCCTAGACAGTAATGACATTAACTGTACCGTGGTGAAACAGCTGAAGACAAAAGTGTATCTTACTGTAGGTATCTGAAGAACTAAAACTGGACCCAGGTTTGTGTCACGTAAAATGGTCTATGACATTCATACCTGATTAAAAAGAATCAGTTTTGATTTTGTTATGTATGCTAATGTCTAATAGTTAAATTACACCAAGTTGACACATATAAGCAACAGACGGGACTAACTTGTGTTATCAGAAAGCAGTCCAGCAGCATCAATAAATAAAGCTTTAGTACTTTGACACACAGTGTTCAACATCCACGTGATATCAACTTTTTTTTATCTATGGTTATGATACGTTAAGATATATTTTTTTCTTTGTATTGCTCCAAACAAAAACGGCGTATAAGCTACTTTGAGGAAAAACTGCACTTGAAAATCTACAATAGCGAAAAATCTAGAAATTTAGAAAATCTTATTATAATCTAGTTAGTATAACGTGTCATTTCTGAGGATCACATAGAAATGATCAGACAATTCTGTGGGGTTTTTTGGTCAAGGAATCACATTGAAAGTGTAAGGAGGCAGGGGCCGTTTTTAATGTAAAATGGGTGCTGGATTATTAGGCTAATGTTAATAATCGATAATCTGGGATTTGTTTATTTGGCAAAAAAAACAGGACTGTGAGTAAAGAAATGACACTAATATTACACCAGACGTATTTTCTGGAATAGGTTGTTGAGAACAACATGCTGTGCATTCTGTCCCCTCTTCACACTTTCCCTTTTTTCTGTCTCTCACTTCAGTATGAGGTGTAAATGAAGAGAATGAATGATGTGAACTGGGACTCGTTTCACTGAGGGAAATAATCATCGAGTTGTCTGTTCAGGCCTTCAGCGAGTTGTGTGTTTTACAGGTTTTGATTCTGCAGATGCTTTATATTATGCATTTGATGTTTTAAACAGTGTTAAATGCAGAGCTTTTTGTGTTGCGACTAGAATAAAAAAAGCCTTTGCATATGGGGGTTATAATGTAAGGGCTTGGTTGATCAACCTTTTCATATTTTGCGCGTGGTTGTTAAAGCCCAGACAGAATAAATAAACATCCTTTCAAAAGTGTGAATGTAAGTGTAGTGTCATGCAGAAAGTGTCAACTCCAGTCATATTTATATGTGTATAGATAAATTGTATAAACACAACCAGTGCTGCACCTGGTGCGCTGTTAGTCTTGTGATTAAGTTAGTTCTTGAGCTAATATTAGCCTGAGGCCAGCACACAGTGTCTGCATAACAGTGGGAGTTTGTGTCTGGACGTCACTCTCTGTGCTCTCCGATAAAACCTTTTTGAGCTTCCATATCAGCCCTCTCCCGCCTTTAGGTGTAGATGCAGTCTAAGCATATCAGTACTGGAAGAAGTTGGTCATTTTTATTTGATTGAACACTATTTCATTTATTTAGTAAGTTTGCTATATTCAATGAGTTATTATTCAAATTCACTTTCAGCATCCTTATTGGATGAGTGTTTTTGTTTGGGGGAATTCTTAATCTTTTAATGACACATTGTCTTGGAATGTATAAAACTGAAGGCCAGACAGCCCCCAGTTGTTGCTTTTGTATGCTGCTAAAGGAGCTACTTACAAATTTAGAGGAGAAACCAAAAACGCAGACAAAAATAAAGAGCAGAAATGGCTTCAGTGTCCTTTTTTCTAACGTAAAAATGAAAGTTATATATAATATTTGTTGATTCAATTGTGAAGATTTGGGGTAAGTCATTGAGTTGTTCTTTCACCATGGGCCAAAAACAAAAGTAAACGTTTTCAAAATATTGTTATATTTTTTTCTTTAAACATCCTGTAATCTATGAATCTTCTATTGATATGTAGATTGAACCGCTCAGAGGGCCTTTGATGGGCGGAACGCTGCTCACAATACAGGGAAAAAATCTTGGACACAGCGCTGATCATGTGAACGTGTCCATCGGGCACGTGCCCTGTAAGATACTGCCAGAATTGTACACTGTTTCAGTAAAGTAAGTACACTCTCATCTATGTTTGTACTAGTTTTTATTTATACCCTAATACGTGTGGCAGTCCCCTTTTAACCAATCTTTATTTTTGAAAGCAACGGGATATCAAAGGTTATTTGTCTATGAAATTCGTTATTGCACAAATCTTTCTGTTTTATTTCTATAGTTGGCCTATGAGAGTTGAAAATGTCTGAGCTAAATGCTGGTTGACACCAGTGCATAAAATTGTTCTAAACGTTGCACAAAAACCAGCTAGTTTCTCACATTGAACTAGCCATAAGCTAATAAAAGTAATGAGAGAAAAAGCATGGTCGGAGAAAGCATGGTCACCGAGTCCCGGTGTCGAGCAGACATGAACCACTAATCTGAAATGCGTGTGTCGCCACAGGTTCATTTGTGAGACTGCTGCATCATGGGAAAAGATGAGTGATTATGTTACAGTGAGCATAAACAGTAATGCCGTGGGCCTTTCAAGAGAAATGTTCTCCTTTGTTGTGAGTATAAACTTCTCCGTCTTTTCTTTATTTCGTTTATTTGGGTATTTAGAGATTTTTTGTTTTGGAATGTCTAGTTTTGTCCTCATCCTAATCATCACAAGAGGCCATATTATGAGTGTTCTGCGCCACCTCTTCATTTATCTACCATATGGCACATTTCTAATCATCATTTTTATTGAAACGATAGTCCATATACCATTATTTATACTTTAAAAGCTGCTTTGAGATGATGTGTGTTCTGAAAGGTGCTATACAAACATATATGATCCAACAATCTTTTTCCACTTGTTAATTGTGACGTAAGGATTGCCAATGCTATAGTACTATTTAAACATCACGTACGCTTGAACATCATTGTCTGTCTACGACACAGGAGCCCAAACTTCTAGACTTTACACCCAGGCAAGGTCCCCTTGCTGGCGGAACCAGACTCACTATTCAGGGTGAATTTTTGGATGCTGGATCCGTTATTAATGTCAAAGTCAACAGTTCTCAAAACTGCAAAATCATCAAGTGAGTACGGTCTTTTATTACTGTTCAAAAGCATTTCTCATCTCCTATATATGTGGAGCTTTATTACACGCTCAATATGATTTTTCAGGCAGTCCAGTGATGTCATCAAGTGCGTGATGCCACCAGGGGTGTCCTCGGAGAGTGTATCGGTGTGTGTGGTATACGACGACGGGCAGTGTTACAGTGGTTCACCAAATTTCACATTTAGCTATGAGAAAAACCCTACAATCAGTTACATAAAACCCAACAAAAGCTACCTCAGGTGAGACAACACAGCACAAAAACACAGTAAAAATAAACTAGAAATAAAACATCTATAAAAGTCTACTGGGTGGTTTCCAGACAGGGATTATCTTAAACCAGGACAAGGTTTTAGTTAAATTAAGATATTTAAGTCGATTTTAAGAACATACTTTACAGATAAAAAACATTACTGGTGTGCATCTTGAGACAAAACAATCATACTGATATACTTTAAGATATGCCAGTACAAGTTGTTTTCGAACGAGACACTTTTAACATTTAATTTAGTCTGGGACTAGGCCTTAAGGGACACTTCACCCAAAAATGAAAATACTGTCATCATTTACTCACATTCAAGTTGTTCCAAATCTGTATACATTTCTTTGTTGTTTTGAACACAGAGGAAGATATTTGGAACAATGCTAATAACCAGACAGATTTCGCCCCCCATTGACTCCCATAGTAGAAAAAATACAATGGTAGTCAAAAGCGCCCCAGAACTGTTTGCTGTCCTACATCCTTCAAAATGTCTTCTTTTGTGTTCAACAGAACAAAATAAACGATAAAGTAAGTTTTCCTACTATGGGAGTCAATGGGGGCAAGATCTGTTTGGTTATAAGCATTCTTCCAAATATCTTTCTCTGTGTTCATCAAAACAAAGACATTTATACAGATTTGGAACTCCAAGTTGAGTAAATTGTGTTAGAATTTTTATTTTTGTGTGAAGTATCCCTTTAAGCCCTGCCCAGAAAGTGCCCCTCAATGTCATAACAACACAGCTCGAGAGCCGTAGTTTCAAACTGTGCGGTGCTGTTTGCGAATGTTCATTGAGTTTTGTGTAGTCTCAGACGTCTGGCCATGGATCATTGCTTTAATGTCTGATGCATACGCCAGACTTAGCTGAAACACACAGCGGATTTGAAGTTGTCCTCCGATTGGTTGAATTCTACAGGATTGCCGGAAGAGTGTGGTTCAGATTGAACCAATGACACTGGTCATGAATGCTGAGATATGCAGAGGGATCATTCTACTTATGTCACTTTTCTCATGTGATTGTGTTGTAGTGGTGGTCGCAGAATCTCAGTCACTGGACACAGCTTTCATCTGGTACAGTCTGTCATAATGGAGGTGTCTGGAATTGGACAGACGGTATTTTTTTCTCTTTTTGGTCAGAAATAAAAGTGGTGCTATTCTAGTGAGTCGTTGTGAGTAATAATTCAGCATTTAGTCATGTAGATGTCACTTGCACTGTGTTTTGCAGAATTGCTCTTGCGTTTCGTCCACTTTAATCGAGTGCGAGTCTCCTGCTGCCAGGGAATCCCAGCAGGCCACAGCTCATTTCTACTTGAATGAGGTGCTCTACAGGGGAAACGGTGTGTCTTCAGCAAGCCAGATGCTAGAGGAGGACGAGGTGCCACACACCGGTCACTTCCGCTTCGACTATGTGGAAGACCCGCAGTTTTATACAGCCAACAAAGAGAAGCACATTAAACATCACTCTGGAGAGCCACTTATCCTTATCATTAATGTGAGTGACTGTTTACATTTAACAAAACGCAGAGAACAGCTACACTTTTTAATTTAGTTTTCGAATCGTTTTTAAGTGATTGTGTTTATTGTTGTTGTATTGTATTGTTGTCATTTCTCTGCCCTACGGACACTGGAACGGTTTCATAGCACCTCAGAGTAGAGGTCTGCGACTCGCGGGACCCGATACGGGTTCTTGTGGCACGGGATTACATTTGTGTGGACCAGTTCTTACTCCATTATAAATTGAATTTGCACACGTCAGCCCCCAGACAGAACGGGCAGGTCGCCAAGAGAGAGAGAGCGTTCGTGTTTTTAAAGGGGAGACGGTCATCAGGACAGTTCTTGCATGGATGTTATTTTGCACGAGCTAGCTATAAGCCAGCGGGTTTCGTTTATTCATACTTTGCTTTTAGTTTGAGTGAAAGACGGTGTATTTAATGTATTTAATACATTTTTCTCTGTGACATTTTGACTACTGTATTGACATTGAACTGTAAGAACAATTTTGTATGTTGACAAGACGGAAGAAATATATTTTGTAAAGCGTATTTTATATTTTCTATGGAGAAATTTAAATGTGAGATCTTAAATGTGAGACCTGGAAACGTGATCTAAATTTAGCGGGATCTGTCGGGTCGGGACGAAAACATTCGAACACAGAGTGAATTTTTAGCGGGAGCGGAAATAAAATTTAGCGGGGGGGAGCGGGACGAAAAACCTCTGCATCAGAGCCATGGTGTTTACAGCCTTCACGACCTTTTCCTTAGAATGGCGTAGTTGTAGTTGTCTCCTCATATTATGCTCCTGTATGAAAAAACTTAAAATAAACATAAAAAGAGAATCACAATTGTGTGAAACAATGTATCAGCTCATTTTGTAAATTATAATGCACAGCAAACGAATACAATTCGATTCAAAAGAAAACAAATCAAAACCATTTTTGTTGATAATTCTAGCTCAGTATTTTATTATTTATTGAATTATTACTATTTAACAATGTTTAACAAAGTCCTAGTTTAAGTTTTACTATTACTGGTACACATTTGGCTCTTTTCAACTGCATGGTACCGTCAGGTTTAATACGACTCGGATCGGTAAAGCTCGCTTTACTTCGGCTCAGTTTGCCTTTCCACTGCAGTTTAGTACCGCCTCAAAGTGAGTGATATTATAAACTTACCGTCATAGATGCTTCGCCTCCACTGCCGCAGCATCATCGTAAATCCGACACAAACAAATGCACAACACAGGAGTAATGGAGCATATCGATGGCAGATGGCAGAAAAACAATAAACAGCTAAAAATACCAGAGATTGGGAAATCTTAAAGCAAAGAGCAGACAACGACCGTTTGGGTTGCTCGACGGCACACGAGGGTAAACTAATCTTGCATTTAGCATTGTGTTAATGGTCTCAATCTCTATATTACAGTCACAAAGCAAATAACGAATGCCAATATTACGTATTAAAATGCGTGTTCTTGTGTTGCAAATCCAATGACGCTGGTAATGATTCTCTCTGCCCAATCCGTCACATTTTGGTATCGGTACAGTACACTTGGTACTAAAAAAGTATCAGGAACCGTACCCAGTGGAAAACCCACTAGAAGTGAGCTGTACCGTACCGTATCGTGATGTACTATGCAGTGGAAAACGCCATTACACAGATGTGGAAGTAATAGAATTGCCCAGAACTTTGTGGTGGGATGTTAAGAGCAGGGCCAGCCAACTCCGGTCCTGGAGGGTCAGTGATCTCTACAGTTTAGTTCACGTCCAAATCCAGTACACCTGTTCATCATTTCCAAGTAGTCCTGAGTATTTTGGTCTGCTTGGTCGGGTGTGTTTGATCTTGTGTTTGAGGGTTGGAACTAAACTCGTTCTAAACTGGTCTAGAACATCTGACAGGAACATGTTTGCAGTGGATGGGAGGTTCGATTTCTAATAGAAAGAAAATGTAAATCGAATATAAAATGTCATTCATTCAAATACCTTTCCGTCCCACTCTCATATGAGTATATGCAGAGACAATCTTTAGACATTCAAAAGTTGTAAAAGGTGTTCCTTCTCTTGGACTGCAGAAAGCGCCGAGTGAGTTGGATTTGACGCCGGATGAATACTCAGTGATGATTGGCTGGGACCTCTGTGACATCACGTTCCAAAATGACCAGCTCTTCCACTGCACCATCAATAGATCACTGAGTGCCAGCACTGGAGACCTGCCCGTCACCGTGAGTCTCTCTCCTGAACACCCTGTTTCACACACATCTCAAGCGACGCGTTTGGGTGAACACAACTTTATATGCTGAAAACCCTCCGTGAAATCATAAATGTGATCATTTCTGCCATAAAACACAGAAGACAAATAGTTAATTTAGCAAAATCTGCGAAATTATTAAATGTGTCAGAGGGCAATGTTTTCACAATAAGAATGCGAAATCTGGGCAGACCGCACTGGCTGTAAGAGTAATCCTCTGTTGCTGGCAGGGCAAAGGTCATATGTTCGATAAAAGACTTAGTGAGGAAAGGCATCTATTGCTTGAATGTACTGTTGAAACGTACTTATAAATGTTCAGTATTTATTCAGTATAGCAGTGCAAAATAAAATGGTTAATAAAATTAACCCTGACTTTAAATTCAGATTTTGTGGGTTGTGTTAAAAATTCTTTTGAAATATTCAGTAAACTCATCTCTAAACATTCATGTATTTCTTCATTAACCTAATCATTAGGATGAAAATACACTTTAAGTGGTGATATTGTGTGTTTCAGGTGCGCGTGGGTCATTTTCATAAGGTCATAGCGATGGTGCAGATGGGTGGAGGCAGTGAACTGGCCATTGTGATCTCTATCGTCGTGTGCTGTGTGCTGCTGCTGCTTTGCACCGTGGGTATGTATATAACAACACATATATGCATTCAAGGGTATCAACACTAATGTTTAGCAAAAGCATTAGATGCTTCACACAAAGCGTAGAAAGTGTGTGAGCAGAGATGTAGATGTCTAAACATTCTTATGGCCCACACAGAGATCTGAGCTCTGTTTCATTCAGTCCATCTCAGAATCAGAAGGAGCTTTATCGCCAAGTATGCAAAACGGTGCAAACGTAGTGCAAATATACATTAAGATGGAAAAAAAGGAGAATTAAATAAAAACAATAATGCACTATATACAAGAAGTGAAAAACCAAGGGGGCCCAGGGGGTCACCAATAATCCTCTCGGTGGACTGTTCGTTGTAGTCTCTTAATGTCTGATTTAGTAGCTGAACCAAACCAGACAGTTATGGATGAGCACAGGACCGACTCGATGATGGCCGAGTAGAGCTGTGTGAGCAGCTCCCGTGGCATGTTGAATTTCCTCAGCTGGCGAAGAACGTGCAACTTCTGCTGGGCTTTTTTAGCGATGGAGTCTATGTGAGTGTCCCACTTCAGGTCCTGAGAGATAGTGGTGTCCATGAACCTGAATGACTCCACTGCAGCCACAGTGTTGTTCATGATGGTGAGTGGGGGGAGTGCAGGGGGGTTCTCCGGAAGTCCACCATCATCTCCTTTGTTTTGAGCTCCAGGTTGTTGTGATTGCACCAGACAGCCAGTGCTGCAACTTCCTGTCTGAACGCAGACTCGTCTCCATTGTGGATGAGGCTGAAAATGTGTTTAGGCTGTCTTCGCTCTTTATGTCTCGGACTTACTTGATGATAGTGAGATCGGATCTCTTTGTCCACACTGCATGTTGTAGGTCTCCTTGTTCATACAAAAATCTGATAATGTAACATCCACCTGAACAAAAATTAAATTGGGAGCGAAAACAATGTGTGACGGCAACTCTTTGTGTGTAGCGTTGGTGGTGTATTGCACAAAGAGCCGCAGGGCCGAGAGGTATTGGCAGAAGACTCTGTTACAGATGGAGGAAATGGAGTCGCAGATCAGAGATGAAATACGCAAAGGTAACACACATACACACATCTACTCACTGTTTTCACATTAAAGGTTTACAGGAGGAATTGGTCTAAGGGTTCGATTAGCTGCTTTTTCATTGGTGGGCCAGCGCAAGTCAAGCCTTTCTATGGGCCGGGCCAAGCAAATAACCTCGGACCTCCAGCTGAGAGGCCATGAGGTGTCTTCATTTTAGAGAAACGTGGGCCGCCGTTGAGGACTGAGTGAGCCTCTGCCCCTCTAGCCAAGCTCTAAATTTCTACGTATATTTGTCTCACTTAGCGAATTAAAATGACAGAGAAGCCGCTTAAATATTTGTAGTATAATGCAATTCAATTCAATTCAATTCAAGTTTATTTATATAGCGCTTTTCACAATGTGCATTGTTCCAAAGCAGCTTCACAGAAGCAAAATAAGAAAACACAGAGGTGTTTTCTTAATGCAGAACATATTTTCGAGTTAACAGTGTTGGTTGGATTCAGTTTATATATAGTTCTCCCTCTTTCCAAGTGGATGAATATTTTGGATTCTCTTTCCTGAATCAGGTCGGAAGGCTTTGCTCTTCATGTTTTTAATCCCAGATTCAACACATTTGGATTCTGGATGTAGTTTTGCAATGTTTAGTTGTGAATGTGGCCTGAGGGGCTTAGGCTTTCAGAATTGCAACATTTCACCACATGTAGCTCTTTCCTTCCATTACATTTTTTGTTTCCATGGTTATTTAATCTCCAAATAGACACAAACATCCTGTGTTGAAACAATAAGAGGATGTCTCACTTCCTGTTATCCCAGCAGAACCACCAACACCAGGACTTTCCCCACAAAGACTGATCTGATATCAGCTCGAGCCATGTGCTAAACTCTTGAAATGAAAGACAAACACTGCTTACAGAACAGTGGAAATTGAAAGATGTTTACCCTTGTAAAACGCTTACCATGCGAATGAGTTGCTTGCTCACACACACACACACACAAGTGGAAGTCTCGTTGTCTGTCCCGCCTCTGTAACTCACATCTCAAAAAGGATTGGGATCAACAACACGGCTCTGCAGACCATTTTTTTATACAGTATGTCCCCACCAACGTCAAAATCAAAGTCACACCCTTGGGTTTAGTGGTAGGGTAAAGAATATACAGTTTGCACAGTATAATATTTTGTCTATGAAAAGTCTACGCATTGTATAAGAAACCTCATGTGTGTTTGTGTTGCTGACATGTATTTGTCATGCAGGTTTTGCAGAACTTCAGACGGACATGACCGATTTGACCAAAGAGCTTAACCGCACACAGGGAATCCCATTCCTGGAGTACAAGCAGTTTGTGACACGCACTTTCTTTCCTAAGGTACTGCAGGACACAGTGGGTTTAATATTAACCGTTCAGACATTTACTAAACGCCCTTTAAAAAAGAAATGTTGCATCCATAATACTAGATGCATAATCAGCGGTGTCACAATATCAGGTTCGAATTTGCTGTCTTGATATTATTGCAAAATCTGTTGAAATTAAAAGTCCTTCATTCAAATTCATCTGTAATTTGGCCAATGAATCACACTTAAAATACATGTGGGTGTAGGAAGGCACAGGCGAGTCTATAATAATTGATGCTTCAAAGGCAAGATGTTAAACATGAAATGCTGTACAAATATACACTGTAAAACTTTGCTGTAGTTTTGCAGCAGGTTTGCCAGTAACTTCCTGTAGATTTAATTTACAATTTTGTTTTAAACATAAACTTACCTATTTCTTCTATTTTATTTCATGAAACATGACTAGATATCTTAGGTCACTTTTCTTCAGTGCACAAAGTGTTTTTGTCAAAAAAAATATATCCAAAAATATCTAAACATTCTTAAATCAAGATGCACTTTCTTGACAAGAAATACAATTAAAACTCTTCGACTTTTGAGATTCAAAATGAGCAAGAAGAGACTGGCATAAGCACAGCAACGCTGCAAAAAATGACATTCTTCCTGAGCATTTTTGTCTTATTTTTAGTGAAAATATCTAAAACTTCTTAAATCAATATACTATTACTTGACAAGAAAAATGACCAATTACATTTAGTCTCTCTAAAAAAACAAGCAAAAATATCTGCCAATGGGTTGAGAAAAATAAACTTGAAATAGGTAGTTGAGAAAAAGGTCAGACTACTGTAAATTCAAGTAAAAAAATGTTTGCTTAGTTTTTACAGTAAACTTACTAAATTCTTGTATTATTTTTCATAAAACAAGACTAGATATCATTGGTCACTTTCCTAGTCAAGTAATAGTATATTGATTTAAGAAGTATTTTTACTACAAACAAGACATAAATGCTTCGTAAAAATGTCATTTTTTGCAGTGTTGCTGTGCTTATGCCAGTCTCTTCTTGCTCGTTTTGAATCTCAAAGAGTTTTCATTTTGGTTAAAGTAAAGTTTAACTCAACATGAAAACTATTAAATCTACTGTAAGTTATTGGCAAACCTGCTGCAAAACTACTGTCACACACACACACACAAATATTGGGTTTGGTTTTGGTCATCATTTTGTCATACACTACCTGTTGTGTGTGTAGATGTGTTCTGACTATGAGAGACGTCTGGTTCAGCCCGTCTATGAGAACAGTCCCCTTGGTCCTCGAGCTCTATCTGAAACTCATCCTCTGCTGCAGAACTGTCAGGTGAGGCGAACCAACGCCGTCGAGAATTCAGCCGCACTGTATTCTTTGAGTTGACAACTTCTTGTGTGAACTCGTGTATGTACGACAAGAGTGTGTTGGACACAAACACGTAATTACAAACGATTATTCAGCATTTTTAAACATGTTCAAATGTTTACGCAACTCTTTTAGAAGCGGTTTCTCTTTATATTTGGTATAAATGTACGGCTATACATTGATGCGTGCCTGCAGAAAATATTGAGGGTCAAGTACGATTCAACAGTAATAAAGAAGTGTTGGTGTAATCTCAAAGAAATTTCATTTGTCCTACCAGCAACCAATCCTGCCCTTCATTTGTGTCGTTTTGACTTACAGTACACAATACACTTCTGTGGAAGGTTAACTACAACGTTTTATAAGTTATTGCTTTATTAATGTTAGTGTGTCTGTGGGAGTGGTTGCAGTGGGTCTAAATGATCAATGGTCTGGTTTCCACATCAATCTTAACTTGTTGATAATAAACTCCGTCAATAGTATAATATTATCTGCATGATTTTGTCCCTCATATACGGACACAGAAGATTATGGTTGAGCTATTTCTAGATGTTTTGAGGACAGTCTGTGCATAGCTGTTGTGAAATGATTGGCTCGATCTCGTGATGAATTGCTTTAATATGATACAGTCTGATATTGCAAAACAAAATATTGTACAACAGGGCATTGTTTTGTATGTGAAAAAATGAGTTACACAGTCATGTAGTGCAGACAACAGGACACACACACAATGGGCCCTATCAGACACCCAGCGCAAGGCGCAGCGCAAGTGTTTTTGCTAGTTTCAGCCCGACGCAGTTCTCATTTTCCCGGCCTGCGCTGTGTTGTTTAAATAGCAAATGCATTTGCGCTCATTTGTGCGCCCGTAGGCATGTTGGTCTTAAAAAGAGGTGTTTTCAGGCGCATTGTTGGCACGTTGCTATTTTGAGGAACTGAAAAGCGCGTTGTGAACCCGCTCAGAGGCGCATTTTCTACTAACGCGCTCTTTAAATAACAAAAACATTTTTGGGGTTATTTAAAGAGCACGTTAGTAGAAAATGCGCCTCTGGCGGGTCCACGACGCGCTTCCACTTTATTTATTACTACACAGAGGGAAGCGCAGCAGCACACAAACATGACAAATATAAAAATAAATGTAAAAGATGATTATTGTGGACATAAAGATAGAAATCCGGCTTGTCCTGTAGATGCCTTTCCTCTCTGGAGAAGCGTCCAGTCTTTGCTCTTGCAAGTCCGCCGTGTACATAGGCTCTTAAAGGGAATGAGAGATGACACTTTGATTGGTTTACTGCACGTTACGCACAAAAAACACCCATTACTCATTAAGAGAATATGGAGAACCCGTTTCGACCACTCGGGGGCGCTGACCATTTCCCGTCGTTACATTAGCAAAAGTGTATTCGGACACACCCTGTGTGCACCTGGGCCCAATATATGCATTATATATTGCATTTTTTCTTTTGTAGTTCACACAAACAAAAACCTGTCATATTTAGATGACGATTGAAGAAAATCTGCAAATTGGTTATGATGTATCTTTGTCTTTATTAAAGCCTTCTAGCACCACACGGCCCAATGTGGATGAGGGAATCACACTGTTTTCCACTCTTCTGAACAACAAACACTTTCTAGTCACCTTTGTTCATGCACTTGAGCAGCAGAAAGACTTTGCGGTGCGAGACAGGTGAGTACAGCCAAAAATAAATACAAACAAAACAGGGTTTTTTCAGGCTGACGATATGGAAATTATATTGTATATAATTTTGTAGGTCTTTAAAGAACACAATTTTATAAAAGTATTTTTGCAAAAATGCATTTTATTGAGCAGAGATATGTCTGTTATAGCACATGACTTGTTTCAGTTACTTTTTCGTAGACGTTTTTCCTGAAAGACCACCCAGATGAAAACCCATTTCTTCTAAGAGAGTCTGATTTTAGATTACTGAGGTGTTATTCATAGAAAAAAGATCTAGCAAAAATCGTATTTACAGTTCCAAATGATATCCCAAAGATATTCACCTTTATTTGATTGATTTATGTTATTTATGCAACTATGGCGCACATCCTGCGCTCAAGGATACTGTCTGTCATTGTCATCTGTACCTGATTAGCTTCAACAGTAGAACAATACTATTGTGTACTAATGTAGAAAGGGATGGATGTTTGGAATTAGAGGTTCTTTTTCCCTGGAGCTATTCATGGCTGGGGTTCTTAAGAGACCTGGGCCTTCCCCAACTTTCTTCATATCGCGTTTTCCACTCCAACATGCAGATGTTTTTAATAATAATTCTCTAGGTTTGTTTTCATCGTGTGTGCATGTTTTCCGTTGATGTTTAGGTGCAATATTGCCTCTCTGCTTACTATTGCCCTCCATGGTAAACTCGAGTACTACACCAGCATTATGAAGGAGCTGTTGGTGGATTTGATTGATGCCTCAGCCTCCAAAAACCCCAAACTGATGCTCAGACGAACAGAGTCAGTGGTGGAGAAGATGCTCACGAACTGGATGTCCATCTGCATGTACAGCTACCTAAAGGTGCCCAAGCGATACAAAAGTAGTGAGAAATAAGTATAAAGAATGGCCACGAGCCATCATAAATGGGTTATATCTCAACACTCACAAAGTGTCGTTCTTGCCCTGTTAGGAAACTGTAGGCGAACCGTTCTTCCTGCTGCTATGCGCCATCAAACAGCAAATCAACAAGGGTTCGATCGACGCCATCACTGGGAAGGCACGCTACACGCTCAACGAGGAATGGCTTCTGAGGGAGAACATTGAGGCTAAACCACAGGTGAGCTTCTGACAAATCTTTCTGTTCACGCCTCCTCTCATTTCAGATTTTACGCTCGGCTCTTTCAATTTTAATTAACATCCCATAAACGGGACTGTTGAATGGTTTGATAGCCGACCCCTTGTGTCTGTGTGTGTTCCAGAACATTAACGTGTCGTTCCAAGGTTTTGGAATGGACTCTGTGATTGTCCGTGTGATGGACACAGACACCATCTGTCAGGTGAAAGAAAAGATACTCGAAGCATTTTACAAGAACCTTCCTTTCTCCCAATGGCCCAAAGAGGAAGATGTTGAACTGGGTAACTCATCATCACATTAGAAGACTCTTTCTTTGCTTGGCTCATCAGAGAGGAAATGACTAAATGTGGCTTGTCATGTCTTGTATTCAATAGTTATGGATTTATTTCTAGTGTAAATAAAGTCTGTTTCACACAGAATGGTTTCCAAAGGGACAGAGGAGCAGAATTCTACACAATCTGGATGACACGTCTATCATGGAAGACGGAAGAAAAAAACTCAATACCACTTTTCACTATCAGGTGTGTTGGTAATGAGAAATCGAGAGAGTATACTATAGCACACTATAGACGTCCCCATACCTCTCAGCGCTGTGGATTCAAGCTCTTTTAATTTCATCTGTAGCAGAAATGGAAAATATGTAACGGTCTGTTTGGGTTTTTTAGGTGTTAAGGGAACGAGTTGCTCAGTGAGGGTCTCTAGAATCAATCTCTGTATCCATTAGCCTGATGACATTTAACCTTCTGATCTGCCTTCTATAGATCCCAGATGGGGCGTCACTGGCCATGAGCATGAAAGATAAGAGAGAGAACACGCTGGGCAGAGGTAATGAGCCTTGACTCGTCGGTTGTTA
Source organism: Triplophysa siluroides (assembly GCA_006030095.1). Classification (NCBI taxonomy): domain Eukaryota; kingdom Metazoa; phylum Chordata; class Actinopteri; order Cypriniformes; family Nemacheilidae; genus Triplophysa; species Triplophysa siluroides. The sequence continues at coordinate 647,958 of VCII01000010.1, read as the reverse complement.
ATGCCAAACACGTTCTTTGTGCGTATGGTCTAGGTGCTTTACCTCATTTTCGTCTGGGTAATTGTGTCTTTTCTGCCCACAGTGAAAGATCTGGACACCGAGAAATATGTTCATTTGGTAAGTGTTTATTGAAGAAAAATGCTGCTCAGGAGACTTTAAGGAAACTCAATGTCAATGTAAACATAAATGACAAACAGTAAAAGCACAGAGCTTTAAATGAATGTGGATAGAATAGCTCATATTATGGCATTATATGTTGATTTGACTCATTTCATTCATTAGTACTGTCAACATAGAAAGATTTTATCAGATGCACTTTATTTTACAGTAGGCTACGGGCACCTATAGTGTACTTACCTAAGAAACTACTGGGTAATTTAAAGTAACTACATGGGATTTCTACCATTTTATGTCTAATAAGTTACTGTGTACTAAGCAGGATAATACACATAACGCTAGTTGTTATAAAAATATGAATAATTTATATGTGATAACAACCGGATGGCTGTGGTGTATGTCTTCACTTATTAAAAGCTTTGGTTAAAAGTTTGAATTGTATTTCTTTATATGTAAAAATGTTAAAGTTAAGCTAAAGATTATACAAATCATATGCAAAGTGCCCATAATGCTAATAATTGATGGTCATGTCACTGTAGGTGCTGCCACATGATGAACTGAGTGAGACCAGGAAGTCCCACAGGCAGAGCCACAGAAAGAAAGTGTTGCCTGAGATCTACCTGACACGTTTGCTTTCTACCAAGGTGACCTAAAGCATATGTTTGTTTTGTGCTCATTTGTCAGTGAGATAAACATTGTAATGGTAGTAATATAGACCGTTTCATCAGACGCTAAATATATTTTATTTAATATATTTAATAAGTTAATATTAATTTATATTTTTATTTTGTTGTATAAATAAACGATTTGTTGAATTTTGTTATATGTTCATGTTATTAAATAAACAGTTAGCCCTGTAGTTTGGTCGCATTTAAAGAAACCGTATGGTACAGCTTGGTCTAAATAAAAAATACTGGAGAGACAAGTTTAGCCAAGTAACGGTTCTTCTCTGTTTCTTTTGCGTGTTATCAGAAATAATCTACAGGCGCTATATTGTTTGCGGATGTGTACCAGACGTTAAGGACAGTCCACGAATGCACGCAAGCGCAGAAACGTTTGTCTATGTTGTTACTTAGAAACGGCCTATACTACTATATAGTGATATAGTGTAGTGATCATTTTATACCACTGGGGGCTGTTGAATGCTTAATTCTGATTGGCTGACGAACATTCTATGGGTGTTCATTATTTTACAGTAAACATGTCAGATCTGTCGACCGAATTACAGCTCCATATCTCTGCCAAGATTATCTGAATAATACTGTAGCCTACTGTTCACCACTGAATACAGATCTTACAACAAACACAATGACAGGCAAATTTCATTGTCTGAGAAGAAATAAATACTATTTACTTCAACTACAATGTTGCGACAGCGTATATCAAAGTTAACGGCAAACAACATGAAACTTTCAGCAGGTTAAAGATAAAACACTAAGAAACACGAAAATAACAAAAAACAACTTGGCTTAAAGTCAAAAATACGCCTGCTGAAGAGGTAAATACATAACCTTCCTGTTAGCATAACCTTCAATATAAAAGTATTATACGTCAGGAATAATTGCGGACAGGCCGTTGAATTCTCGGGGTGTTCATTATTTTCTAAGAATTCAACAGCCTGTCCTCAATTATTTCTGACGTATAATACTTTTATATTAAAGGTTATGCTAACAGGAAGGTTATGTATTATGTATAATACATTCTGTACTATATGCAGTTTTATTACTCGCCATTTGAATGCTTGATTCTGATTGGCCAGTCGCGACATTTGCAGGTTCGTTATTCCCAGATAACAACCCCTCAAAATGAGTAACACACAGTAACCCGGATGCAGCAAATCATTTTGACAGGTTTTTTTTACAAATTGACTATAAATATGTCTTTTAAAAAAACATATATGACATTATATTTACAAATGATTAAACCAAATTGCCTGTTCGTGACATTTGAACATCGTTTCTTACCTTATAACCGAAAGTGAACGGCTTTTCCTCGCGGAAGGTCTGCATTCGGTAAAAACGAGCTAATCAAATATTTGGGAAGTGTGGGAAGTAGCCATGTAATAAGCGGGATAATGTACAAGCAGCTGGCTTTTATCGCGAAATAAGCACCTTCAGTGTGATACAAGATTTGACGTTGGGTCTGGATCACGCTGTCGGGGCTTATTTCTGCGATAACAACCGGCTGCCTGTACATTATCCCTTACATAACAAATACATTCAAATCAAGTGTTTTAATTCATTATTCTTGATAAAGGTAAATAAATGTTTTCAAAAGAATAAATAGTATAATGCATGCATTATGAATAAATCCTTATAAACACGTTCCTCAATTAAAGTGTTTCTACCTTTTGTCCTATCTGTACAGGGAACACTTCAGAAGTTCTTAGATGATCTTTTTCAAGCCATTCTCAGCATTCCGCCTGATAAACCACCATTCGCTGTGAAATACTTCTTTGACTTTCTAGAAGAACAGGCAGACCATCGTGGTATCACAGACCCCGACACGCTGCATATTTGGAAAACCAATAGGTATTTGTTAAAGTGTTTAAGACAGGTCTTAAAGAAATAGATTTTCCCAGAATGAATTTACCCCATCTTTTAGTCACTATCATGCCATTCTTGGTACGATGGAGAATTAAATAATATCCTAGTCCTAGCTAGCTTAGTAATACCATTGAATGGGGGCCAACGTGTCGAAGCTCCAAAATTCGACTTCCATGAGGAAATAAATGTCCTCTGATGCGAAAGACACGTTTGTGAGAGAAAGCTATTATTATTTTGAGATTATTATGGGGTAAATTTCATTTTTGGGTGAACTATCACTTTAAAACAAAGATGATAATGTTGAAAAACAACAAGGGAAATGTCAATTATGTTAAGATGGAATGCACAATAATGCATCACAGGGCTGTAATGGTCTCCAACGTATCTCTCTACAGTTTGCCTCTGAGGTTCTGGGTGAACATACTGAAAAACCCTCAGTTTGTTTTTGACATCGATAAGACGGATCACATGGACGCCTGCTTGTCAGTTATTGCTCAGGCTTTCATTGATGCATGCTCGCTCTCTGACCTACAGCTGGGCAAAGTAAGAACACAGACACATCTCCAAATATTTGTTTAACATACTCTCATGTACTTTACGATGACTCTCATGATCTCAGCCTTACACAAAATGCCAGTTGACCATTCACAGGCCTTGGTCAAGTTTTCCTAAATCGCAGTCTAGAAATCAGATTTACAAAACATCAAGACAGCGAACTAAATGCGAATATGGCAAAGAGAGAACATTTGATCAAATGATAATGAAAAACTCCATGACTGTGGAAATAACACGGGTTTATTATAGAAGTATATCACACATTAATGCATTATTTACCTTTATAACTGTTCGATTTTTTTTTTCAAGGATTCTCCCACCAATAAGTTGCTGTATGCCAAAGAGATCCCAGAGTATAAGAAGAGGGTTCAAGGTTATTACAAACAGATTCAGGAGATGGCACCACTGAGCGAACAGGAAATGAACGCTCACCTTGCTGAGGAATCACGGGTAAGCCGAACGGACACTTACTGTTACAGTTCACGTCCAATTACATTTTGATCAGCTTCCTGCCTGCCTGCCGCACATACTGTAGGTCGCCTTTCAGGCATTTGAAGGAAGCTCCCAATGTGAAAGCCAAAGGGCAATCCCAGAATGCATTTGGACAAGCCTAGTAAATAGACGGAGCCAGTATTATGTCAAACCAAGTTTATAACGATATATTTCCAGTTAGGCTGCTGCAGACAGCTAGGTTTGGAAACAGAGGCAACATGTTTTTCATCATGCATATCACATCCTTCTTTTTGCTCATGTCATAGAAATACAGGAATGAGTTCAACACCACGCTTGCCTTAACAGAAATCTACAAATATGCCAAGAGATATCGTCAACAGGTGAGAAAGCGTTTTATTTTGGCAATGTAAGGAAATTGATACAGCATGAGGATTGGGCATTCGTCCTGAGATCAGGTCATTTCCTGAGCATGTGTGAGCGTGCTGGCACCCCGGTGCCGATGCCCTGGACTTGTCTTACGGTCCATTCTTCAGCCATCAGTGAGCCGAGCGGGGCTTCATAAGCACACTGAGACGCTCTGATTTGCATCTGTGTGATTGAGCTCATTGTGTAACGGTCGCTGCTGAATAGAGGCTTGGCATGACATGAAAGCGCAACCGCATAGGGGTTTGAAAAACAAGCCACCGAAGTGTAACGCTGATTACTGTTAACACGCTACAGATCACATGTGTTAAGGGTGTTTTTGTTTTCTCTATGTCTTAAAATAGTCACCTAACCAAACACAAAAAGTATGCAGAACATCGTAGAGATAAGAGATAAGAGGTTTGATTCTATTGAATCAGACCCACAATAGAGACATGAGGGTGGGCTCGTTTCCCTCGTGACTGGCAGTATGACCACCCTAATAACTGTCCAGCGCCGAGTTTTTCCACGGCAAGCACCACTCAAATGTTCCTATTATTTAGAAAAATCTGCTTAGTGGTGCTTGCAGAATGCATTATTGTGCGTATCGCTGTTGTGTAATCTTATGTAGAGTGCTGTATTATCTTAATAAATAGATAATGGACTCCATTTCAAGGTTTTAATAGAATCTCAGGACAATGTTGTGAAGCAGTACTTTTCCCACTGTTTTGTCTAGTTGGTACTGCATAATCAGATTAAGTTGCAGGGACTTTGAAATGCGACTAAGGTTATTCATTAGGCGCTAATAATTTTGTTTTCATGACATCATCTTTTTATCTGCCCAGTGCGATGTATATCACTGGACCTTATACGCTTTGGTTTTGCTTCACGGTTTTGTATTAAGAAAAGTATTAATAAAATAAAAGGATATATTAATAAAAGGAGTTCTTCAGATTTAAACTGCCATATTGGTGTCAAGAGTTTTCTTACAAGAATATTTTTTACGGTAATATGAAGAGTTTGGTTCCAAAACGCTATGAATCCATTTTGATTCATTTGAGTAAAGATGTGTTTCCTTTTCAAAGAAAGTGGCAAGATGAAAACCACTATTTTCGGTTACTAGTAATTTTTCGGTTCTAGTAACATAACAAATCTAATCCAGATTTTAATTTGAAAGATTTATTATAAAAACGGATGATTTTTCCCCAAAATGCAATAAATCCATGACCATTTTTTTACATGCAATAAATCCATTGAATCAATATAAAGTTTATAACGAAACGGTTGAAACTACACAACAAAGTGAGTTGAAGCACATATGACAGCCTCTGAACTCAATACAGTACTAATCTTACATACAGGCACTCCTAAAATTACGGGTTCATCTTTAAAATGCTATAATTTACTGCCTCGCCTCCTCACGTAAATGATTACATTACGATGGTTTATGTTTCTTCCCCACCGCAGAAACCAGCACAGGCTCATCAATGCCGTCAAAATGATTCATTTTTTTGTTTGTTTGTTGAACACAAGGTACAAAGTAGATCAGGGAAACTAGGAGCCGAGCGTATTCAGAGCGCCGCAAGTACTGTTTACAATGCGTGGAATGGTGTGCTGTGATTGGTTGAGCGGATATATCGCATTCTGCGGAGAAGTGAGACTGGCGTATATTGCGGTCTGGAAAGAAAAGCGAGAAAACATGACAGAATAACACGGCAGATATCGCGTTTTGCGTAAAATTAAAAAGTGACTTTTCAATACCGACCTGATACAATACTGACTTTGGTGGAAACTCGTTTTTTCAAATGGCGTTTATGGCGTTTTGGAACCAAACTCTTCATCCGTTCTGTAATATATTTGAATATTGATCTCTCTCTCAGGTGGTGAATGCACTAGAATCGAACCCGACAGCTCGACGCACTCAGCTGCAACACAAGTTCGAGCAGGTCATCGCACTAGTGGAAGACAACATCTATGAGTGCAGCAGTGAGGCCTGAGTCGAAACACAGAGCCCAGAGATATGAGCCAATCAGACGCCAGCTCCTGTTCACACTCCTCAGACTGTTAAAAACATGTGTTCTCTGTCAAGGTTTGATGACGGCTAATGAATCTCATCCAATTCAATGTGGGTGTAGCAGGTAATGCAGTAAAGGAATAACGAGTGGGAAAAGCCCTTGATGATAATGTTCCACAGATATCTGCTATAATCTGATTGAGCGTTTGTAATGTGTGAAGCAATCCTGATACAGGTTGTGTAACGTTGACTATTGCATATTGAACTAGGAGGATACTGTTGACTCGGGCCCTGAGGTCCGTGGCTATGTAACGCACTGACCCCTCGCTCTGGGAGAGCAAACGATGATGCACTGGATTATATAACACGTTTCCATGGCAATATTTATAACTGTGTGCTTGATGATTTTACCGTGCGATTGATTTAATGTGAATTGGTTCCTAAGCAGGATGATATTATGTTGCTGCACCCAAACAAGTGCCGCTTTGCTGTGGAGTAACATTATATGCATATAATAGGCTTGAAAGAGACCGTGTGGCATATCTTTTTATTTAAAGTGTTTATGTTTTTTTGGCGTCTGTACCTATGATAGGCTACATATTCTGTATATATTCTTCTGGAAAAATGTCTTTAATTGCTCGGACACAGATGTTTTATAAAATATGGCCATGATCGTTGACCGAACCCTTGTGTCACATGCAGTTTACTTCTCGTTTTTGAAACATGACAAAGTTGTGTCATACCTTTTTATTTTAATCTGCAGACAAATTCATGATTTTGAGATTCTGTCTTTATATATATTTACATCACAATTCCTCCAATGACAACATGTACTGACATCTAGACATTTACAGAGTTGATTTGGGCTTATGGTCTCACGGCTCCAGCGTTCACGTCTCATATCATGTTAACTACTAAACTTTACACGGAATGATATTATGCAGCATCACAACAGGTGATAAAGGCTAAACAAATATAAAATAGTTGAATCATTTAACGTGGTACTATTGAAGTTTATGTCACAATCAAACACATGCAGTTCAGAACATACGGCATTATTATAACAAGTGATTGTCCATATGCTAAAGATTATTACGAAGTATGTAAGATAACTTAACGCAGAATTGAGAGAGTGCAGACTGGCCAAATGGACTTTCTGGATGGATTGTCCGGGTCACGCGGTGACGTTGGGGGCTCTGGTGCTCAGGCAGGAGCCACCTGACCGGACGAGACCACCGAAGACTGAGTCTTACTGGACAGCGCTGTGCTGGTGTCCTCTTCACCGAATGGGTTCTTACCACAGCAGACCGTCGTAAGCATGCAGTTCCTGAACTGCACAAGGGCAAACACACAGCATGTCTGACCTTGTTTAATAAATGAGTATTTGACACTCATCCTAATATAGAGAGATTTAAAATTATCAAGATATTTTCCAATACAACATTTTTGCATTCTGACATTTCCTATTGCGTTTTGGTGCGAGCCAAACCTAGCTTTAGTAATACTGTGGCCCACCAGATTTACACTTTCTAAATGACCAAAAAATCTGCCCTTGACAAATTGAAAAAATCACTTTTTAAATGTGCCGTGTATGTCTCACCTGTCTGTTGAGCATGATGTAGATGACAGGGTTGTAGAGTGCTGCGCTCTTAGCAAAGAATGCTGGAATTGTCATGAAGACGGGACCAAATTCTGTACCTTGATTAGCAAATATGTACCAGGCCACACTGGCATACGGTACCCAACAGACTAAGAATGAAATCACCATGACAACCACCATGCGTGTCACTTCCCGCTCGGCCCTCTGGGTCGTCTCGGACTCTTGCTGTTGAGCCGCTGCCTGAAAAAACATACATAAAATGTACAATTCTCAATGGATTTTGACAAGATAAAAATAGAACTGATTTACCATTTATAAAATAAAAGTCATGTTGATCATATAATTCAATAGCTCCGGTCCTGAATGCTAAAAAAGACATCATTCACTACTGTGTGTCAATGCAAATGAGTTGCTATCTCTTAAAAAATCTCATTTGCATATCTAACATATACAAGACAACAAAAAATGTATATGATTTATTGGTAAAACGTCATTATAACATATTTGATTAAAACATATATAGGCCTACTAACTGTTACATTGTGATTTTACTTTGCTGTACATTTTGCCTAACAATGGCCTATAGGATGCCATAACCTGGGTTAAAACAAGCATTTCAAGTGATAGTTCACCCAAAAATGAAAATTCTGCATTCATCCTCTTGTCATTTCAAACCTGTTTGACTTTCGTCACTACGCAGAACACAAAAGAAGATGTTTTGAAGAAAGTTGGTAACCGAACAGCGCCGGCGCGGCACCTGTTCACTTCTAGTGTATAAACGAAACCAAAGCAAGTGAATGGGTGCCAGCGAACAACGTTCTTCCAATTCTTTTGTGTTCTGCGGAAGAAAGAAAGTCAAACAGGTTTGAAATGCCAGAATTTTCATATTTGGGTGAACTGGGGACATATCTTTCATGAACTTGCCAACTCCGGTATGTTTTGGTGTGTATCCATACCGCACGAACAGTGCAGAGAAGACGACTGTAGCAGAAGAAGATGATTATAAGTGGAATAGAGAAATGCAGGATGAACATATAGATGACAAATGAGGTGTTGTGGACTTCAGGTTTAGGAGTGTAGTAATCGATCCCGCAAGAGCACTGCATCCCTTCAGGTATATACCTGTGTCAATCCATACATTCATAAATTAGTTTTTCATCGATATACATCATGTAATGCTTATCTTTACTCAATAGGTCCTACAATGGGGTAAAACCCGCATGCCATGTTTTTGGTTTATGGTCAACACACACAATGTATAATCTGAAGGCATATTTCTTTACGTGGCACTCTTACCTGGACCACCCCAGCAGGGGAGGCACAGCACAGGTGAGGGCCATGACCCAGGTGAAGCCCACCCCCATGATGGCATGTTTCTCCCCAAATCGGAACGTTGTCATTGGCTTACACACCACAATGTAGCGCTCAACAGCCAACACTACTAGAGACCACAGGGCTATCTCACCTGAAAATACATCTGTAATCTGTCATTTATTCCGATTATAACAAACTGACCTCGGTCAAACAAATCTGCTTTAGTGGAAATCACCATACATCACGATTCACATCACAAAGGAGTTTTTCTTGGACACCGATGCGAATAAAAAAGGGGGGGGGGGTTTCTTACGGTAAATCAGGTACAGTCTAGTGGAACAAAAGTTGTATTACGGTCAATGTATCTTGTTTTGGCCCATTTACTAGAAGGCTCCAGAGACAACAAGAAAAATTGGTCTAGAACTTACCGCCCAGGGTGGCAAAAAAGCCCTCAATGTTGCATCCTGTGACTCCCAAGACGAAGTATCCATGCAGGGCGGTGTACAGGGTGACGGTGAATCCCCCCACGATCATGAACAGGTCAGCCACAGCGAGATTGAGCAATATATAGTTGAGAGGTGTGCGGAGCTTCTTGTGCTGAACAGTGATGTAGAGCGTCAGAAAGTTGATGGGAAATGAAGTGATGATGAGAAAGATCATGTATGCCGCCAAGAGAGAGTACTTCCACGGCTCTGCTAGGTAGTACTGTGGCTCCTCGAATGGGCTACGGACTAAACCGGTCTTGTTAGACATCGGCACGTAAAAGTTTGGACCTTCTGTCCCGTTCATGTTTGGTTCACCGGTCAGAAGTAAAATAAAACTAGAAAGCGAACAAAGTCCCTGAGAACAAGTAATGGAGGACACAAGTGGCTCTCTTATATGCCCCCCACCAGCTCAGATTAACTGCAGAGGAGAGATTACAGTGAGGAATTTTGAGTTACACACAGATTGAGGTCAGAGAGAGTTTTGATAATCCTTGGAGGTTAGCGGGCAGAAGGACAATAAAGATGAAAAACACTTGGGTCACTCCTTTAAAATTCTGCCATTTGAAATAGGAAATGAAGAGTTTGTTTCCAAAACGAGATACATTTTTCAAAAATCATGTCTTTCATTGTGCATTCCAATTAATATAAATCAAACTGAAGTTGGTTTGTATTGATTTAAGATATAATAACTAAAAAAATACAGCTAACTAACACAATAAAAACATGATTTTTGAAAAATGTTTAAATCTTGTTTTTGGAAACAAACTCTTCAAATATTTCTATTAAAGCCTATTAAAAACCTCCATCATCAGTTGCTTCAAAGAACACTGGTCCTCGTTGACTTTCATTGTATGAATACAAAACAGCTGAGTCATTTCCAAAATATCTATTGTTGTGTTCCATCGAAGAAAAAGTCACTTACATGGGATGGGCGTAAATAAATGATCTTTGAAGAACGCTGAAACATCTGCACTTTGAAGACACTGCACCCTCTTCACTTTTGCATATATAAAATAAACAGAAATGCTTTCTAAACCTTCTTTGATCTGATTGTATGTTTACAGCTGAATTTTTACTGAAAAGTTTTATTTTGGGGTGATAAGACAGGGATTTGATTTTCATTAATACCCACGTGTTAACTTAAAGGATAACAGTTTATATTAGGTGGGTTTAATTACCATGTACTTGACCATTCGACACAAGTGACTTATTATGTGCATCATGTTGCTGCATTGTAGTTACATTTCAAGTATGTAATTAACATCGGTAATAATGTTAATCTACCGCAAACCATAACCAAAAAACCTACAGTGACCCTGACACCTATCCAAACCCCCACCCTTAACCTCATTTCCAGTAAATCTGAAAAAATTAAAAATGTCAAATATGACCACATAAACTTGGCTTTTTACTCAAGCAAGAAAAAAGGAACGTTCTACAGAACAAAAATTATGAAATAAGCCGATACGTACGTATATGTATTTGATGAATGTGAAAATAATACTGTACATTTTTGCATAAACACAAGTTAATGATTTTGTAATTTGTTTGCATTTAAATGGACAATTTACAGATATCCTAAAAGTGCATCATATCTTTTAAACTGTGTGCACACTGTAGGATTTTGGCCAAGATTTTACAAACTAATCATGACATTTCTAGTATCCTAGGAAGCAAAATTAGCAGTCTTTGATGGCTTAATGTGACACATGTTAAACTGAATCCACTAAATGATTAAAAACATCATCTTTATTAATAAAAAACTAGTACAACAATGAGGCATTTTTGAAATATGTCTTCAATTTAGTCTTCGCAAACAGCAATTGTGAAAAACAAAGCTAATGTACCTGTGTTATAACCTATTTAAAGTAAGTGTATTAAAGCGAAAGTATGCCCACACAAAACTGTAAAAACTGTATAATCCCCTTTGGTAGGATGAGCAATCTGATCTGTTTCATCCTATCAGACTGATCCGCTGACCTGGTATTACTTACGGATTTCTAGCGGCTCAATTAACAAAACACCTCGGTCCTACCAGCACACACAGATAAAGTAATTGTCTCTAGGACCGGCATACATATAGCGTGTACGGCTAATCCATTGCACACACACAAATAACCCGGTTAGTTGGACTCGTCAAAGTCAACTGGTATGGGGGCTTCGCTCCTAAACTCAATAGTTTGAACCACAAAAGAAAAAAAAACAAAAAACAAAATTTGAAAAAAAAGAAAAGCACTAAACAAGTGAACAGATCATCAGAAGAAAAACTAGCACACAACAAAACACGTCTGGACATGGACCGCAAAACCGCTCGACTCACAACCACTGGAACAAACTCACTGCCACCCTGCTGTAACACAAAAACAAGAAGCAACGTTTGCTCAGTATAAAATAACCCGATGGGCTGATGGATAAAACACAAGCCCTGTGTTATGTTCCACTAAATGACAACTAAAGAAAATGAAATGCATTTTAACGTTCATTTAAGTGGTCCAGTGTTGTTTGTTATGCCATTGCATCATGCCTTCAGAATGCGACGACGCAGAAATAAAACCGAAAGCAAGCTTCTCAAACAGTGTTATATATGAAGTAAAGATTTCAACACAAGTCACTTAATGCATTCTGTTTTATTGCATAAGAAGCAGTGAGACTATTAGGTCAATCTTCTCACCTCAAAGCTGAGTTTGGCTGTAAAGGGGTCATCCTCAGGGTCTTCAATCCTCTCATCCAGCTTTAGACACTGAGATTCTGACACACACACACAGCGTGCACACACTTAACCATCTATAAATGCTTCATTGTATCTATAAATAAGCAGTCGGCCATATAACAAACACCAATTTTGATGGAATAATCTTGAATCTACAGGTATAGTTATAATGGGCTAAAGAAATTGTCAGTATTTACGTGCCTTGGTATTGTTCCAAAAAGACGTTTACATGAGGAGACAACAGATGAGCACTGCTGCGTCTCCCAGCTATTTTCTATTCAATTTTTTACACATTTGAAGTCAGCGAGTGCAGAAATGCCTGAGCTGACTTATCGAAAACCAGAAAGTAACCCTTTATATGGTCAATTACTGGCAACAAAGTCATTTTTATTTTAACCACTGCCTTAATCTGCGTAAAGCTGTTTTGCAACAATGTAAAACTGTGAAAAGCACCAAAACTGAATTCAACTTAAAACTGAATTTCACTTTTGACATCTTTAAACTTGCAATGTAATAGCAAGCATTAAAAACAGAACTGTTTAAGTTAACAGAAGATATACTCATTTATTCTGGGTCTTGTATAGGATCAGAACTTTATATTGTTTTGTCCCTATGGGGTTTGACAGATACATGCTGGCGATTATGAACTTTATTTTCATAGCAGTCAGTTTGTGACATTTCTAATGAGATTCCTAGAGCTTCATTTGAATGGATGTAATGATGATGAATGTGAGATGGTACCCTCGCTGGTCATCTCCTGCCAGCCAGCAGCCTTCCTGTCTGCGCGAGGCACTTCCAGGTCAATGAGAGACACGGCCTCCTCGTCTGAGATGTCCTCCTCCAAATAAAACTCCACAAGCGGAAGCACCTCTAAACACAAAATCACACACAACTACAACGATCAAATCAGGCTCGGGCATCATTCACAATTGAATTGAGATGGCAAATAAATAGAGTAACTAACTATAGTTTTTAAAAGGCATTTCTTTTATGATATGGATTATAAACTAGATTGTATTCATATTTATGGCCTGAAATGTCACCTCCAATGTAAACATCGCATCTAACAATACTTAAGCAGCATTTATTAACCTTGGTTTATGTTCATTTGACCATTTGAATATTTATGAAATCATAAGTCGCATGGTTTCAACAATTGTACAATTGTGTTGGTTTTAACAGTGTTTACTGTTACTAAAGATTACTAAATGCCATATTATATCTATATTGCTCATTGATAGTTCAGAACTTACCCTGGCAGAAAAGCCCAAGTTGTGTTCAAACAATTGAATAATAGAAGTAAATAATATCAATCAGGCTAGAATGAGAGATGTTTGACTTCACACACCGTAAGAGGAAGCAGAATATATGAAAGGCTGTCGGCAGTTAATACAAGAGTTGCCCTAGTTATTCAGCAGAGGGTTGTTGGTAGAACAGCGATAACACATGGGAATCAGATCCTACAGCAAAGAGAAACACAAATTGAACTGAAAAGCTTTGAAAAGTGTCATCTGTATTTCTAGATTTTCTCTGAATCTAATGAAGAACTGGTCTGAGCATATTCCACCTCAAACAAATAAAATGATAGGACCAAAAGTTTGTATTGGCCTTACAGAATCTCACAGTGGGCCATTTAAAGGGATAGTTCACCCAAAAATAAAAATGATGTCATCATTTCAAGTTGTTCCAAATCTGTATAAATGTCTTAGTTCTGATGAAAACAGAGAAAGATATTTGGAAGAATGATCATAACCACACCGTTCTTGGGTCCCATTGTATAACATAATAGGAAAAATTACTTTATATTTTTTGGCTCAGTTAAACACAAAAGAAGATATTTTGAAGAATGTAGGACAGCAAAGAGTTCTGGAGCACTTTTGACCACCATTGTCATTTTTCCTACCATGGTAGTCCATGGGATCCAAGAACTGTTTGTTTTCAAGCATTCGTCAAAATATATGTCTCTGTGTTCAACCAAACAAAGTAATGTATACAGGTTTGGAACAACTAGAGAGTGGGTAATTCATGACAGAATTTTCATCCCTCTAATGGCTCAAGATAAACAAGTGCCTGGAATGGAAAAAAAATCATGCAAACTGTGCAGTATTTAGAAACAAATGATTTTGTTTAGAAACCTTGTATTTGTTGTGAATCTGTTTCAGTACAATAGCTTGTAGAAAAACAACCTTCAATGTCTACATTTCTTATTATTGAGATGTATGTTGCAAACAGGGTTCCCACTCTAATCCTAATGTCAAATTCCCTGACTTTCACTGACTGAAAAGTTGAAATTCCATAACCTATAATGAATCGAAGTGGTCGTTTTTTTAGCCAAAGCTCTTGAGATGTAAATTATCCTGGCATTTTGCCTTAGTTAAGAGCTACAGGTGACTGCATTTGACATAAGTGATTGCCAGACGACAATCGGGAAGGGAATAAAATGGTGCTAAAGATAACCATAACAATACGCAAAAATGTGTAAAAACACGATTAAACAGTACGGTACAGAAAAAAAGCATTTTGATAAATGCAAACTAAAATTTTAAGTGATATTCCATGACTTCGACAAAAAAAAAAAACATTCCATGACTTTCAATGTCTGGAATAGACCAATTAAAATTCCACGATATTCCAGAAATGCCACGACCCGTGGGAACCCTGTAATCTGACATTACACTATATCCCAAAGACGCTCTATTGGAATGAGATCTGGCGACCGCTGAAGTACAATCGACTCATTATTAAGGTTCCTGGATTTAGTCTGAGTTGTGTGATTTGTGGGATGGTGCTGGAATTAGCCAACAGAAGATACATAAAGACCGTAGTCATAACACAACAACAACACACAGGCAGGCTGTAAGAGAAAAGCATGATGCACACACCTCACTGTCATGGTAAGGTTTGGAGCGAACTGTCAGACAGCTGAGTTCCATGCTGTCCTGATAGCGAGCCGGGATCTTCAAGCCTTGTAGTTTCTCAAAGGCATGTCGTGCTACTTTATACGCCCCCAGAACTTTACTTTGTTTCGCCAGAGCGTACAGTGTATCCCTGAACCACACATCAAGGATCATACATCAAAGAAGTTATGCCTAATCAATTGCATATTGGATGTTAATATTGTCATTCTTTTATATTATAAAGTTAATTATAATATTAATATTAAATGATATACTATATTTAATATTTGTATAATTGAATGTCTGCGTGATTGAAACACTATTCAATGTGTACTGTAATAACTCCATAAATTCAGTTATCAAGCCAATTAAGTTCCAGATTTCAAGGCTCCGCCCCTAGCCTTTTAACATGCATGGAAAACGTTCAAACTTGTTTCATAAAGATTTGTCAAAAGCTATAAAAATCAGTTCAAAGTGTTGAATAATTGAACTTGATCTATTGGAGTTAGGGCTACATGAAAAAAGCTTGATGTATTGAGGCAGCATTGCTAAAACTGGGCAACGGATCTCCATCTACCAGAATGCTTTGCACAGGTCTGGGTAATATAAAAATATAATTCATTTGATAATTAATTTAGGCATTTACATTTTTATTAAGATGAAAACATGAGTGGACTTATTCATGTTTAGTATTTTGTGTATGTAGCATTAAAGGTGTTTTGGCAGTGTGGCCAACACTTTTGAATGGAAAGTATAGCAAAAGCCTGCCTGGAAAGCAGGCGACGATGTTAGCATACCAGTGCCGTCATCCCTTAATATCTGACAAGTCTTTAGGTCTGCTTCTCTTCACTACTCTGGCTTGATTTGTCACTAGGTACTTTGTGGTAAATAAGTCGCTGAAGGGGTCTGAAAATCTGAAATCTAGCAACAAAGTCACTAAGCTGGCAACACTGAGTGTTTGTTATGTTGATGGGTTTAAGAGGTTACCATTGTGCAGATAAGTAGAGCATTTGCGTAATCTTGAATCTTGTTTTACATTCACATTTAAATCACAAGGAATTTCACGGGAAAGGCTTGAGGCATGGTCAGCCTTGGTCATCTACAGACATTAAAGCGGTACTTCAGGCCTGAATCTAAATTTCCCCATGTTTTACTCTCCCTCAAGGCATCCTCAGTGAATGACTTTCTTCTTGAAGAATAATGCAGTCGGACTTCTAATACCATGTATTCTTTTACTTCCAAGCGGTAGAATGGGAGCAATTATTTGAAGCTCCAAAATGTGCATCCATCGATCAAAGAACGGCTCGACAAGGCTCCGCGGTCTTAACAAAGGTCTTCCAAAGCGAATCGAAATATCCATATTGACAACGCTATTAACGATAATGTCTAACATCCGGTGCAGGCGAACGAGAGGCTTGTTTTTCCGCTAAATGATGGCGGCGAAAGCTCCCGCCCAGGGGAGGCGGTGTTTCTATTGGCTAAAAACAAAAATGCTGTGTTGGTCACAGGAACTGATGTCATTTCCCGGAAAAATATGTGGTATTATAACTCCGACTGCATTATTCTTCAAGACGAAAGTCACATTCACTTAGGACGCCTTGAGGGTGAGTAGAAATTAGATTTATGCCTAGAGTATCACCTTAAATTCAAGTTTCATTAAAAAGAAAGTGACGTTTTTGGGTAGTTTTGTGTATTGTATTGAAATCAATTCATTGAACTGATATGGCCTACTTTTTCAATTCAAATTGTGTTGACATCTCTACCATCTCATGTCTGTAATATAAGTTAAAGTACACTATGGTTGGTGCTGTTAACCCATCGCATAAACAGGCCAAAGCGCTCAGTTAGCGGTTAGGCTGCATGTCCACTAAAGTGTTCAAAACGCTAGGTGCTTGTCTGAAAAAAACACCTACTGTAGGCTCCTGGCAGGAAGTTTGTTTAATAAAAAATATTGTTATCGTAGTAGTCTGGGGATATCATACTCAAAGACAGTATTAATCCAACATTGTTTTTTGTACAAAGATGGTGGTACATGTTGGATGTGCCTAATGGTTGCTGTGGTTTTTGCTCCCCCTTCCTATACTGTGATTGGGCGACTTGGTAAAAAGTGAACAAGCTCAGTGTTTGAACATTTTGAACATTTCTGTCTGGGCACCGGAATAGAGCATGGGCCAGAAACAGCAGCTGCTGGCATTGCCCATTGGACAACAAAACCATTCTTTGATGGGCACATGGTCTTACTGAAGCATGCAACTATATGACGGCACCGATTCATGTGACATCCACTATCTGCAACCCAATTTTCACAGCTCACTGGCATAAAATTGAACTTAACCAACAGTCTCTGATGCTAAAAACACTTCCACTCAACAAAACCGTCGCTGTTAGTGTGAACACATTGTGTCGTGACAGAAAGTGACAAAAATGTCCTTTTCTGTGAAAGCATTCCTGTCTTCTTTTTTTGGCATCTGTGCTCAATTTCTCAATTATTCACCTCCGGCTCTCCAAAAATAAATATCTGCCTGTTAGCACAGAGAAAGTGAGAATGCCATAAGAGGTGTGTGTGTCTGTGAGGGAAATGTGCAATAGTGACAGTGGAAGCAGATGTTGCTGTGAAAGTTAAGAATTCCTGGTGTACTCTGAAAAACACTTTTGCATCAAGCGTTTCAACATCTCTACATTCATTTAGCTGTTGAAAGGGTTTATTTTGCATTCAACCCACAGCTCAAATCGCAGACGTGCAGAAGCCTCGCCATCCAATGATCGGAGCGCACATTACCGCTAAACACTTCAGTCCGATGAACAGTCATCTCACGGCATCTCAACAAAGTCCTCCAAACTTTCAAGTGTGTGAGTAAAGGATACACTTTGGAGATGCCCATGGGAACGTCTGTGGTCAAGTTGTGGAACAGGAACCGTGAAATGTTGAAGAGAATCTCTGGCATGTGGGAACTAAAGGGCTCTGACTGAAAACAAAGGCATATCTATATCAATAAATGTTTCGTTCTTTCATGCAGCAATTCGAGAGAAGTCTAACATCTAGTCTAAACAAGCAGCCACCCTATAATAGTTCTATAAATATAACATACGGTATACATACCACATTGACTTTATGTTGCTCATCAATACCTGTGTGATGAACACTCACCATGTAATGATGGACAGAATGATACACGTGATAGAGTTCAGCCAGGTGTTGGAAACTGTGGAACTTCTTCAGCATCTCGTCTTTCTTCTCTGTGGCGTCTGGGAAAGTGCATGAATGTTTACAGAACCAAGTACAAAGATTAAGCCTTATAATCTTATATATATTGTACTGTACACCTCCTTTTATCAAAGTACCGTATGTAACAAATACTCATCCGCACCTCTTGCGATGTCGAGACACTGCATGGAGAGCATCCAGTAGTAGTAAGATGCGTCATTAAACCTGCTCTCCACCACAGCATTATGGGTAAGCTGCTCCAGCACTCTCACAGCCTCTGTCTGTCGCCCAGCTTTGTGGAAGGCTAAAAAACATCAAGAGAGGGATACGGATTTGATTACAGAGTGACATTGGACAGGTTATGGTCGCGCAAATACTGTAAGTGCTCTTGCCTGTGAAAACCAGGATCACATCTCATTATTTAGCAAAATCACACAAAATGCCTTCAGCTGGGATTTCGCAGACAGGGTCACACATGTACGACCATCACACACGTCCAGATCAAGAGGAATATTTATCTAAATAGAAGATTGCAGCTTGAAGTCAAGCTCCCACGCTATACATACAAGTCACAGCTTGACAGCTAATTTCACTGATGCCGTTGATTCGGTTGCATGAGTCATCTTGACCAGAACCCTAAACATCTGTCATATAATATCTGAACAGCTTCTGCACTTTGTTTGTTTTAATTACATGCGTCGCGCTCCAAGAAAACCAGAGAACGATAGACCTAGCTTTGGTTTGCTTCACTTCCTATGTTCTACCAACAATGACCACAGCTGCACCCTCATGCAGCAGTTTATAGTCGTGTAAAGACCGTGAAGTGAATGAATTAGCCAAAATGACAGTAATTCTGGCCTCCGTTTGGAGTTGGTGGATGGTTTCCAGGGCTTTACCGTGTGTATTGTTATTGGCTGCAAGGGTGTTCTAGGTGGTCGCCTTGAAATAAGTAACAATATTTTTTGGCATATGCATCTAACAAGCACATGGCTGCTTGATTTCAGTTTTTACGCAGATGTCATGCTTCGCTGCTCTGATCAATGCTACATTGACTGATCATTGGGGTCATTCTAAAATTAAGGGTAAATCTGGCATTTGATGATGTGAAGAATCATGATACAGTAGACCCTTAAAATCAAATACGTATTCTATCAGCTATCTATCTGGTTTCAAATGGTTTTAGTTTTTGAGCAGATGTTACATATATTCATTTTCACAAACATGTTTTGTATATGTTGCTTTGAAGATGAAATACCTTGAGATCTCTCAACACTGCATGATAGTGTACGAACAAATAATATTTTTTCTAGCTACTTCCCTTTAGTTGAGTGGTTGCCCAGAGTTATATGCAGACGATATTTTGGTATACGTGTCTGAACCTGAAACTTCCATTCCTTTGATGATCTGTTAGTAGATTTCAGCTCAATTTTTAGGAAATAAATTAAATTTGAGCAAGAGTGAAGTAATGCCTGTCAATACAGCAGCCTTGAAATATCCACTATCATCTTTGCCCTTCAAAGCCTCCTTGAAAAGTTTTAGATATCTGGGACTAAATGTAACGAAAAGCTTTGTCCCGTAAGTTAACCATCTTACACAAGATTTTATCCGCTGGTCTCTTCTTCCTATATCTTTGATTGGTAGGGATAATTGTATTAAGATGAACGTACTACCTACGTTTTTATATCTATTTCAATGCATTCCCATTTTTATCCCAAAGTCTTTTTTTATTACATTTGATAGTACTATTTCTATTTTCTCTGGAACAAAAAAACCCTTAAGATTTGTAGAGGCATTCTTCAGAAGACAAAACAATTGGGGGTCTGGCTCTTCCAAATTTTTTTTATATATTACTGGGCAGCGAATCCGTGTTTGTTGATGTTTTTCCTATTCCTGTTTTATTGCGGCTGTGTTGATTTTGTAATGTAATTTAAAATGGTTAAATAAAAAAGATAGAGAAAAACACTGCATGATGTACAGTAGGGCCCTAACTCGTAGACCATACAGTAACATTGTTGACCCAGATAACTGGACATGGCGAGAAACAAACAAAAAATGTATGTAATAAATAATTATAAAATGTCTATGGTTGCTTTGGCCACTATGGGTGTTTTCTCACCTCCCAATGCTCTTGGTGCAGTTCAGTGTGTGTATGTGACCCTATGTGACCTCACACCCCTTGCGAAAGTAAAAACCAGACTACCAATCTTACAAAACATTCAAAAACACTCAAACCAGCATATATTGTTTCACATGCATACCGTATCTACATGCTCAGGTTAAATTCAGCTCCGTAATAAGGCCAAAAATGGCACAGACACTGTGATAAACAGTGAGCTGACCAATGAAACAGATAATCTCACCTGAAGTCCTGAAACAAACAGTTATCCCTCACACATAAAATAAGAGCAGAATAAAGACAAATACACTCATTAATAAACTACCTATGATATCATATTATCTACATACTGTATAATCTGGGTTAATGTCAGCAGTTACTAACCCATTCTTTCAGTATTTTAATACAGTAATATCAGTAACTTGAACTAACAAGTAAAATGTTTCAAATAATAGCCAGTGGTAATAGGGATGGGTATGTTTGATCACATTTCATTTCGAGTACTGGACAGCTTTGAAAAACGAGTACTCGGGATGAAATGGGGCTGCAGCGTGACCTATTATCTAAAGTAAAAAGCTTATCTTGATTTGTCTGTCGCTCTTTATCTTTGTATGCTAAAGATCCTTATTGTAAAGAAATCAATAATCTGTTTCACTCTTTATTTAAGAAACAAATCCCATGGGCTTAAGAAATTGGTTCTTACCAATAAGAAAACACGAGGAGGGGCTTAAGATACATTATTTTGAAGATGTTTATAGAACTTTTGAAATCAATTGGCTTAAAAGATTAGTTGTAACTCCCTTTGGAACCATATCCCACACAGTCTCTTTAATCAAACAGATGGCTTTGAAACTTGTGACTAATACTTCTAAACTCTTTTTAAATTGTCCCAACCCTTAAATTTGCATAAGCCCTGCCTCCCGGGAACACGCAACCAATGGTGCGAGGCCATGTTGATGGCATAAAAACTGAAACGTTTTTAAATTGTGTTTTTGACACCAGCCTGATGCGAATCAATTTGCCACAAATGGAAAAACAGGAGAGAGTCACATCCTTGCCATAGTTGGAAAAAATAGGAAGTCGCTTAACTTCACACTCCTTCCGATTGCTTGGTGTGTTAAACATATGAGGCGAAACTGATGCCATTGTTACGGTTTACACCTAATGCACTATTCACACCGCCAGTGATTTTATTCATTTCAATAGTAGCTTAACGTCATCTGGTGACACGAGAAACAGTGATCGTTGGCGTCAGGAAGTGGGCGTGTCTTGCTATGTGACAAAGCTTAGAAATGTTCACGTTTATGCAAATGATGAGCGATTTTTGGGAGCGACTACCACTGGCAGTAAAGCAGTGGAGCTCACTTTAAACGTCTCCTGTCAGTTACTGCAGGGTTTTTACTGTTACTAGGCCAACCAAAGCTAAGAACACCTTCTAATGACCTCATAGAAAGAGACTAAAAGCTCACAGTTATGGTAAAGCGTCACATTGATGTAAAACAGGGTGTATTTCAAACACTAAAGGATGAAAACCAATTATAGTACATGTGAATTACAGAACCAAGAGTTTGCAATTGGGTATAATACCACCCCTTTAAGGACCTTCATTTGTTTTTAGAGTTATTTTCTGCTACCCTTGTTCAGCTTTTTAAGTCAAATTTAATCTTCATCAAGAACAAAGCTAAAACCAAAAAAATAACATTAAACAGAGTTTTAAAATTGTATAAATAATACAAATAAAGAAATACACTATACAAACGTTGTGCATACCCTCTACCCTGTTAAATACATTTCAAAATACTCCTTATATTGATCATTTAATCTCTTTTTGTAAAAGTGAGAGAGAGAGAATTTTTTTAACTGTTGTGTTAAGTTTTTGAACGAATGAAAGTGGGTTGAACTGACCTTTCTGTGCCTCCTCGAAGCGGTCGTGTTCTGCCAGCCACTGGGCATACGACACATAGACGTCATCTCTGAACTGTGGCTGTTTCTCAACTAAAGAAAACGCCTGAGAAAAGACAGAAACAGGACAAGACTTCCAATGGGAATGGTTTGCGTCGTGGAAGTTAGGCTATGGTATTATTGGTTAACTTGTTATGTTTCCCCACTTGCATGGTTTAGATGACGTCGGCCAAAACAAAAAGCCACCTCACATAGATTTTGCTGTATTTGATTTCATATTAATAAAGCAAATAGGGTCTGTTTGATTGGCCATCACTTAGTTTCCCACTTACCCAATCAATGAGAACATTAGGGTGTTGTAAAGAACAATAATTGGAGATTTAACAGCCAGTCATGTTCTTACAAACAATCACATTGCACAGGACGTCTTTAATGTGTGGACCAAGTGAAATCACAAACTAACATAAATACCTCATTCCAGTGTCTGGCCTCCACATGAAGCTCCACCAGGGCCTTCAGATCACCCATCTTATTATAAATCTCTGCAGCATAGCCATGATGATTTAGCTTCTTGAAGAACACAGCACATCTGGACAATGGTTCCCTCTCTGCTTTATCCAGCTTACGAGCCAAATCTATTAGCCTATGGAAAGACAGAGAGAGAAAATTACTATATTGTTTGGTATTTCCCATGAAACTTCAATATCCACTTTTTGTACCCAATTTAGTTTTCTGTTTATTAGCACATTTTAGAGCAGTGGTCCTTAAACTTTTTCGTTGTAAGGCCCCCTGTGTGTAGAGTGCATCGCTTCACGGCCCCCCAAATAAAAACGAACATTCTTAAAATTAGACCAAAAACAATGCTGAAACATCAATACCATTTGTTTGTGGTCTTATTTTCAGATTTTCTGTTTGATTGCATCACATCTATGATAAATTTCGATACTTTCATAAAATGTCACAAAATCTGTGGTCCCCCGGAGCCATCTTGAGCCCCCCCCCAGTTTGAGAACCACTGCGTTAGAGATCTATTGCCAATTTTTAAGTCAGTCGAGAGGATTCAAACTAAAACCTGTTTGAAACACATGTGCTATGTCACGGCTCACACAAAAAAGTGTTTCCATTTTGTTGTACCGTGTTTTTAGCATACAGTAGGTACTTAACCAGAATAATCCTTCTATCCAAATGTTTTAATGTTTGTTTGCTATTGAGTTGCAGTCTATCCATAGATCTTCACTCAGCGCAAGCTCATTGTCTTAACTGCACCTCACTCAGTCGACGGGCTAGAGCTGAGAGATTCAGCCGTAAAAAGACAAACGCTGTAACAATATCAAAGGTTAAAGAATTGATATCCACAGGCACACGTAATTATAGTTAAGAGTCATAAATACATGCGCTTTCACGTCATTTTACGAGGAATGCATTCATATTTGTCGCATGCATTACATCAATGCTTCATTCAGTTTTAATCATTTTCAATATTTCATTAAAGTGTAGTGACAGTTGTGACTAACGTACCACGTGACCGATGAGCACACGGACACATCGGGATTTTCCACCGATAATCTGTATAACATCTGTATAATGCTTATTGTGAGCTTTAACACTACATCTTTCCTTTTCTTTGAACAAAAAGCAGACTCAAAATGTTTGCTTGTTTTTATTCTTAACGAATAACCATTAAAAAAAACAGTACCAATGCAAACCTACACGTTATGGACTGAAGATACAAAACACCAAAAATGGAATTCTGTAGTTTCGACTTCACTTCCATCCTCTACCTGTTTAACTATCTGTCGAGGTGCAACTTGCAGCAGGGGCAGAATATTAACAAAAGACTAAAATACTTGGTACTTAATCCTACTTAATGCTTTTATGGTGGGAAAATTCCTTAATGCAGTATTTTAAGAAAAATGAATGACAGAAATCGCATGTTAGTGACAGTCATAGCATAAATATGTGAACAAGTGGTTTAGTGGGTCTGTGTGTGTCTGTGTACAGTATCTTACATGTCCACCCATCCATGTTCCCCGATGATCTCAATGGCTTTGAAATGTTCTCCTGCAGTCAGATACATGTCTGCTGCTGCTCGAGGATCTTTGCTGTTCTTGGCCCAGTCTGCCTGTTTCTTTATCAACAGCTTAGTGTCCTTAGGGTCTGCTGAGCCCAGGAAGTCCTTCAACACACACACGCTTGTGTCATTATATATAAACCAAACCAAACCTTCACATAAACATTACAATATCATTCAAGTTTATTAAATGGTCAGTTCTGGTCCTTGATTCTGATTGGCTGAGCCCAGTTCTAAGCTGGTTTTAAATATCCCGATTGATAACTGCTGACCGCATTATATAGCCCAAACGTAACTTTATTTATTTTACTTTATGAAACCTTGCTAAGCATATGGAATAACAGTTTTATAACAGCAATAATCCCAGTGAAGCTTACAAGTTTATAATAGCTAAGGGGCTTTTGGGCACTCCGCTTCGCGTCGTGGTTTGACTTATTTTATATTAATATTAATGAAAATACTCTTAATACTTAAAGGAATAGTTTACCACAAAATGAAAGACATATTTTGGATGAACTATTCCTTTATACATACCTTGGCATACTCAAACATGCGCAGGTCTGTGTACATGCTGAGTGCACGGCTGTCATGGCCAGATCTCCTGTACAGTTTGGCAGCCTCATGGAACTTGCCCTGGTTGGCATAGACGTCTGCGAGGAAGAGTTCGTTACTATTTTCGCCTCTCTTCTTCCTCTCCTGTACAAAACACACAAGAATGGATTACACTTTACAATTGCTTTCTAATGCAGTAAATGTTTACTCATTACAATGTCAGGATGAATCTGTTAATACAAGAATAATTGTTCCATTATTTACTCTCAATCATGTTGTTCAAACCCTGCATGGCTTTTTTGATCTTTGAAACCAAACCTATGCCTTCAGGACACCTGACATATTAGTCATGTGGAGTTCATTTTAAAAGTTGTGGTTTCCTTGAGAAGAGGATCCCTATTCAGTCTTATTGTAACATCAAAACAGTATATTGGTTCTGAAGATCAAGGAAAGGCATCAAGGGTTTAAATGACTTGAGGGTTCATAATCTGAATTATAATGTAATGTAAAATAATGACAAAAAATGATGTAAATAATGACACAATTTTCATTGTTGGGTAAAGTTTGCCTGTATTGAATGGGCTGTGCTAGATGTGCCAGATAAGTTACACAGTGTCTACACTACACAATTTTTTCTGTCTACCACTACTAAATTCTCACAAAGTCCTGTTACTTAAAATTGTTAAATCTGCTAAGTAAAGGTGATGGTAAAATACTTTTTAATAGGACCTTTTAGGACTATTGGAGCATTTAAAAGTCTGTTGTTTAACGATATATCATGTAATGGTCTGCTGATTACAATTGCATTGTTTTAAATAAAGTTTATCAGGTTTTAATTACAATTTGACTATTAACAATTTTTATATAAAATCCTCTAAAGGTGGTAAATTATTTTCAGAAATGGCAACTGGTTGTGGTGCCCGACTGCCGGCTGTTATATTTGCCTGCTCAAACAAGAACCAAATGTAGCCAATCAGAAACTAAAAATCTCAATGGTGGAGCCTTTAGTATGGCAGATAACGGTGGCATGTACAGGCAAAGCAAATAAAGATGGCTACAGAAACAAACAAGGATCAATGAAGTTGAAGATTTACCTAATTAACACAATGAAAAGGGAACAACAGAAAAAGAAGAGAAGGAAGCCAAAGGATGAACCTGACAGTACTTACCCCTCGCAGTAAGCGAAATCTTGGGGGGCAGACATTGAACACAGTCCTTATAAATGCATAAGGAGAGGGCCGGGGACAGAACATGGAGCTGGTGAGGGGATCGGTCGAGGCCAACTGAGGGAATCACAGGGCAGAGATGGCCTAGGGAGGAGCCAAGGTGGAGCCCCGGTGGGACCACACGGACTAAGCCTGGGGTCTGAGCAACGAAAGTAGAGCTTGCAGATGTGAAGACCCAGGTGGAGCAGAAAGGACGACAGAAGAGAGCTACATAGATAGTCTGCAAGTCTAAGGCCAAATGTGAAACAAAGGATCAAGGTTGAGCTGGAGGTAAAGAGGAGTTCTATGGAGCCTCGGGGATGACAGACCAGGGTGGAGCTGAAGAAGAATACAGTCAAATCAAATCCAAAGGGCTTGCAAAGCAAGGTCTTGGGCATGGAGGACTGAGGGTGCAGCAAAGTGACCCGCACTACATGGCCGTGCTGGTGGTGTTGAAGCTCGAGGCAGAACGGAAGAGCTGGAAGACATGAGAAAACAGCATGGAGCCAAGGAGCGGCGAGGCACAAGGGGAGACTGTGGATCCTGAGGAATTGGCAGAGCCAGGGAGCTGTGTTAAGGAGCTGGGTGCCGTAACCTTGTGCCATACGCTGTTATAGTATCTGGGCCATTTGATATCTGGTAGGCACACGGACAAACCATTGTTGCCAACTTTGTCACTAGATTTCGTGACTTTTCTAACCCTTTTCGCCTTTTTTGTTTCAAAGAGTGAATACAGATATGGCCTTTAAGAATGCATGTTTTTTTTCCTGTGGCATGCCACAGTTCCTCCCACAGAATGCAGCTAAATCCTGCAAACACGTTGTTTAGAATTCTCTTTACAGAACTTGCAGGCTTCGTGCATATGGTCGCAAAACCGCCTTGTACTGGCTCTAATGTTTTTTCTGCTGCAGCTGGAACAGTGACATGTGCTGATTTGCACTGACAACATGCCTGTTATCTTGTGCAGAAATCAACAGGGTGGCGTGCACTTCAGAGCCATTTTCAAGCAGGCTACGAGTCTACTGTTGTGGGGGGATCCACCAAAGCGGTGAACATCGCCAGTCTCCTGAACCGCTCATTCTGAACAGTTCATTGAGGGAACCATGAATGCCAACATGTACTGTGACATACTGAAGCAGAGCATGATCCCCTCCCTTCGGAGACTTGAATGCAGGGTAGTATTTCAACATGATAACAACCCCAAAAGAAGCTGTGGGTGAAGGTGATGGACTAGCCAAGCATGTCTCCAGACCTTAACCCTATTGAGCATTTTGGGGCATCGTCAAATGGAAGGTGGAGGAGTGCAAGGTCTCTAACATCCACCAGCTCTGTGATGTCGTCATGGAGGAGTGGAAGAGGACTCTGGTGGCAACCTGTGAAGCTCTGGTGAACTCCATGCCCAAGAGGGTTGAGGCAGTGCTGGAAAATAATGGTGGCCACACAAAATATTGACACTTTGGGCCCACTTAGGGGTGTACTAACTTTTGTTGCCTGCGGTTTAGACATTAATGGCTGTGTGTTGAGTTATTTTGAGGGGACAGAAAATTTACACCGTTATACAAGCTGTACTCTCACTACTATACATTGTAGCAAAGTGTCGTTTCTGCAGTGTTGTCACATGAAAAGATATAATAAAATATTTTCGATAAATGTGAGGGGTGCACTCACTTCTGTGAAATACTGTAACGCTTGATTTGGAGATTGTGTGAAATAGATAGATGGAGCGGTGAAACTGAGTCTGTGTTTAGTTGGCAATGAGTGCGCACATGCTTTTGTCATGATTTGGACAGCGAACCCAGACACAGACAGCAAAAATAACTAAAAAACTTTTTTTATAATAAACACAAAA
Organism: Triplophysa siluroides; assembly: GCA_006030095.1. Taxonomy (NCBI): domain Eukaryota; kingdom Metazoa; phylum Chordata; class Actinopteri; order Cypriniformes; family Nemacheilidae; genus Triplophysa; species Triplophysa siluroides. The sequence continues at coordinate 619,965 of VCII01000010.1, read as the reverse complement.
ATAAAACCCACAATGGGGTAAAACAGGAAACAATAATGATAAACAAACAAAACACTTCCCGCGAGGGGGAATAAACTCGACGGATAAAAAGGAACAAAACATACACCTTTCCAAGAAAACACAATAAGGCAGGAACAAGGCAGGGAAGAGGTTTTTGACGGGGTAAACACTAGACATGGACTATCAAACAACGAACGGTCGAGGGACAGAGAACACGAGGGCATTATATGGGGAAACGACTGAAGGTATGATCACAAAGGGCTGGTGACGGGCAGGTGACAAGAATCAAACACTAAGGACGAGATTATGGGAAACAAGGGGGCGGGGTTAAGAGACGCAACAGGAGGACATGTGGCGGAAAGTCAAAATAATGGCACGTGTCTCCACACATAACACAACAAGCACAAAAGACACAGTACTGTCACGACTCTGTCCACAGAAATAGAGAACTCATGACAAGAAGGACAGAATCATGACAGCTTTAGCGTGTGACTTCACCTAGTGCCATAGTCTCACACAATCCTGTGTGAAGAGCAACACTGTAAATTAAACCCTCAATATTTCGTTGATTACTAATATTCTTGTTTATTTCTTGATTTTAGAGTGAAATAAAAAAAATCTAAATGTGTATTCATATTTGACTAAAACCTTGTATCTCCCGATTTCTAAATCATTTTTATTAGTCAACCTTTATGTTTGTCACTGGGTTTTGAAAATACCTAATCAATAAAAAGTATCAAAAAGTGCTTGACAACACAGTGTTTAATCATTTATAAAGTAGAGTTTTTGGACATCCAAGGTTTCAGAAGGACAGCAACGATATATTATTGCTGCACCAAATACACAAACACACACTCATATTGCATTTACCCGCTGGCGACTACAAGTCAATGGCCCATTGTTTTCAAAGAGAACTCTAAACATCAAAAGCATTCCTAGTAAATACAATTTGGCCCCAAAAATATTTGTTTACCTACCTTCATGCTAGTCTAAACTCATATATGACTTTCTTGCGTCCATGACACGCCAAAACATTTAGCACAATGTGTAGCACAAACAGAATAATGGCTGTTTTGAACACAATACTGACCACTGCCTACATTATACAATTATTACATATTATACAGTACACATCTTACTTCAATGCTGTTGATAAGCTCCAGATAGCGCAGGTCTCGAACCCTGATGAATGCCTGTACACAGAGAGACAGATATATAGTCTGATATTTAGATTTCTTTATAAAAAATATATGTGCATATCTTACTTTTTTTGCTGTGTTGAAATCAAGTCCCTCCAGAGCCTCGGTGGCCAGATCTCTCCAATCATTATCTGTAACACCTAGACAAGCGATCTGATATGCTTCCTGAAACATGCCGCGTTCGAGATACTGATACATGGGAGCAGACTGCAAAGAACAAGCATAAAGACAATGAGTTCAGACAAAAATATACATCAACAAAGAAATACTATACTAATGTATAATAATAATTTTTTTCCGAAATCTGTTAACATTAGCTCATGCACAGTAAACTAACAAAACAACAGGATTGACATCAATTCAAACTAACATCAACAAGGATTAATAAATGCTTAAAACGATGCGATATTAATCGGAACTCTCCTTGTACCTGCGGTACTTCGACAGCAGCCATAGAGTACACGTGCAGGCAAAAGATCTTGGAGCCGTTGTAGCCCACTACAAAGCCATGGAGTTTCTGCTGGTGCACAGGAAAGTTACTGGCCTTGATGTTCAGATATCCACTGCCAGAGAAACACAGCATGTCTTCACACTGTGTGTTCCACGCCACGCTGTTTGCATTGGGTTCCTACAAAAACAACACACAAACGCAAAGCATGAGATGAAGGAGTACGATTGCATTTGAGATGAACATCATCTGACCACATGGATCAGCTTGAAGAATAAAAGCCTCAGCCAAATGCACGAGATAAGACCTGGAAGAGCAGCTCTTTTGTGTGGATGTCATACACGAGGCATGTGTTGTGTTCGTCCACGACTGCTAACTTGCTGCGTGATGTGCTCATGTCCAGACAGCGCACCGATGTGTTTTGCTTCAGCAGTGTAATGGCGAACAGATTATCCACAAAAATCTTCAGAATCTACATTCAAAATAAACATTTCACACATTTGTTAATTTGTGTTGATTGTTGTTACAATAGAAACAAAACTGGAATTACTTATAATTCATGCATAAAAATAAAAGTGGAACATGTTCAACAATGTTATGACAGGCTCTGATGTAATAACATACAGCTCCATTTTTCAGTCCGACCAGAAGCCCCTCTCTTCCAGCTGGCCCGCCGATCACTTTGATGTAGCGAATGAGAGACTCCATTAACCACTCTTTCTCTTTGACAGCCGTAAAGGACAAACACTGCAGTCTCTTTTCCTGCACGCATATATACAGAACAGAGATCATTTTTACTGAACTCATTTATGACTTAAATTAATCACATTTTAAAATAGAAAAGTACAATTATGCAAAAGAAAAGATCTCAAAATCCATTTTATCTAAAGCATCCCTAATCTAAAGGCTTATGCTTAAATGTTTATTTTTTTATAAATTGTGCCTCAATATGAGAATATAAAGCATGAGTGGGAATGTGTGGGATGATTGGAGTTATCACCTTGATCTCTATTGCAGATGGAAATTAATATGGTGGGATTCCGAAATCATGAAAGATAAAAAATATAGTTTTATAATTGCTACATCTGATCGCATGACTTTATTTTATCCTAGTGAATTAGCCGTAACTAACATAATGTTTAATGCTAAATTATTACTCCTATATTCATTTGTTGAATTAAAATAGTGGGGAAACGGTACTGTTTTTTTGTGTTTAAAACAGTTATAATACATTTACATTTATTCATTTGACAGACGCTTTTATCCAATAATTAAAAGTATACTGGACCTAAAGCATTTCCAAAAATGCTGATTTACTATTTAGGGCTGCGTCCAAATACCCCCACCTGCGGTCTTGGCCACTTGAGAGCACGTGCACGCGACAGGAAGTAAGAGTGTGAGTCTGTCCAATGTCTTAAAAACGCCAAAGTGCAGTGCCCTTAACGCTGACTAAAGCCACACTATCTTGAATACAGGTTCCGAGCGGTATTAAGGCTAAGCATATCCCATCATGCATCACGTTCTGGATATATCATGAGACTTTTTGCTCGGTTCTCGCAAGATGTTATACTTTTCTATATATACTATACTATGCTACTTTTTAAGTTTATATCTTTATTTACTTTTTATGTGTTTTTCTTTTGTTTTTGGGTACACCTGCTTTGATACAAATAAAGCGCTATAAAATAAATCTGACTTGACTATATAATTAGATATTACATATAATTTTGTAGTAAAACAAAGTGTTACACATTTAATTGGTGAAAACTTCAGAGTTATTTATTTTGTAAAACTGCTTTTTATCACATAATTAGACATTACTTCCACATTTTCTTCATGAGAAAAACAGAAACAAGCCACACAACGATGCCAAAGAAAAACCACCCAATGAGGAGGGACAAGACACGGTTTACTTTTTTTATATTTAGGATAACGTACGTTTTTACATATTTATGAAATCTAACATACAGCATCGTGCATTTGAAGCATTGAATTATGTAATGTGTAGGTAGGTAGTATTTCTTTACTATAATGAAAGAATATATCAGTTGCTTGGATTAAATGTATTTCTGTTTAAAATTAGGGATGCACCGATGTATCGGCCGCCGATATTAATCAGCCGATATTGGATTAATTGAACACCATCGGCATATCAGCAATAGCATGAAAAAGGCATGAAACAAACCTGCTACTAAAAATTTACAAAACTAGTAATTTAATGTAAGTAGACTTGTAAGTTACTGGTTTATATTAACATAGTAGTACACAACAAAAAAAAGAAAACACAGAATCCAGAAAAATAAAAACGGAAAAAATGGAATTTGGGAAAAAATCTAACGGATTTAATAGGTCCCTGGTTTATTAATTAACTGCATGGAGGCAATGAGTTGGATGTCCGAATATCCTATTTTTTTCTCTGAGCAAAATAATTACTGTAAATAGCAACAGCACAGACTTTATTAAAATATATTAAAGAAATTATTCATTTTAAGTCAAATATGTTTTTATATAATATAAAGAAATATTGGATAGCAAAAATAACCTTTAAAGATTGTCATGTTGTCTTATTGTATTTACAAGGCACATTTACAGTTGTGCCTCTCTTAAAATGTTACATGGATCCAATTCATGTTCAGTAAAATAAATTGAATGCAGAAAATTGCAATTGACCCATATCGGTATCGGCCAATAGTTGTTTGTTAAAATCGGTATCGGCCCAAAAAATTCCTATCGGTGCGTCCCTATTTAAAATTGTTTTTATTTATCAAATAAAAGTTGCTCCGGGACATCGGCCTATTTGAATGAATGGCAAACTGCTTTTGATTAAAGAATTCAATCTCAAATGAATCTTTCTGGCTGCTGACGGGCGTAGTATAGCAGTTAGGAGGAATTTTGCCCTACTTTTCTAGACAAAACACTTTTTGTGACTTGTGTATTGGGGTTGTTGAGCTTGAATGGACCAGAGGTCAGTGTGTCAAAAGAGCCTAGTCAAACCCTGACCACGAAATACTCTCTACTCTACAGTTCTGTTTATTTGATCGTTCTTATACTGCATGAATACACATCTCTCAGGCTGAGGTTAAAGAGATCATCACACAGAATCTGTAGCTCTGTTGAAGAATTGTTTGATTCATCAATGACTGCAAGCCGTCTATTCCTAAAAAGGCACCCCCCACAACATTATGCTGTATTCCTTTCATTATTTTTTCTTCAAGCATATAGACCCCTTTACGGCCGACGTCACGCTTACGTCTCGGCACTAGCTGGAGGCAAAACAAAGGGAAAACTGGAGGCGGCCAATACAAACCAGCACAGATTCGGCTACAAAAGCAGTTTAAAATATCATCTTGTGGTGTTGTTTAGTGCCACAATCGACAGAATACAGTCAAATTTGATATTTTAACACATTCCTGCTGCAATTGCCAAACAAAAACACGGACGACAGCTGTTAAACACAATAAAACGAGCCGACTGAACAGAAACGATCATCAAAAAATGCTCGCGTTTCACTTCATAACACTGTCTTTTGTTGGTGTGGATTATGATTTGGGTATGCCCGAATCAGAAACTTTTATACGCATGTTAGCTAACTTTGTAAAATGGAGTAAAAAGAACCACCAACCACCTACTGGCCCACTGGCGGAGTCCAGTTCATTATTCATTGTGGTGTGATGTCTAAGAAGGGGATGCTCTCTGGGAAGTTCATTGTATTGCACAAGTGTGTTTCTCCGGATGTGTTACCTTCTGGTATGGAGACCTTGGCACAAGCCTTACTCTCGTAGGTTTTTGAAGGTTGTACCTGACACAGTATGATGTGCTGGGAGCACACGACAAGTAGGTTGCACTCAAATCGCCGGCAGATTTTCTCTTTGACGCGGTAGTGCATGTCAGAGGAGTCATCAGAGCAGAGTTCATAGATGAGAATCTTCTCAGGTAGCTGGATAGCAAGCCTGCTGCTGCGGTAGATAGCAATCTTCTTCACAAGCTCACGGCATTTGATTCGCACTATTAAAGGAACATTTGACCCAAAAAAAAGAAAGAAAATCCTGTTACAGTGAGTTGGCAACATCTACTGCCATTGACCTGAATAGCAATCTCTATTCAGAGAAGCATTTATGAATATATGACATGAACAGTTTTTGAGTATGTAGTACTACAACATCTAGAGTTTTAGATGAGATGTCACCTTTCTGCTCAGTGATGAGGTGTTGTACGATGACATCAGTCATACTGTCCCTGTAGGCATAGCGGTCCTTATATAAGCCATGAACTGTGCTGAAGATAAGCTGAAAAAATGCTATTGTGCCATCCTGACAACCTAAAACCTGTCCAGTGAAGGAACACAAACGGAAAAAGACTCTCAAGACCCTTCAGAAAGAGCTGATGCACTACATCTACTTCTAACTCACAGGCTGTGTCTCTTACATCTCATTTTCTGATTAGACATGTGCTGTAGGATTTGACACCTTCAGTTTGTCTTATTATTAATAGCATTTCTAAATAGAGAGATGTGACAACCAGAAAGGCTTGAATATTCATTTAATTAAAACGCTAGGTGAATCTCATAAAAACTTTCAATAACATGTCCAGATAATATTACACTTACAAAACTGTGGCTTGCAGTCAACAATATTATTTACAATAAAACAATAAAGAGGGTGGGATCCCGTAACTTCAAGAAAAAATATTTTTACATTTTTATTTACTAAATATAATTATAATAATAAATAAATACATTTTTTACATATCAGGCCTGTTTTTGTGAGATTCACCCAATTTCTCTTGATCAATTGTACGAAAAACAAATCTCGAACCACATAATTGGACTCTGGCTTCACACGGCACGTCCAGACCCAGGAGTTCTTTTCACCGATGGTGCCGAGCCGAACACCATCTTTAGTGTAGAGCGAGGCCTGTTTATCTGAGCCGCCCATCACAATGTATTCACCCTTTGAGAAGAAACTCACGCAGCATGGGTCAAAGTTCAAATGCCTGTCCTTCCCTATCTGAAAAGACAAACAGAACATCATTTATTCACTCATCATACTTTTTTGTAGGTAAACCAACAGAACATATTTGCTTACAAACTTCTTTCGCAAAAACAAAGCAAAGTGAATCAAATATAAACAGCCAAAATAGGGGCATTAAAGTCCCAGTGAAATAAAAAATTACAATGGCTATTTTTTATGAAATATTGCAGTGTTTATTGTAAATAGTTTAACAATGTGGGTCATTTTCTTTTTAAAATTCGTGTGCCCTCATAATCTTTATTTAAAATCCTTCCTGTAATGACTGTCCATCTTAAATGTATGTTAGACGGCTTGGGCGGAGCATCCGTTAACTCCTCCCCTTCAACTGTCAGTCTGCTGCCAGTTCCATTTCAAAATGCAACGGCTTTTTTAATACATCCAATCAAATCCCAGAGAAAGACGAAAGTCACGCCCACTATTTTTCTCAATAGAAAAATGATCGCTACTTCCGGTTCACGGGGACTTTTTTCTTTCTTGATTGGTAACATGTAAATACAACACCACAAGAAACACTTGAAATTTAACCAGCTTTCAAAAAAAATCTCTTACCAGCACCACAAACAAAATGAAGAAGTATCTTGAAATTGACAAACCCTTGAGTGCTTTTCAAGATATTTTCAACACACAGCCCCATGTTTTCTGTAACACTGTGTAAAGTTCAATCATTGCAGTATGACCAGAGAATATTTCACAGAGAGCCGGAAAGTCCCCGACACATGAAAGGCCTGTGAATCATGTTCATCTTCACAATCATGAAGTACATAAATCAAAAATACAGTTATAGAATAAAACCAGGACTTTGTTATATGACTTTTCAAGTGATACACATCAGTCTTATAACTTATACAAAAAAACACATTTAAAAAATGAAAAATCTGTCATCATTTCCTCACTCCCAGATTGTTCAAATGTCTTTGTTCTGCTAACACAAAGGAAGATATTTGGAATAATGTCAGGAACCAAACAGATCTCATCCTCCATTTACTGCCATAGTATTCTTTTCCCTACTATGGAAGTAAATGTGGATGAGACCTGTTTGGTTACTGACATTTTTCAATATATCTTACCTCATGTTTAGAAGAACAACAAAATGTATACAAGTTTGAAACGATATATAAGTGAGTAAATGATGACAGAATTTTCATTTTTGGGTGAACTATCCCTTAAAAGGGATCCCCAACTAAGACGACTTGTAATAGCCTTACACTTCCAGCATTTCTCAAAAGAAACACATTAAATACTTTCAATAAAAAAAAAAAAAAAAAAATGTATACAGGCCAACAAATCTTGGAAAAGTGTTGCACACATGCGACTTCAGAACCACAGCATTGCTCTAATTTGTTATCATCTGGTCTGATATTTTTAGTAAGATGATGCATACATAGGAACGTGAAATTGCAGTCTGAGACTGGCCACAGTATGATAATAAAAAAGAGAGCAAGTGGACAGATCATGTTTCATATTTGGAAATGCATGTCCACATTTAGGCTCTTGTTTCAGCTCTTACATCAAACTCTCTGTAGTACTTGGCCCAAACCATGTCAAATTAGTTTCCTAAATGGCCTTTATTGTACTGTGCACATACATCCGTAGGCTGCAGAATGTCAGACCACCAGAACACAGAGCATGTGTTTCCCTTCATCGATGGGACACACCCCTCTTTCTCTTTTCTCAAATACCCCATGCTCAGGACAACTGCATCTTTTACATGCGCCTCTTAATCGCAGTGTAACGTAAACAGCATGCTGAGTGTTTGCTCAGACACCCCTGGAGGCTACTCATACAACCATAAAGATCAGTGCATTTTTCCTTAATACTATACTTTCCATGTGTACTGTACGTCAGGAGGAAATGCAGGCATAATTACCATAGTTTTATAGGACGTACGTGTTCATACAATATGTCTCACAGTACATGGACTACACAGGTAAGCCTAAGCTTAGCAATTAAGACTTGAATTCACCCACTTTCTCTCACATGTGACAAAATACTATCATTTCCATTTCTGTAAAATCATGGTCACTCCAAAATATTTGAATATTATACGTTTAGCTGTAGAACTATGTATTTGTTTGATCAGATGCTTTTATATGTGTGCCCTTGACTAACAAGACACTGGAGCAACGCAGGGATCGCCTCCTTCATTTCTGTTTGAAAGTACACAAAAAAAGCGAAACAAAATACATACAGAAAGAGAAAAATCTATGTAATTAATCATATGTGAATCAGTAAATCAATATAATGCAAGTTGGTAACCGAACAGCACTGGCCCCAATTCTCTTCCACTGTTTGGACACAAAACCAATGCAAGTGACTGGGGGCTAGCTAACAACATTCTTCAAAATATCTTCTTTTGTGTTCTGTGAAAGAAAGTCACACAGTTTTGAAATGAGAGTGAGTAAATGATGACAGACTTTTCGGTTGAGATGTTGAATGAATTGCAAAACATATTTTGAACAGCAGGGACCGCTGTTTTTACTGCAAACTTAAATGTTGATATGCTGATATTTCTAAAATGTAAAAAAATCCAAGAAAAGCACAAAGTCTTAGTTTTTTCATATTAAAGAGATTTTTATATTATTCATTATTCATTTTTTATTTGATTTGGAATTTGTTTTAAAACCTATTGACATGCACAGGGCCCATGGAAAAGTCATTTGTTATCGTGTCTGCATTTTTATAACCTTTGTTTTACATTATTATTCAATCAAATATCAACATCTTTGCATCATTTTAAAGATAAAACACTCAAGCTTATGTACTGAAATGCTCAAAAATAGGGGCGCTTATATAAGGGGTAAAACACCTTACTTGCGTATACATTTGGGCGGTCTTAGTCAAATCATACCACCAACTGACGTAGACTCCATTCAGATTAAATGACAAACGTGCTAACAAGATTGGTCAGTTATGTTTTAAGGTAGGGCTTAGCAAAGAGTGAAGTGGTGAACCGGAAACCAACAGCATTGATAAAAACCCAAGTAACAGGCTGTTTTCAGACAGAGACACTAACCTGTTTGCCACTGAGTTGGTAGAAAGACAGCTTCTGTCCCCAATCAGCCACTGCTAATATATCATTGTGTTCATCCCTGAAACACACACATATGGAGATGAATGTAACTTTGTACATAATGTTCCCCCTAAACATCTGCAGTGTAGCCTCCAACCCTGAACATGCATCACAAAAGCAGGGCTTGACATTAAAGGGAAACTTCAACCAAAAATTAATATTCTGTCATCATTTACTCCTCTTCAAGTTGCTCCAAATCTGTATAAATGTATTTGTTCTCATGAACACAAAGATATTTGGGAGAATGCTTATAACCAAACACACATTGACTCCCATAGTAGGAAAAATTATTTTATATTTTATTTGTTTTTGAAGATCGTAAGACAGCAAACAGTTCTGGGGCACTTTTCATTTTACTGTTTTTTATAGAAGTTTTTATATCATTTTTGAAAATTATATAAACATTTCTTCATGGAGAATTGCTCCAGACCCTTCAGAAAAAGAGATGGCTTTGCTTTACACAGGGATAACAAAGTACCATTAATCCTGGATGTCTTGTTTAGATAGATGGCATCATGAATTCTAGCAAATATCAACAGATAAAAAAATCTAAACCCGACTGTTCCTGCCAGAAGTTATAAATGAGCCCATGGTTGAATCTATCTATATGATAGTGGCCTGAAAGCAAACATCAAAATCAAAACAAAAATGGGTCACCGAGCAAAAAACTAAGCTTCTGACATGGCCATCCCACTTTCTAGACCTGAACCCTATAGAAAATGAGTGGAGAGAACTGAAGAGGAGAGATCTGAAGGGTCTGGAGCAATTCTCTTTAAACAAATTGTTTCAATCTCTTGTCAGGCGTTCTCTTAATGTCTTAGGTGAAGACGCGGAGCTGTTATCTTGACAAAAATAAGAGGATGTAAAAGGGTATAAGTAATTATGAGCAATGCGTTTTAAAGAAAATCACATTTATTTTAGAATGACATCCCCTTATTTACATTTCTTATTCTCCAGTGAAAGGTTAGAATTTTGTAACATTTTTCAAGTAAGATCGAAAGGTTTAATGATGCAGATGTATTCAACCAAGTGTAGGCAAACGTTTGAGCACAACTGTATGTTGATTTAACATTTCTAACTACATCAATCAGAGGAACACTCACATAAAAAACACCAATAAGAATGTGCGCGTTTTCATGCAAAAACTGCTATTTCCAGAAATGGTGTCGCAATGTGTATGGATGGTTGCTGTTGTGCTCTGGGTACATGCTACGTTTTTTCTACCGTAGATCAGTTTTGGGGGAGGACCAATGCCATCAAAAACACAACACAACTCAACCCTCCCCCCGGTCGACTAAATTGGTGGAGGGCCGATGTAGGCAGAAAAATCCAGGGCTGAATTTGCTTCCAAGTCCACCCCTGTGTTCAAGTATAGACTTAAAGTGATACTCAACAGACACTTAAGCCTGAGAGCAGAGCACCAAACACAAATTACATGTGGTGCAACATCTCCCCCTTGAGTTTAATAGACACACTACTCCATTCAAATAAATTCATTTTAGCTTGTATAATCACAGGGGATAAAATACAGAAAAGCCCTTCAGAGAAAACACAACACAAATGGAAAGCATTATTTATAAAGCAGTATAATAGTAAAGAGTGGCTCTGAAATGTATTTGGACACTTAAATCACACATTAAAGGGCTAGTTCACTCAAAAATGAAAATTCTGTCATCATTTACTCGCCCTCAGGTTGTTTCAAACCTATATAAATGAAGTTGTTCTGTTAAACACAAAGGAAGATATTTGTAAGAAAGACTATGGATGTCAATGATGTCACAGGAAGGGACATTTATTTTTAAGACAAGCAACAAGGAGCTGTGAAGCAAAACATTTCACATATAGAAATGGTAAAAGAATAAATACAAAGTTTAGACTAAAAACAAACAGTATTACAAACAGAGAAAGATAGATACCCAGGTACCCAGGGAGGTTGCTATGTTGTTGTTAAGGTATTCAGGGTGGTTGCTGTGCTGTTGATAGGTGGTTGCTAGGGGGTGGCTATGTGGTTGTTAGGGTAACCTAGGTAGGTGACAGGGAGTTGTTAAAAGTAACAGTAGTTGTACTGGCAAAGCTGCATTTAACCCACAGTGAGGGTAAAAGTCTATCGAAAAGAAATGGAAGATCTGCGTTGGTGAGTGACACTGGCGTTTGTCTTCTCCTTTATTCATTGAAGCTTCGTTGTTCGATCTCTTCCATATAGCCTTAACATACAACATTCTGTGTAGACTTGAAACGGATATATGTTTTGTTTTCTCAGCAGATTTGCGCGTGTGATCGCGAATGATCGGCTCTGTGCTATCATGTGAAATGAAGACTTTATTGTTAATGGTTACACTGTCTAAATCATCCCCTATCCCCTGATCTAGTGCACCGTGTCGGACATAATAAATGTGCGTGCAAGTGTCGAGACGCCGCTTCCACAGCTCTCATAGTGAAGAGGGGGACTCTTCGGATTGAAGTGTTGCGTGATGTGATTGAATTTCTAGATTTTTAGAGTGCACGTGCCAGACTGTCAGTTTTTAAGGTTTATATCTTCTAAATGGGAATTTTGTCAACGCGTAGGAGCATAACAGTTTATTGACGTCCTTAAGGCTAACTTATTTTTAATACAAGGAAAAAAACTTTCATTTGGATTTCACTGGGAATTTAATGTGTTTAAAATAAAATAAATACAATTTGTATAGCCCTCATATTATATTTGTTATGGAGATTTAAATTTAGCCTCTGCGCTTTACCTCCCACTGACACTTTCTTCTTTCTGCATCCTATTGATAAACATGATATTATTGTTTGGGTTTTGTATGTTTATATTGTATACGCCTGTGTATGTGTATGTATGGATGCATTTAAGTAACTCCTAATGTAAATGTTTTTGATTATTATTAACGGTACCTTAACAGTTTACAGGGAAGGGGGCTCTGTTGGAGCAAAGAGTAAGGGCGTTATATCTCCATCTGATGTATTTGTCTTCTTTTTTTTCCGTAAAACTTTGAAATGATGTAGGTGACGATGTCATAAAACTATCATCTTACTTGGATGGGTTCCAGGCAATGGACCAGACAGGCGAGGAAGAGCCCCCTGGTCGCTCAATCTTCACTTTCTCTTCTCCATTTTTATTTCTGATGCTGACCACCCCACTCATCATGCCCAGAGCCAAGTATTGCCCATCATTAGTCCAACTGACATAACAACAAACAAAATGGAAGTTGGAAAAAACAACTCGCAAACAACATACTGTTCAATGCTTTGAGATGTTTCTTCAAAAGCTGAATAGATTCATAACTCACCCACAACATGTGATCTTACTGCTAACCTTGTGTTTGGAAACAGACTTCTGCTCAGGAGACCACAAACCTGCAGTCCAAGGTAAACATATGTCATTAGACACCAGGCAGGCAGCTAAGCGTTGTTGTGAAACACATGAGTCACGTGACACTGACGCTGCCATCCCACCAGCATAAACTTTATGAAGAGAGATGTGTCAAAAGTAAATTGCCTATTTTGCTTTAAAACGATTGCTTTAATGAATGTTTTGCAGATAGAACCAAATAATTTTAAGTAGAAAGTGATTTTAGACGGTTCTATCTGCGTTTGACCTGGTCCATTTATCCCCATTTGTTTTCATATTGTACATTTAGAAAACATTTAGGGTGTCTTTTTCATGTACTGTATAAACGAGATTGGTCCCCCATATAATTTTTGCTATAAGAAATGCAAAATCTTTGAAGCTCTATATCTTAAAACTACTGGGAACGCAGATAGAACCTTATCATTCCAACGTGACGATTTGTTACTAAAAATGTCTCTAAAATAGTTTTGGGAAAATAAGGATAATTTAGTTAGCGAAACAGACAAGCAACGTCACAAAGTTTCGTTTGAAACTAGTTACAAAGTCACGATGAAAGTTTGGGCACAAAATTACATTAAAGTTTTTGGTTAGCTGGCATAATAGCATATACATAATAACACTAAGAGAATATCTGACAACAGACCACCGAAAACACTAAATATGTTCATATAATAACTGAGTATTCAGTTTAATCAAAAACTTTCTACTGTTGTATCTCACATTCTGAAAGAAAATATAGAGAAAAGATTAAAAAAAACACTCTAAATATTGTCATCACGTTGAAGAACAGCACATTATGGGTACCATGGGTAGTGATCCATACCATCATGGAGACTCTGGAACAACAAGTTCATATACACTATGCAAACCCACTTACCAAAATCTCCTGAGGAACATGAAGCCAGTTGGTGTGTGACCGGGTTGTAAGCAACACACTGGATAGAATCATTGTGACTACAAGACATAAAAAATGAAACGATTACAACAAAAACAGTACTACAGTATCATTGTAAGTATTATTCATATCTTTAGGCTAAATGTAGAGTAAAACTTCAAATGTTTAAAGAAATTCTCCAGAACAACATATCGTAAAATAAACAAAGGTATCTCACGTGTATTTAAGGATACCCTCTAGTTTTGCAGTCCAGATGATAATGCTTTTATCTGCTGAACCAGATGCAAACCGTTTTCCTAGAGAAGATGAGAGGAAGGACTTACAGTAATGAGCCATTGCAGGGGCAGAGCTTGTGGCGCTGGTGACATCACATTCTAATTAGCATTAATGCGTTTGGACTAGTGTTGGCACTTGACATCTGATCTGTCACATTATACTGTACTTTTAAACAACTAAATTCTAAAAAAAATTCTGATCTGTCGTCAGACATGAAACGAGTATAACACAGTGACTGAATGCGACCCAATAATACCTTGTGTTTAATACAACCAGCAGTCACTTTATCTGCTTTAACTTGAATTATAAAGTGACATCGTCTGACAAAATCATTACACTTCTACATTAAAGAGCAGTTACATGCGGTCAATTTGGCTATTACTCATTGGTCTCACGTGCCACTGAAAGTCAGGTAAGAGAGAAGATGTGGAAGAACTGTTTATCCACTGGTTAATCGACCGCAGATACAGTCATTATCACGAATGGATAAAAAAATTACAATAAATGTGATGCCAAATATACTTTGACTTTACTTGGGCGCGGCTGCCCCGATAACGTTATAATAATGGCCAAGTAAAGTCAATGTTGGGAAACACTGTGTATTCAATTAAAGTACATTTCTTGTTTCTGTGGACAGTCCTTGCCCTAATGTAAACCCTTGCTGATGTGTGGTTATGCACTGCATAGATTTCCGTCTGAACCACTTCTGAGAAAGTAATCCAAAAATGACACACCTAAATTGCGGTTAATTAACCTGTTAACCCTTATTGAATGTGAACGTGAAAATGGAGTAGTCCATCTTCAACGTCAATCAATAGTATTTAAAAGAGCTTTAACCAGTAGTTTTATTCATGCAAAATTATTTATTTATTATATATAACTCAATCATATGAAAATCGTCTGCTTAAGTCTACAGCAGACGATTATACATGCATATAACTACGGCTGCATACGCATTCAGCTCGCTCTGTTTCCCAGACATGCTTGGCAGGGTTGCCAGATCTGCGTAGTATAACCAGCCAGATGCTCAATCAAAAGGAATCTAATGCAGTGGTTCTCAAACTGGGGGCCATGGGCCCCTGGGGGGCCCCAAGATAAATCCAAGGGGGCCACATACTTTGTGGAATTATATAAAATATAGAAATGTATAATAAATTGTATGCAATTAAACATTAGAAAAACAAGACCACCATCAGAAGTATTGATGTTCCAGCATTGTATAACAGTATTTGTTTATGGTTTCATTAAAATTCGTTATCCAAAAAATGTATGTCCACAAAGCAATGCACTCTACACAAAGGGGGCCTTACAATGAAAAAGTTTGAGAACCACTGAGGACCCTAGTTCCAATACCATAACATTATTTCTATAATTTCAACATTTTAATTTAGATTAAGCCAGCATAACTACAAAAGAGTGGTGTGTTTTTGCACAGGCATAGTTATTGGTAATGCATATGTATTGTCAGCCTCTGACACTCATTATTTATATTTAGATTACACTGTGCACTATTTACTTTGTAAATAAATTGCAAATAAACATGTTTTTTTCTCACATTCTTTTTCATAATTGCCTTGATAGGCCCATTATAGGCGTTGGGTCTTTATCTGCCCAGGTGTGAAGCACGTAAATATTAAAGGGATATTTCAGAGGAAAAACAAATTTCCCCATGTTACCCTCAATGCATCCTGTTGTCAACATGGATATTTCTCCTAAACAAACGCATCGATTCGATTGAGAAGACGTTTGTTAAGACCACGGAGCCAGTTCTTTGATCGATGGATGCACTTTTTGGAGCTTCAAAAAATGCCCCCATTCACTTCCATTCTACCGCTTGGAAGAAAAATTATACGTGGTATTATAAATCCGACTGCATTATTCTTCAAGAAGAAAGTCATATTAAATCAGGATGCCCTGAGGGTGAGTAAAACTCTGGGATTTTTTTTGCCTAGGAAATATCCCTTAATGGCCATCGACACAACCCTCTCATCAGGCCTTTTCACAACAGAAAGTATCTTACAAAAGTGTGCGTACACATTGGTGACATATTATTGTAGCATAGATTGTGCTGAATTATACAGTGATATGAGACTTTAGCCTTGAGTATTTGTATAAACTACTGATAAAAGCACAAATATCAAGGCATGTCAAAACTTATTTTTTTAACCCAGAGGGTTAAAGCCCGATTTCACTCATTTTCATTAAATTAAATAAATTAGGAAAATGTTCAATGATTAGGAAAATGTCATCAAAGCAAACATACATAATTGCTCGGGACACATAAAATATTTTTTAAGGTATATAAGGGTTAGATACGTGCGTTGTTTGATTGCTGGCCCCTGCCTGGACACCCAAATCCCTGGCTCCGCCCCTGGCCATATTAACCGTAAAACACAATTATACACATTTACTTACCATCTTTAGCATAAGCCACACAATATACAGTGTCTTTATGTCCCTTTAACGGCTGTATCAGTGTGCCATCAGCTGTGTCATATACCTGAAACACATTGCACATATCTTTAGTTCATGTGGTAAATAATTCTAGTTGTTAATTCAAGATTAGATGGGCTCCATTTTGTTAACTTCACTAACTAAAAAAAAGACTTCACACAAATAGTAACATGCTCAGTATTTTTTTCCTGAAAACCACTATGTAATCTCACAACACAAATTAAGGCTAAATGCATTACTGTCAAATTAGTTAAATTACTTGGTCTTACAGGAGATCTTTATTGGGCGGTTTCCCAGACAGGGTTTAAGCCAAAAAGACTAAAATACAGTTAGGTCCATTCTGTATATATTTGGACACAGACAGTGTGTAGTATATAATCAATATTGACTTCAAGTGCACACTCTTAACTTTGTGTAAACATTTGTCACATCCAGATTGGCTGAAGGGTTTAGGAATTACAGTTCTTTAATATGTAGCTCTCCCCTTTTTTCAAGGGACCGATCAATTTGTGAAATCATAAGGTGTTTTATTGACAGGTATGGACTCTTTTTTCATACATTAAGCATGTTAGAGGTCAGGAGGTGACTCCAAGTGTGGCGTTCACATTAGGAAGCTGTTGCTTCAAACACACATCACATGCGGTTCAGGGGGTCTCCATGCAAGTGATACAGACCATAGTTATAGTTTTAAAGGGATAATATGGCGCGAATACGTGTTTTTCTGTGTCTTTGGTATGCATGTATTAGACACGAAAAATTGCAAAAATTAAAGTGTAGGAACAAAAGATGCATCATATCTAAAAGCGAATGCTCATCCAGTCCTGCCTGAAACGCCTCGTGTAGCCACACCCCCACAGATCTACGTCAGTCGGTGGTCTGATTTGACCAGGACCGCACAAATGTCTTCTGACATTTTCTGAATTTCCCTCACACTCTTGCAGTATTCCACCAATCACTACGCACTGCTTAACTGGCCAATCATAGCACACCTCGCTTTTCAGAGCCACGAGCTTTGTTCAAAATCCACGCGTTTCAGAGAGGCGGAGCAAAGAGGAGATACACACATGCACGTATGTGGAAAATACAGCGTTTTTGAACCTTAAATCGTGTATAAACATTGCATTACATCTAAAACAACCGATAGTATTCGTTTCAACAGCGTCATATCACCCCTTTAAAAACACAACAAATCCCTTTTAAAGATATACTAGGAGCTTTAAGAGTTGCCAAATCAACAATTCTGTACATACTGAGAAGAAACAACACGCTGGTGAGCTCAGCAACAAAACTCCTTCACAACATCTAGACAAGTTAAGAATGGATCCAGATGCCTCTGTTTTCTGTTATATCACCCGAAAAACACCAGTGACCCATGCAGGCTGATATTAGTTTAAACTCTCTTTATCCTGTTCTTGAGGCTTTTGCACCTTGTTGTGAACCCTCTGTTTTTGTTCTAGTCTTCTCTTTATTTTTCTAACTGACAATTGGATATTTGACCTCCTGAAGAGTGTTCTTTACTTGTCTGGACGTTGTGAAGGAGTTTTTCATTTTCGTGAAGAGGATAATTCCATCACCCACCACCGTTACACTGGATGTAAAAAGTCTACACACCCCGTTACAATTACAGGGTTTTGTCATGTAAAAAATCTAATATGAATCATGTCGGAACTTGTTTTTACTTAATTGTGAAATTGCAACCTATTTATTCAAGTGAATGACAATAAGAATCATTAAGGAGAAAAAATGTAAGTAAAAAAGGGACAATAACCAGGTTGCATTAGTGCTGGTATTGTCACAGTTGTGACCTTTTTTCTCCACTTGTTGATAACAATTGGTTGACAACGATAAGGTCTGGTTTCTGCTGAGTAAGCTCTTACCAAACTGATGTCAGAAAAATCCTTTGGGAACATTCATAAATCTTTAAGGGTTAATTAGTGACTTTAATTGATGGCAGGGGTATACTGATCCATATTTAACTTAAGTCTAAATGTGAGTGTTAAGACTTTTTAGATTCACTGTATATGGACATCCAGGATTTTTAATGAGCTCACCAGTGTGTTTGTTTTTTCTTATAATGTTACAAATTGTTGATATGGCAACTACTAATGTTTCTGCTATCTGTCTGATGGATTTGTTGTGTTTTTGAAACCTAACTATGATCTATTTCACTTGCATGGAGATCTCCCCGATTCCCATGATGTGGGTTTAAAACAACAGCTTCTAAATGCAAACATCACACTTAGAATCAACTCCAAGGCCCGTATTTATCAAGCTTCTCAAAGTGCCATTTAAGTCTTAAGTGCTGAGAATTCATGAAATTTACTCCTTCTTCCAAACTGAAGTGTAAAAGCAAGTTATCAAATTTCTTAAAGCTAAGAATCCCGCTTACTCTCCCAATTATTTAAGACAGCTCGAGAGATGTAGTGGACAGAGGGGTTGGCCAATGGAACCGTATCATTTCACTTTATACACGCAAAACTGTGGTACTCCCTTGCATAGGCATAATTGCGGGTGGCACTTCTTTAAAGTATGAATTTGCGAAACAGCATTTATTAATGAAACAACATATACACATCATTTTTCATAAACAAATGTATACATTTAACAAACTTCTTTGTGCGCAAGATAAAAGGCACACAGTCCATAGATGTCATTAATTCTGCACGCATTCGAATTATGCTCAATGGATCATCAGTAGCCTACTGTTGCGCATTCTCGTGATGCTATATTGTTCTGGTATGTGTGATTTCACACCGAAAAAAACATTGTATTTAAAGCAAAAATGCTCGACTTAAGCAAATAAAAACAAATTTCAGCACCGGTTTAAAATGCATAATTAAGAAATGGTGGAAACGTTTTTATCTTTCGTTCGCAATGTCTATATCAGTCGCGATTTCTTTAAGACTGCAAGGGAAGCTCAGCTTCCCCTATAATTGTCAAAAAATGAATGGTCAAATATATGTACTATTATGTTAACATTTTATTGACTAAAAATGCGTTAAACACGTTCATCTCGAACGAAAACAATTTCGTTCAGAATCAGCTACTTAGGTCGGCTGACTGGATTTCCTTCTCATTCATTCCCGTAGCGTACAGTGCATTACTCTGTTGAAGCCCAGCGTCCATTGACTTCAATGGGGCTGCTTTAAACAGTTTTTTTCAGTGCTTAGAAACAAGACGGTCATTGGATAATGCTGCGATTATGTCCCGCCCACGGACGCTCAGCGTCTCTGGGATGAAT